>JBAIAA010000131.1:0-329947 GCA_037893245.1 Crossaster papposus | reverse complement strand
CACACACAAGTGTGTATACGCCTCCATCTAATGACCTCCTATTGCCCCTCTTTCGTTTGTACTAAAACCTTTTCGGAAGGCCACCCATAGGTTTTGAACACGAATTCGAAGAAGAGGACCCTATTTTGTCCTCTATTGTTATACGTCCCCTATTTCAATCAAAAACAATACGTGTACACTCTCTAGACTATTGTTACCTAACGCACCCCCCTAAACACCTAAAAAGAAACCGCAACATTCCGCAAGCACAATGACCACCACACAGGAGGAGGAGGGGGGGGGGGGGGGGGGGGGGGGGGTTCTCCCCGTCCCAAATATTGCTTTATTTGCACATAATCGTGCATCAATATGATATCATGCCATGAGTGTAGATATGAAGCAAGATAATAGCAGAGGGAACCCCCTCCCTTTTTGTGTTGGTCATTGTGTTTCCGGAATCCCAGGATTTCTGTCTAGATACCTAAGGGGATGTGTTAGGTAACAATAGTCTGCAGTCCTGTGCACGGCTTCCACCCTTCTTTTTTTGCAAGCCCTCAAGTTCATGACTCACAAAATGATGTATTAAATAGTGTGTGCGTGATGCACGGTTGCTGGTATGTGAGCTTACTAAGACATTGTGACAAAAAAGAATTCACTCTGCGTAAATCGTGCTGGGTATAGGAGTGTGCTACTCATTTGTATAAACCGAACATGTGATCGATCTACACCAATACATTTACAGAATCCAAGACAGAGGTATAATTATCTGGTATGCTTTGTTTACCTCAAATTGTGAATGAGAATCGTGCTTAAAAGTTCGAGTCAATGTTTTCTCTCGATCTGATCATAGTTTCATAGTGGTCCCATTTTGGTTTAAAATTTAGAAATGTCGCCATATTTCCCACAGCTTGGGCAACGTACAACATTATACTAAACTTCATAAGCATAATAATCGTTTATGTTTGATTTTGTTCTTTTTCATTCAATTCCTGTCTCATTACAGAGACGTTAATATAATTTTTTTAAATGTATGTATTTCAACACCCAACATCGATATAGCGACAATTACAGGATTAATAAATTAGAGAAGACATTGTCAAAAATGTTCAGTTTCAGAGATGGAAGGAAAACCTCATAAGAATATTCATGGAAAAAAACACGGAATCACACAGTCTGAAAACACAATCCACATGTTGGCCCAGGCGAGATTCGAACCCGGGTCATAGCGGTGGAAGGCTAGGAAAAAACCTGCTGTGCCAACCTGACTCCTAATTAATAAGGTATCGGTATTGTGACACTAGAGTACACCATAGCTAATGAATCACTCGTATTTTATTTCAGGTAAGAGTAAGTATTCTGTGTGTACTTAGACGTGCAAATAGCTAAACTGTAATGTGAGGGATATGTAGAAGTACAGAATTTGCCTTCCAACCGTTTTTGGACATAACAACGAAACTGTGTCCCAACTTGGTGAAATGACCCAAATGCCTTTTTAACACTTTATTTTATGGTATACAGTGCGCGAAAGAAGGCAATGAAGGAAATGGAGAAAAAGAGGCTGGAGCACCAATCGCTTATGACATCGTTCGCCAAGTTTCTCAATGTTCTCGAGAAAAGTGACATTGACAAGAGCGGGACTATCAGTGTGCAGGAATTTGAGGAGGCCATGAACAAGGTATGGCTGCGGCTGTACTTGCACGGATAATAGCTTATTCAGTCGGAGTGCTTGACCTTTAAACTAGTTTAGGATTTGGTTGAATACATGTTGAATAAAAGTGTTGTCGCTGACAGATTAAGTCTCTCTGCCAGGTTCTCGCCTCCCTATGGTGGCCCTGAAGGGACTACGCAGATCGTGAATATTGACGTCAATATTCACGACAAATTTCACGACTTTCCTCAAAGTCGCGAATATTGACGTCAAATTTGACGTCGATATTCGCGTCAAATTTCACGACTTTCCCTGAAAGTCGCGAATATTGACGTCAATATTCGCGACAAAATTCACGACTTTCCTCAAAGTCGCGAATATTGACGTCAATATTGACGTCAATATTCGCGACTTTCTCCCAAAGTCGCGAATATTGACGTCAAATTTGACGTCAAATTTCGCGACTTGCCCCAAAGTCGCGAATATTTTGACGCGAATTTTTTTCAACCAAGCTAGGTTTTGGCTAGTCTTGCTCCAAGACTGAGTTGTTCATTTGTCCGGGGCGGCTGTCTTTGCAGTTCATTAATCCTCCATACTCCGAAAACGGACTTATTAAGGGCGCCCTCAATTGTCACGAGAGATCAGTGGATTTGTTGACTACCAAATTATTAGGAAATATCTTACTTATTTGAAGGTAAATTATGATTTTAGGCATCCAGCAAAATGATCGCGCAAGATATCCTGTAATTATTCCGAATTTTTTTCTTTATAAAACTAAATTCGCGATCACCGGACGGCGATCGCCAAAAACCCGAATACATGTAATAACAAGAATATTCAACTGCCCGACGGCGGTTTAAAAACAAACGCAGTTTTTCGTGATTTTCTCGCCATCAATAAATTATTGTAAAGGTCAGTTAAAGGTAAGATACTCCATTGGTAATTGCTTGAATTATTACGAATGAGTGGATTTGGGGGGTTGTATTTTATAGTAAATATCGTTTAACTGACCTGTCCGAAGTTTTACAATCATGGATATCGAGAAAAGAACAAAAAACGGCGTTTGTTTTCAACCGGCGTCGAGCAGTTATTCTTATGTTATTTGTGTTATTTCGCGATCGCCGTCCGGTGATCGCGAATTTTTCTTTATAAAATTATATTTTCCAGAATTATTACAGGATATCTAGCGCAATCATTTTGCTGGGTGCCTAGAATCATTATTTACTTTCAAATGAGTAAGATATTTCTTAATAATTCGGTAGTAAATATTTTCGATATCTGCAAATGTTGTATACTACCTTTAAACGAGATTTACTATAAAATACAACCCCCCAAAATCCACCCATTCATGATAATTCAAGAAATTACCAATGGTGTATCCTACCGTATCCAACCTATACCTTTAAAACAAATCCACGGATCTCTCGTGACAATCGAGGGCGCCCTCAATAAGCCCGTTTTCGGAGTATTGATGATTGATGAACTGCATGACGGACGGCGCTCCCCGGAACAAATACAAAAATCAGTCTTGGAGCAAGACTAGCGAAAACCGTGGATGAATAAGAAGACAACCTAGCTTGCTGGAAAAAAATTCGCGTCAAAATTTATGTCCGGTCGTGAAATTTGACGTCAAATTTGACGTCAATATTCGCGACTTTGGAGGCAAGTCGCGAAATTTGACGTCAAATTTGACGTCAATATTTGCGACTTTTGGGGAAAGTCGTGAATATTGACGTCAATATTGACGTCAATATTCGCGACTATATTCGCGACTTTGAGGAAAGTCGTGAATTTTGTCGCGAATATTGACGTCAATATTCGCGACTTTCGGGGAAAGTCGTGAAATTTGTCGTGAATATTGACGTCAATATTCACGATCTGCGTAGTCCCTTCAGGGCCACCATACCTCCCCAATCCTTTGTACCATTTACAAGTCTGTAACTCGAGTTCAACCACGTTTGGTGTTTGAATGAGGATAATTTACTGGCGAGGTTAGCTGAGATAGATATAGGGCGGAAAGGTGATGAGAGTGTGCCTATTTGCTTTGATGATACAGGCATGGATTTTGGCACAATGTCAGAGTATGTCATGCGAAAGATATTTAGCTATACAGTTTCTCAAAAAATGTAAACAAAATATAATAATATAATGCAACATATATAATGTGCAGCCAACCTAAATAATATAGGTATAGTTTGAAAGATACACCTTTTTACTTTAAAATGAGATATCAAACGTCATAAAACGGTGAGTAGTTTTCCAAAAGAGGTCAAATTTACCATGGGGCCAAGTTTTTTAATTCAGTTCAGTTCATGTAATTTTCCACTTATTCAATTCATAAGAATTGGGAATTGACAAGCTATATAGTTACAACAACAATAAGTGGAGGAGGTCTCCAAAAAGCAAAGCTTGTAAACCAGAGATCCCCTGGTAGTCCAGGAAAAATAAGTTTTGACCTGAAACAAATTGCAACAAATTGTTTTTCACCACAGTGCACTTCTATAAGGTTCCTAGAATTACATACTAAAAATCCACAAAAATCCAAGTGGTGGAAATATGTCTAATTTGCATAAATCGTTAATCCCTGCCATGTAATATGTTTATTCCCATATTTGGGTATATATTTTATTTTTATTTTGTGAAAAGTTTATTTTGGTGATTCTACTTACATATCCTTACTTCAATAACATTTGCTAAAGCATATAAGTGACTGAATAATTATGAGAACACGGTAATTGTCCAAAATGACAACTTTGTGACCCTATAAATGTGCGCACATTACACTGTCTCCAGATATCATCATGTAGTCAGTATTGGTGAGCTTCAAATTCACCAAGTTGCTTACTGGCACAGTTATCATATTAAAACCTTATGAAAAATCATATGAACAATAATAACATTGTGATATTTAGCCCAGCAAACAAAAACTTGGAAAAATGATGTGTCCCTAAATTGGGCTAACAAGTAGGTGAATGGTTGCCTAAGGTGAGAGACTTAAACAAGTTCAAGGAAACCCCCCAAATTTAAGATTTTTGTTGCTTACAATAATCATATCAACGTTAAAATGTATTTTGGGAATTTCCTTGAACTTGTTCAAGTCTTCCATGTTTAGGCAACCCTTTAACTACTTTTTAGCCCAATTTATAGACACACCATTTTTTCCCAGTTTTTGTTTTCTGGGCTAAATATCACAATGTTATTATTGTTCATATGATTTTTCATAAGGTTTTAATATGATAACTGTGCCAGTAAGCAACTTGGTGAATTTGAAGCTCACCAATACTGACTACATGATGATATCTGGAGACAGTGTAATGTGCGCACATTTATAGGGTCACAAAGTTGTCATTTTGGATAATTACTGTGTTTTCATAATTATTCAGTCACTTATATGCTTTAGCAAATGTTATTGAAGTAAGGATATGTAAGTACAATCACCAAAATAAACTTTTCAAAAAATAAAAATAAAATATATACCAAAATATGGGAATAAACATATTACATGGCAGGGATTAACGATTTATGCAAATTAGACATATTTCCACCACTTGGATTTTTGTGGATTTTTAGTATGTAATTCTAGGAACCTTATAGAAGTGCACTGTGGTGAAAAACAATTTGTTGCAATTTGTTTGAGGTCAACAAAGTAAAATTATGTATTTTGCCTGGACTATGGTGTGTACTTAAAGACTTTTAAATTATCAACGTACACAATAAGTTAATTAAGTTACTAGGCATATACACATCTAAAGACATGATAAACGCGACAAGACAACATGAAGAGGCTGATAATTGATCAAGAGTGATGATTACAAAGATTTACAAAACAAGTAATTACAAATGGCAATAATCAATCTTGACAATATTTGTCTAGAATCCATGGACACTATTAATAATTGTCTTGAGGTTTTATTTAAATGTCAATGCAAAGACCACGCTATTACCTTCGATAAGATCGTCTTATCTATCTCCTCTTATTAATCGTTTGGAAAATCCCGAGCGGAATTGTGTCGCAATTTGCATGCGCGCGTGACGTTGCATGCATGGGGGTCTCATATCGTGCTTGGTATATTCTAGAGAGTGTATAGGAATGGGGGACTAAGGGGGAATCACTCGGTCTCATATCGTGCTGGGTATAAGGCATACAGGCAGTCAACATTGCAGCTATTGCAATATCACAGTAATATGGTGAACACAAGTAGACATGTACGGCGAACAAAATTATACATTTACACATTTTGACATTTGTTTCTATACATCACAATAGACTGCCACCGCAAATGTTCTAGACACCTCTAACAGCTTATTTAAAAAAAAACCTATCCTTATTATATTAAACTTGCACAAGTCATTTGGGTACTGTATTTGACTGTTTGATTGTCCCCGGTTGTGGTTTCATTGGTTTCATTTACCAAGAGGAGACAATATACAAAGCACGGTTTAAGGCATAGCGAGACCCCCCCCCCCCCCCACCTCCCCTTCCCCATTTTCCCCATTTTCTCCATTTTCCCCATTTTCTCCATTTTCCCCATTTTCTCCTATGCCGGTACCATATACACACTATTGTTACCTATCACGACCCCATATAGATATCTGATAGGAATTCCTGGGATCCCGGGAACACGATGACCAACACAAATGGGTGGTTCTCTTTGCCTTATATCTTGCTTCATGTGGGAGAAAAGGTTCAGATAAAAGTCAAAAGTTCTCGACATTTAAAACAAAAATCCTATGCAACTGTTCTGAGGATGAAAACTGTTTAGTTTCGTCAGGTGCACAGTTACTACGCAGATATAGACGATTAATGTGAAAATATAGAATATAGTTTGGGTACATGCATGTATGCTTGAAGTGGGGAAAATGATGTTCTGGTAGGCGGACTTGGAATGTAATATTTAACGGTCAAACTGAAAATTGCAATAAAGGAATTTCGCCGCAGCAATGTGACAATTTGTTATGTGTGTACACAAGATTCGTATTACATGTCGTACTTATATGCCTTGTTTTTGTTTACGATATGCAGTTCTTTTCATAACCATTGTGCTATACCGCAAATAACGCAATACTTGTTGCCTTTTCACCTTGCCAACCTTCAAATCTTACCTATCCGATAGTGTAATTGTTAACGTCTCTTCTTCACAGCCAAACTCGAAGTTTACGACCAACGACAAGAAGCAGATATTTGGAGAGGAGTTCATTGACGCCAAGAAATTTTTCGAACGCCTGGACATCAACGGAGACGGCGAGGTAAGAATGAAAACCCTTTCAAAGTTCGTTTAGTACTGCTACAAAACCCTCTTCTTTTAATAAGAAAACTATATACAACAGTTTGTTATCAAAAATTAATTTGGCGGTATGGTTTAAGGACAGTGTAACATATTGAGCTAGACACTATAGCTGATTGTGCTTGTTTGGCTGCTTGGATTATCGTGTTGAGAAGCATGAGGTTCTGTCAAAGGGGAACTGTTCTGGGTTGGACCTTGTGCATTAATGTATTTCTACTGAACTACTATCAAAAAGCTTACTTGGACTAAAGGCGTGGTATGGTACTAAACACCACGTGCTATTGTTGTCTAGCTTGCTACCAATTAGAAGAAATATAATATAAGAAATGTGGGCGATTTCCAACGGTCAGTCAATATAATTAAATGAGTTTGGGAAATAATGAGTACTATGGACGAAATTTTGCGAACTAACGGTTGTAGGCCTTTATGGGTTTTAAGGGGGAGGGGGGTTCGGAAAGTGTAATATCCACTAAGCTGAAACAGGTTGGGT
The DNA here is from genome assembly GCA_037893245.1 of Crossaster papposus. Taxonomy (NCBI): domain Eukaryota; kingdom Metazoa; phylum Echinodermata; class Asteroidea; order Velatida; family Solasteridae; genus Crossaster; species Crossaster papposus. The sequence continues at coordinate 322,545 of JBAIAA010000131.1, read as the reverse complement.
TCGGAGCATTCTTCTTTGGTTTCGGATTGGGTTTTTATTGCAAACGAGCAAAATTCATAATAAAGTAATGTTCCTGTATTATGAACTTGCATTGTGGCTCTTTACTTTTTTCTCGCTTGAAGTTAACTGTACGTGAACTGTTCGCGTTCGGGGAGACTAAAGGCTTAGATATCATGAACCATTTCCGGGGCTACAGCCGGCAGGAAATCACTGGTATATCCAGCTACTTTGGCGCCATTTTTGAGAGCTTGCTGCTCAATATGAAGAGAATCTTCGTTAAGGTAATTTATTCTAAATTTTAGAAAGCTATTCTTCTAAAAACGTATGCCAATTGTAGATAAAGGTTATTTTCCTTAAAATGCTATTTGTAGATAAAGCCCTGTATAAAGGTATCTACCATGGAACGGTACGTATATAACGCAAGTCTGTATAATATGACTTGTATCTAATATCTATACCCCAACTTGGCATCTGATGGGGTGTCCTGTAAGTTGTATATTATTTCCGATAACGAAGGAAGCACGTAATAGGAGAGACTTTACGAGGCTTTACACACTGGTGCATAAGAAAAGATGAAAATGAATGTCGCTAAGCTGTTCTATTATAGCTTTACCCCTCATTATTATGGTGGCCCTGGAGTGACATTGCAAATCGTGAATATTGACGTCAATATTCGCGATACATTTCAGGAATTGCCCGAAAGTCGTAAATATTGACGTCAATATTGAAGTCAACTTTTACGACTTGCTCCCAAGTTCAAAATTTTCAAGTGACGCGATTTGTTTGGCGCAAATATAGGTGCTGGTTGTCAGGCCTTGTATGCGCGCATTTCTAAAGTGCTAAAGATGCACACTGTGCATTAACGTTTGTGGCAGATGGTACGCGCCCAGCACCAGAATTTTAAATTTAGGCCTTTACACATAATAATGTGAACAAATTGAGCAAAGAAATGATCAAGGCGGGACTCGAACCTGCGACCTCCGGAAAACCGGACTGACGCTCTACCAACCGAGCTATCATGTCCTATGTTGGCGGTCTCCCAAATTATCTTTGTTTGAGGGCGCTATATAGTCAGAAGTCATAAACACCAGAAGGCCGTGTTGCCAGGGATAACGCCCGATTTGTACGATACAAACTGGAAAGCGAAACTGTGGGGATCACTCAATGAGGATACGAATTTTTCTCTTATAATACACAAATAAACCACAAGGGAAACTGACTTGGTACATAGGCATAAATTTCAAACTGGTGGTCTGGCGGGCTGGTGGTGAGATGCATCTGATCCCAGTGTTGCCAAACGGCGATGGAATGTTACCATAACATCTTTTTACCATCTCTACATCGCCGTCTGGCTGACTGCTCCACAGAACACCTGCGCAGTGTCCGGATCAAGCAGCCTGGCCTGGCTGGCGGTCTCCCAGCACTTTAACTCCCCCGTGCACTCCACTGATGACGCAATGAGATAGAACAGCGCATTGTATACCACCAGGGGAGCGCATGCATGCTCCCCTGATGGGATGAACGTGGAATTCACCGCGTTCTAAAACAAGCCACAACGACATTGTCCTGAAGAAGGTGTGACACACCAAAACACCCGATTTGTCTTAATTGCTACATCTTCATATCATCTATCACTGTGCTATACGCAACATCCTCTATTTACATTTCCTGGTCATGACCTATACGTTTAGGCCGTACGTGCGGCGCCATATCTCTGCCAATTTACGGGATGTCTACTCCAAAGAAGGGGGTACCTACTCCAAAGAAGGGGGTAATAACAAAAGCGCAACAAGTGACTGCGAAAAGTAACCGGCCATTAACTCTTATTAGTCAAAGGCTATTGGATTAAGGCGGTGACTGACGGTTTATCCTACCAGCCCACGTTGTCCGCTTGAGAAAATACTTAGTAATTGGCGATTCAGTGAGGACCAATCATTTTAAGGCTTTACGAGCTCGCCGCAACGTAGTAGTTGGGGTATGAGTCATTTCATACGTTCTATACGTACCGTTTCATGCTACATAATAACATTATTACATCCAAAACGTGTACCGACACACGCCACCTTTTTCCACTTGCTGCCATATTATTCTAGGAGTCGTGTGACACTAGGAACGGGCATGATGTCATTTTGCATTCAAATCGGACATGGCCAGTTGTGGGATATGTGATTTTGGATCTGATATCTTTTGTTGAAATCACACCCTGCTATACAAAACCACACCATGCCTTTTCCTAGTACACTGTAGTGTGTTACTGTACTTTTTTGACTTTATTGCATTTACACTGTCATCTAGAATAAGCTACAGTATTGTAACGACGATCACGTACGGCCGCAAGATGGCGTACTTTTACAGCCGCGGAGACTGGAGTTCACCCTAAGGTTATAGTAATCTCGCTAAAAATAGCTAGTTCCGGAGTGCCTGTGGATCCAGGCTCAACGGCGCGTTGGTTTTCCTGCGCGCGCGCTTTCAGTCAAGGTAGTGCTGAACCGGTGTGGCGGTCTCACTTTTCCGGCGTGCTAGCTTCTCCGGGCAGATTGAGCGGATAAGTCAGCACGTTACAATCACATACTCATGTATCCGCTGTGCTTACTTCTCCTGATGCCGGGCTACTAACAGAGGGCGCTATCGCCATATTTTTCATCGCATTTATGACAAAGTGTGGCTGATTTCAGAACCAATTTTCGTTAACTGATTACTCAGATAACTATATAGGGAAAAGACAACCAAATTGGGCAACAATTACAATAATTTAATTTGAAGATTGTAGCAAGTTGTTTTCATCAGGGGATGATTGACTGAACTGAGGGGAAGCTTTAATTATATCTCTGAGTCTGAGCACTCACATGAGGCGGACTATGTATAAATCTTGTTTATAGATACCACCGCATTACAAATATTCGTTATTAATATTATTATAAATAAATGCAACAGTCATCAGATAGATAGAAGATAATACGATCGCTCTTTTTCTTGTCAGAATCGAGTCTGGCCGTCATGTTTGCCGACGCCGCCGTGTCGAAGCAAAAGACCTACTAGTCTAGTACAGCATAGCAGTAGTACAATTTTGTCGCACGCGCCCTGGATTCTACTGGTACCCTGTAACGTAGACACATCATACAATCTTACGTTTACCAGTTCATCACCAAAGAACTCAGCACACAGAATAAAGTCGGCAAAAATGTAAACCACTGCGCAATTTTGCGCATGCGTGTTGAAGCGTGATTTCCCTTTCGGAGAAGCTAGCACGCCGGAGAATTAAGTGAGACCACCACACCGGACCTGGGCCGAATTTCACGGCGCTGCTTATCAGTTATCGGAAAAGTTGTGCTAACTTTAGCAGACAAATTTGCTAACCTTAAGCGCTATTTCAGGGCTTTTTTGTGCTAACGTTAATGCGCGCGCATGGAGATTCTATTGTTACGTCACTGATTTAAGCAAATTTTCCCGCTAGGTTAAGCGTGCCTTTTGCTGTGCTTACTGCTTACGGTCTCCATGAAATAGACAGAGGCTCGGCAGAAAATCGTGTGCTTAGCAGCGCCGTGAAATTGGGCCCAGATACTGACATAGCCTTGAGTGCAAGGCTGTGTCGTTTCTGCAACGTATTTACACGTGATCAGTGTGGGCTGCATATTACTTGCTGTACATTGTACATGTGTATATACATATGTACTATACTGGCCACCCATAGGCCACGTGGAGTCTAATCACTGGCAGTTCATTCACAGCCTTTACGTTTTAGTAATACTTCCGGGTTTTGTTAATATGTTAATGAATGCGCTGCTTTCGGTCAACGGGATTCCATTGGTCTTTGATTGCATCATCATGTTGAAAAGTATTTGCAAATTCTAAGAAGCTAATTGGACATTCTGAAATGCGGTGATTCAGGAGTTTGATCCAAACCAACATGCAGTCGGTGATCTGTGATTGGCCATCGAGAAATACACATAAATTAATAGTGATAATTTACATACGCACTCAAACCACCCCCCTTCCCCCATTCGCCTTGGATTCGCGAAGCAAAGTAAAGAAAATCATAACACCCGAAAATACTAAAACGTCAAGGCTGTGAATGAAACTGCCAGTGATAAGACTCCACATGAGTGGCCGGTGCCGTACACATGTACAATGTACATTCAGTATATACAATGCAGCCCACACTGATTACATGTAAGCACGCAGCACAGCCTTGCACTCAAGGCTAATACTGACAAGACGTGCGATGTACTTCAGTTAAATAATAACGCGATAATGTTAGTATTGGATTTAATAGGGAAAGAAGAAACCAAGTCGAGAATTGGAAGAGAAGCAATCCACCATTGATGTCCGTGTCATATTTATTGTATTCGTTGTCCTGTGTTGTCCGTCTAGTCTGTATGCACTTTAATTTAAGGCCAAATCGTCCCAAAGAAAGCCATTGATTGGACCGCGTCGACTGTTAAAGCATGTTAATGAAAGCTACTTTCTGATGTGTTTTTATAGGGCTCGGATGTCCATCGTACCATCGGTATTAACACCGGTTACCTAGATACTCTGGACTTTGGGATGGAGCCAAAAGACCAAGATTACATGATCACGGTAAATTCTTGTTATACTCTTCTATTTATAATTATTTATTGCGTCGATGATTTACCCCCCCCCAATAACAGTTTTTATAGGCAATAAAATTAATTAGTACAGCTGTGCCGGAATGGTTAGTGTTGATGAGTCTTATGGGTATTTTTGCCTACTTCTTTGTTTCATCTTTTGGTTTTAATTTGTTTTCGCTTCTCAGCAAGGCAAGCTCAGCTGCATAGCTTTCCTCCGTGACCGCATTGCGCAGGAAAAGATGGTGTGCAAGACCTAAACTGCACGAATGGACAAATCATGGTGGATTTTGTATTCGAGATTATTCGAACGTAATCTAGTTTAGCTTTCGAAAGTCATCTTATAAGCGAGGAAGATCACACTGATTTATTGAGGTTATAAAACGTGTGGTAAACTTAATATTGATTTTGACAAATGCACGTATACAAAGACCCTGGTAAAATTTAATTTTACAGAAAGATTGACGATTTAACGACTCAAAAAGTATGATCTCTCACAGTTAGGTACAGTTTTCCGTAATATTCATTCCAAGTTTTTCCCTAAAATAATTTGTATCGCTACGATTTATTGACAGTAAAATGTATTTTTAAAGCACTTCGGTACTAATGAGTAGATTAACATTTGCAATGTAAGTTTTTTTCATTAAACTTGTGTTAACGACGTTTTACAAGAAGTATTCAGAGCAAGTTATGAAGTAAAATTAAATATAATATTCCGTGGTTATATTCGGGGCATGTAGTTGCATTTACTGTACTACATAGATTACACTTTTGTTTGCATGTGTATGTGCGTGTTTTTTTTTTTACATTAATTGACGGACATTGCATTGGGCCAAAAATACATGTGTCTATCATGCGTTATTGAGCGTATTGCGTTCGGCGTCAAAATCACTTGTTTGAAAAGCATCGCGCATACGTCTTTGTATCCGTATTGCGTGTTTCTTTGTCCGTAGTGCGTTATCCGTTGAATTTGTTTACGCCTCAGGTAGCGATTGAAACGAATGACGCATTCATAACGCATGTGTTTTTTTGCCTGTAAATTCTGGAATCGACGGGGTATTGGGGTAAAAACATAAGTGAATTTTTGTTGGCCTAGAAAGCAGTTTGTCTGTGAATCTTTATTGAAACATAGTAGGACCTGTCTTGATTTTAATTGTTTATTTCTCTGTTAACAAAACATTAAATATTTTTCCCCTGTGTACTTTAATGAGAAGCTAAAATCTTGTCGACTTTATTTTGTAAAATGTGTACTTTGTCAACGTGTACTTTGCGAAAGACGAATGCGTTTGGTCGATCGTGTACGTCGCGTATTCTTTGCAGTCAGTGCACCCGCTAACGACTCGATTATAGACCAGCCCCCTCGCTCACGCATAGCCTACGTCTTTGTATACGTATTTTTCCATTTTTTTCCCGCAGGGTTTATCTAGGAAGCCAATCAGTGATTGTAGAACTGCGGTTATCAACACGTAATACGCGCACGCACGAAATTCCTTCGTGAAGCAGCGCTAATTAGACGTGCAACGCAGGCTAGCGCGATCTTTGAATGGTATTTGACTGCGGGAAGATGCTGCCTATTCGAATGGTCGAATTTACATGAAAAAGTCACGCCCCATTTAAGCAATTTGCAAAGTTCACTGCGTGATCGGTGGAGCTGTTGGGAATATAAATCGTGTCGTTTGCAGGTGCTTTTTGGCAAAGACTAACATTGCGTATGAAGAAACATTAAATTTTGAAGTTTTTCTCTTCGCAGCCGTCTTTGAACTGTGACAACGTATAGTTCACCTTAACTAAAGTTGGAGTGTCCGTGTTTTCAGGGGGTTGCACCCTGAAAAGTAGATTTTCAAATCGAATTGATTTGCTAGCGTTTTATTTGTTATGAGCTTTCAAAACATGGCTAAGGGGGAGAAATTAATAAATTAACTTTGATTGAGGAGCCTCTCGCTCTTAATTCGTGGGGGTCCCAGTATGCACAAACTACTTAACTGGAGCGCGCAATTGGTGCAATGATAAAACACTTTTTAACAATGTGTAAATCAAATGTATTCGTATACAGCACATAGTCTTCCTTCAACATTCGAAAAAGCACGGACAACCTGACACTTTTAAAGATGTTTACCACGCAGCGAAATGTCAAATGCCAAAGTAAACAATTTCCCCCTCGTAAATTGGGCAGTAGGCCCTATATCGAATGGTAGGTTTTCTATTAAGGAGGTACTATATGTCGGATCTCCGAAAATCTCAGTTTCAGATTGTTTACTTATTCTATTGTAAACATATGGTTGAAAGGAAACCCGCCTAATGTCTTACCGTCCCGAGAAAAGACAAACAAATCTCGTTGTTTAATATTCGTACGCATTTCCAGCCGTCGTGAAATTCTGTGCTGTATCTCGTATAATCGGCGCGGTGACAGCATCAGACTGGTGCCGCAAACAGTGCAATAAATTACACACTGGAAATTGAGGTTCCGTGTCATTGTAGTATGCGAGATAGCAGCATCGCCGCAGTTACGTACGTTGTCGCGACTACACCCATCAAACAGCTCGAGTTTTGGGGGTCAGAAAAGTGACCCAGAAACACGTTTACACTAGAATAACACACAATTGTAAAAGATGAATGTGTGGATGTTTGTATTCTACGTTTAAATGCCCCTTTCGATTAACAAAATGTCGTTTAAAACGCGTTTTGTAGATCAATTTCATTAGCGATTACAGAACATAGTACCCCTTTAATAAGGTCAGTGACGTAATGCGCACAATAAGTTCAATGACGTTAAACGCGGAGCGCGATCAGGGTTCGATGTGTATACGAAGATGCTACATGGTATTCTATGTCATTCTGCTGATGAGTGCCACACGGTACAAAACAGTCTGTCCAGAAATAAATATGCCAAAGTTATTTAACTGGTATCCTGAATTTAATTCATAATTATAGCTCTACAGAGCTAGAGATGTAACGAGCACTTTGTATTGTGATAGATGGCGATTTCATTGGATATCCTATTTTCTATAGTTGAGCACTCTCCTGACTCGCACTTCAAGATGGAAAGAGTTAACTTTGGATATTCGACTAAGAATATCCCAGTAGCATAAAAGACAACATACCTCAAGTGCCTGATCGAAAACACGGAAATGTTCATGAAAAGGAGTTGGTGGAGGGCCTTCCTTTTTATTTTGAATCCGGAACTGATCCAGGGCAAGGAAGAGAAGGAGGAAAAGTACGGATTTAATTCCCGAAAAACACCGCCAGTCATACCAGAGCTGAAAGAATTCGAAGACAGTATAGTGGGACTTTTGCAAAACGTCGAGTTTGACAAGAATACCAGCCAGTTCTAGCGTAAGTTAAAAGAAGACATAAATGCAGTTAGGAAAGATAATACGCTAACCATCACGGCTGATAAGACTGTAAACTATTACAAGATGGAAAAGGACGATTATGTAAATCTTGTCAAGATTAATGTTACCAAAGTATACAAGAAAACCGATAACAAGGACGTTGCAGAAATCAATCGTGAAGCGAAGCAAAAGTCTTCGGCCGAGAAGGAAGTCTTCATTACATTGAAAGACCATAAGACGAACTTCGAGACTAAACCATCATGTCGGCTAATCAGCCCAACAAAATCAAAGATAGGACATGTCAGCAAGGTGATCCTTGACAGAATCGTCAGTAAAGTCATAAATGCAACGGGATTCAACCTATGGAAAAGCACTGACGCTGTACTGAACTGGTACAAGAATTCCGAAAGAACGACTTGAAGGTAACGGTAGAGGCCAACAAAGCAACAGTTAACTTCCTGGGCCCATATTCATAAAAGCCTGCTAAGTTAGCTGGCAACTAGGCCCTAGTTGGATGCTAAAATGCTTGGTTATCAACTTACTAACAGGCAACTAAATTGTTATTCATAAAACCTCGCTAAGAACCCTGCTAACTAGTTGCCAGCTAGGAAAATGCAGTTAACTGCTAAATTAGGTGTTTTGGGCGTAATGTTTTTTCCGTAATGCAATAACAATAGATACAATAGAATAATAGAATGGTCCTACATACCGACTGTTGTATAAGCCCTATACTGCATGCAATGAAATATCTACGTTGAAACGTATAGGCCAATAATACATTGTTTTTCATTGTTTTTTCAATAAGTTTTTCATTTTCTCAAACCGAAGGAAATACATTTCGGTTATTATTTTGAGGCAACTACACGAGAAAGAAGTAAATAAAGCACTATAATACAAATCTACACAATTAATAATTGATAGTTGCCTTTTTGTTCATCCGATCACAAATTGCTTTAATTGCAGTCTTAGGAAGCACTTTTGTCCGTCCACAAAGTCCATTTCTTTAGATGAGTAATAACAACTCTATACATATATAATTTATTGATCAAACATCTTGTTTGAAACATAGTATAATTAAAACTTGTTTAAATAAATAATGTTCTGTAACCAAAATGTTATGTTTGTGTTAAGATCCTCATTAGAACCTATTGCAATCAACATTGCCCTTGATCTTGATCCATTGAACTCTCCATTGTAGTCTTCATGCAGCAGTTGCACTTGGACCTCTGCAATGTCTTCACCATATGGCTCATTTCTCTCTATTCCAATGTTATGCAAAACAGCAATTGCAGCTATAACTCTGCAGGTGGACTCTGGGTTTATCATTCGACTTTACAAGTGTAATATATAGAATCTACGTTTCCACCTTCCAATTGTCTGTTCGACCAACACCCTTGTACCTTTTTGTGCTGCGTTATAGCGACGTTCTTGAGCAGTTTGCACATTCAAGAGTGGTGTCATTCACCAGTTGCGGCATGGATACGCACTGTCACCAAGGATACAACCACGGACTATTCCATCTTCCATAATGTCTCACACTTTGTTCTCATTTGGGAATTTCACGAAGTCGTCTATTTTCCTACATAGTGCATTGGTCACCCGATGAATCTCTCGGCAGGCTGTGGGCTGGGACACTTGGATTGGATCTCCTACAAGCATATGGAAGGTCCCTGATGCATAATACTGCAGTGCAATTAGGACTTGCTCATATGGTTGGAGAGCATGGTTTCTTATTGTGGCATGTTCAATATCGGGTGTAACTATATCAGTGATTCTCATTATCCCTTCTCGTGAAAATCTATATCGCTGTTGTAACTGTATATCACTGAAAAAAGTCCAATGGGTTCCTTCTGTCACGAAATATCCATTCTCTGCGTCTAGCACGACAAAGTTCTACCAATTCCATGATTCGCCGTGCCATTTTGTCAGGTCCGTGATCAGTGAAGGAATTATTAAAAGCATGTATAGGCCTTACTCTAGTTGGCAACTAGGGAGTTAGAGGTGCTCTTGTTCTCTGCTAAATTTAGCTACCAACTAAGAATGTTGCCAACACTAGTTTGCTTTTATGAATAGCAACTAGTTGCCAACTAGGCTTAGTAAGCAGCTAAATGCCATTTTAGTTGCCAACTAGGCTTAGCAGGCTTTTATGAATATGGGCCCTGGATGTCACATTAGACATCGGTACGAAACAGTCTGTCCAGAAATAAATGTGCCAAAGTTATTTTAACTCGTATCCTGAATTTATTTCACAATTATAGCTCTACAGAGATGTATCGAGCACTTCGGAATGTGATAGATGCCGATTTCATTGGATATATATATTTTAAAATATAGGCCTACATATATTTTACTAAATGAGCACTTGGGGAGACAAATTAGCGATAGTTTTGATTCACTTGGGAGACAGTGGCACTTAGGGAGACATTTCAGTGTCTCCCTAAGTGTCTAGCTACCCCACAAAACGATATTTGGGAGTTATTTTTGCTAGGAGAAGGTAGATTTGGGTCTAGATAGCATAAATCTCGAAGTTCATAGAAAAAAGGGTTAGGGTATAAAAGTTAGGGCAGTTTCCATTTTCTGTACGACTCTATGGGATTGTCTCCCCAAGTACCCATTTGGGCGTTATATATATTCTTATAAAATAGGTTTTACGGCGCCCAGAGGACACCCTATGGCTTATTAACAATAAGACGTTATTTTATCGTGTTCAATTACCATCTGGAAGAAATGTGCCCTCTAGCTATGAAATCGAGCACAACAAGTTTTAGAGATACATTCGCTTCTTTTTATAAACAACGACAGCTTAAAAGTGTAGGCCTGATGCATACGTCAACAGTTTGAATTTCGTTTTACCGTATTTAGTTGTGTTAAATTGTATCCATTGCAAGTCAATACTAAACAACAATTCACGGTCTTTCAAATTATATTGCTGCTGATTTTTTTTCTTCACAAGACACCGCTGTATAAATATAAGTCGTTTAAAGGCGAATCGCACAAGGACGGTTGCTAGCGACGTCGCGTATTGTTTGTCGTAGCTTTGTGACGTCACTAGCGAAGCAACGCGCGTCCGGCAGCGCAAGCTAGTATGGCGCGCGTGGCGTATATTTCTGGACGGATAACGATCAGTGATAATGACAGACGGATATAACGAGGAACGCGCTTTGACCAATGCTAGGGACAAAGAGGGCGGTAAGCCGAGCGGAAACATCGATCTGCTCATGCCCGAAACCGATGATGTCTCCGGCCCGTACCTGTTGAGTCGTTAGCGAGCTTTCGATTCGGAACGGGAGACAAAGAGGGCAATAAGCCGAGCAAAAACATCGATCTGCGCGTGAGCGAAACCGAACATGTCTCCGTCCTGTTGAGTTTGGGAACGGTTCTCGATCGGGTTAAATAGCGTCCGGTCTGTGAGCACGACAAAGCAGTGTATTTTGTACACTAGTATAGGCGTTCCTTATGTCGTCAGTTGTTTTCTAAGACCAAAAGGTGAGCAGAAAACAGATTTGAAATGCTTAGGACTTTTTACACATTTCCAAAAACTATTTCTTATGACTTGGGTTATTTTTGCGGCCTTGAAAAACATCATATCTCCATGGATAAATTATCTAAACTTGGTGGTTATGCAAATATGGAACAAAAAACCACAAGATGTTTAAAAAGTGATGAATCATGTTTTATCTTTTAAACTGTGCTTCTCAATGAAGAAGGCCACTTTAGGGGTTTCTAGGATTTTACTTGAGCCTATTTCAAACAACAGTCTCAGGTGTTTTCTAAGACCTAGAAGTGATATGAAAGCAGTTTTGGGAATCCTAAAAGCTCTATTTATATGAATTTGCATGTTTCCAAAATGCCATGTTGGAAAACATTATACACATGGACTGGCAATTAGGTCACTAGAGCACGTATATTCCCCCGAGGGACTGTGAGTGACCGGAAGGGGGACCTATTTCCCGAGACCGAAGGCCGATGGGAATAGGTCCCCCTTCTGGTCACTCACAGACCCGAGAAGGGGGGGGGCTAGACGTGCTCTTGTGACCGAATCATGTCAGTCCATAATCTATACTATAAAAGATGAAAAATGCGCCCTCTTGTCCCTGGGCGCCGCCATCTTGGAACACAGGGCCGCGCCATCTTGGCGCGTGCTTGGCGCCATGTTGGAAAGACGCGGCGCTTTTGGTCGGGCGACTCGTCGCCGTGCGTGTGTGCCGCCGGCGTCGGTGCGGCGGGGTGCCAGATCGTTCGCGACGACGAATCCCCCGGGGAATAAGATTTTTAAGAAAAACTCGTATTCGTCCGTGGTGAGATTTGGGAGAAACAGACGTTACTGATAAACGTGCAGTCGCCTTTTTGCCTTTTTGCGTAAACTAATGCATTATTTTTGCATTGTCCTTGTCGGAGTTCGGGCCGAAGCCTTCCCGAAATCGTATACCGTAACTCGGTTGCCGAATTGTTGGCTGTTCGCGATTAAGCGGCAGCTACGGCGTTACACGAAGCCTTCGCAAATTAATTGTATCCGCCTTGCTCGCTCGGTGGCCGAGTTGTTGCCGAGTTTTTGTTAGCGATTGGGCGGCGCATCCCGTGTTATTTGAGCTGGTGCCCCGCTTTATACTCCCTTGGTTATTGCGGTGGAAACATAGTACCAGTTGAGCGCCAGCTTCGTTTTCGTGCGCGTCGACCACTTTACGGTCACAGTTTTGGAACGTAAAAACAATGATTTAGTCCCTTCGTGTTGTCTTTTGGACAAATTTCTTTCTTTCACATTGTAAATACTTAAATATTACAACATTATCTATATAAAAACACTCTGAAACATATCGCTATTGCCTCAATTTCGACTTTGATCGTGCTAAAATGTCGCGAAATTGTATGTCGATCCTGGATATGAATATGCAATTTAAGCCACGTTCGCATTGGACTTTTTTTGGTAAAACCTACAGAAAACTTAACCAAATTAAATCCAATGCGGACAGGCGGTAACATTGTCAAATGGTCCATTTTACCCTCCGCAACCGTAATATCTACAGGCCCAAGCTTCTAGCGGAGGATTTAACACCGTGAACTTTGACAATCACGTACCGTAACATTTGACAATATTAAGTCCAATGCGAACGCGGCTTTAGAAACGTGACTGCATTGCGTCAGTTGAGGGCGCACTGTCAGATGGCCGGCCTGTTGGTTTTTTTAATCATGATTTTCACGATGATAAAATCAGAAATCCCGAAGTGGTTCGTATTGTTTACCGTACGATTCCTGTTAAAAATCATGAGACGCAGGCAGCATGCAAGCGAAGATGGACTGCCTATTGACATGGAAGAATAAGCCTTCTTATTCCTCCATGCTATTGAGTATTATTAGTTCGAAAGTCGGAAAGTATTTCTACAAAGATTGTTTTTATTCAGAGTCAATGGTATTCTACAGAGCCCCAAATTATGACGAATACAAATCACCGTTACGAAATAATTTGAGTTTTTTTATTTCGTGCACTCAAAATAACTTATTTCGTAAGCTCGAAACGTTTTCGTGGCCACGAAATGACTTCGTGCGCTCACAGTTTTGGAACGTAAAAACAATGATTTATTCCTTTCGTCTTGCCTTCTGGGCAAATTTCTTCCTTTCACATTGTCAATGCTCAAATATTACAACATTATCTCTCTAAAAACACTCAGAAACATATCGCTATTGCCTCAATTTTAACTTTGATCGTGCAAACATGTCGCGAAATTGTATGGGATCGTGGATATGAATATTTAATTTAGAAACGTTACTGCATTACGCAGATTGTTTTATTTAGAGTCAATGGTATCCTACGGAGCCCCTAAAGAGACATATGACGAATACAAATCACCGTGACGAAATCATTTGATTATTTCATTTCGTGCGCTCGAAACCATTTCGTGCGCTCAAAAAAAAAAAATTCGTGAGCTCGAAATTGTCTCGGTTTGTTCGTCATACAATCCATTATGTTTTTAGGACGTCAACAAGGTGTATCTAAAAGTTACGATTCCATCCCGCTAGTGTGTGTTATAACACACCTCTGTTCAAAAGATCCAGACGCCGCCATTTTTTATATTAAGATGAGCCTGGCAAACATCTTGAGATCAGAGGTCATAACAGTTTTTTGGGGTTCCTAAACTCAACAAGAAGGAGACAAGAATAATATGTTCGGTTTGGCGCATCATTGCAGATCGATGTTTTCGTCCCGAATCGAAAGCTCGCTACTTTAGGCTGGACTGGAGAGGCTTCCCCTGAGTTTATGCAGAAGGCTTTAAGAGAGTGTTTTTCTGTTGACGTTTAATTTTTGAAAGTCAAAGTTACTTGTCTGCTGGATCCAGGGTCCCAAGTCACCACCGTGGAAAAACGGTTCTTCAGTTGGTTTTTCGAACCACTGGGCTTCAAACTTCAAGGTATACCAGAGCCGTTCACCCTGGTATCTGCTTACGGTGCTTCCATGTCCTACATCGGGTGGTTTGAAACTGATGTTGAAGCCGTCGGGCTGGTATTCCGTCTCGGGTGATGCTTGTAATCCGAGAGAAGTACTCTTCCCTCCATACTTGAAAAACGAGAGTGTGCATGGCATTCTGGAAATGAATGTTCTCCAAGATTGCTGAGAGAGACTCGTGTCTACCAAACAACATTCCCCACTGAGAAAGATCTCATGGACAACCCCAGATCAAGTTTGACCGAAGGCAACGCAGACGACGGATTGGCGGTTGACGTCGTTTGATGCAGAGGATGGGCAAGTTGAACGGGCACAATTATGTAAACACTCTTTGGTGCTCTCAGTGACACGAGATCGGACAATTTTAATGGAATATACAAACCCTTTCAGTGCGCGATTTTTAGCAGCATAAAACATTTGTTTCTCTGCATAAGATAAAGTATTAAATCCAGAGACAGACGAGGTAACTTCCTGGAATATAATGGACATTATGTAAAACAGTTTTGAACGAAAGATTTGTTTCGCCATTGTTTTATTTATTATAATGTTTGATTGGTACATGTAGTTAAATTGCGCGGAACAAAATTTAGCGATTTTTCATTTCCAGTTCTACTGTCGCCCACGTTGTTAAACGACTTAAGATTCAAGCCACACTACTTTCGGTAGCTGTCTTCTTTACACAACTGCTGAATGGCTCTGGAGACACAGAGGCCTGACGATGATGGGATTTGGTAATAATACACAAAGCAATGGGGTGAGGCAGACGATGTGTATTTCCTTGATTGGTTAGTAAAGTTAATGCGTCTTTCCACATTTAGTCTTTAGTCTTCCCGCCAGTCACACACTGTTGCGTCACAAACTGTTTCACATTTTACTGTAGGCTTATAACAGCAGTGGTACAGTACGTAACAGGTAGATTCGCGTATGACATGAATCGCATACAGCCGGGCCTTCGTTTACCTCTATATAGAGGTTTCGCCTGCGAACGAATACAGTTAGCTTAACGGATACGTCATCCATTTTCGCGGACTTATGACGTCACAGTTACTCACTATCCGCTAACCGTGTACAAGGCACGGATATCTCGCTCGCAACACGTAAGTATAAAACGCGTACGGATAGCTAAACGTACGCGTACACATACACGTTAGTATATGTGAAACCTCTCTAATATCAAGATGCAGTAACTCCATGAAATCCATACTCAAAACGTCAGTGATAAAGACGTTTATAATTTTAAGGTAAGATACACCATTGGTAATTGCTTGAATTATTAGAAATGGGTGGGTTTGGAGGGATGTACTTGTATGCTACAGTAAATATCGTTTAACTGAGCTCTCCGAAGTTTTACAATCATGAATGCCGAGAAAAATACAAGAAAAACGGTGTTAGTTTTGTACCGGCGTCGGGTAGTTGTTCTTGTTGTTCTGCTGGGTGTTTTTTCGCGACCGAGTTGTTTTAATTTAATTTTTGAAACAATTGCAGAATATCTAACTCAATCATTTGGTTGGATGCCTAGAATCATTATTTAACAATTCGGTAGTCAAAAATGTCGATATCCGCAAATGGTGTATTCTACCCTTAAAGGGATCGTATACGTTTGGTAATTACTCCAAAAATTAATGGCAATCAAAACTTAATTGGTAAGAAGTACAGCAGCTTTGGAGAGCATAATGCATTTTTAGAAACTTTTCACTTCAAAGTACTGCGTTTGAAAAAAAAATGTGAAATAAAATGTGCGATGTCGTAGATTTTTGCGCAGAAATGTACGATAAAATCTGAAATATCGCAGAAATCGGCGCAGAAATGTGCGATAAAATGTGCGATGTCGCAGGTTTCTGCCCAGAAATGTGCGATACAATCTGCAATATCGCAGATTTCTGCGCAGAAATGTGCGATAACATCTGCAATATCGCAGATTTCTGCTCAGAAATGTGCGATAAAATCTGCAATATTGCAGATTTCAGCGCAGAAATATGCGATAAAATCTGCAATATTGCAGAATTCTGCGATAAAATGTGCGATATTGCAAATTTCTGCCCAAAAATGTGCAATAAAATCTGCAATATCGCAGAATTCTGCGATAAAATGTGCGATAAAATGTGCACTATCGCAGAAATCTGCGCAGAAATGTGCGATCTCCCTTCAGAGCCACCATACTTTTTGGGTGTGGCATCCTGAAAAATAGATGTTCAGATTGAATTTGAGGTATTAACAACGCTATGAGTATGAGTGTAGAAGCACATGGATGCGTTTGTTTATGACGTACTTGGAGGATACATTCATGGAAACACGAAGGTAAATTTGGGTTAGGGTTAGAATCGGGGACGTCCTCGATTGAGATTCGTGTACAAAACCAATGAGAGCCGTCGGAAAAGTAGAAACAAATAAATTATCGAGAGGAACAAAAGAAACTCCTTGATTTACACCATAAACAAACGTACATGTACAGTATGTGTGTTTATTTGTATATTACCTCATGTCTCGTTGACCTGATACATACATACCCTGTATCACGCTGCGAATCGGCATTCTGCTTTCGTTCTTACCGTTTTCAGCAAGGCCTTTGAACGGATCGATCACGATAATAGCCATTACCAAGCTGATACATATTGGTGTTGATTCATGCCTTGTTTACTTGATAGCAAACTTCTCACTAATCGCCAACAGTGCGTTCGCTTCAAGGGGGGTCTCATTCAACTGGACACCCGTGCATGATGGAGTGCCCCAGGGAACTCGACTAGTCGGTCCAGTCATACTTTCAGCGGTAATCAATGATGCGTGCCAACAAGATCTCAATGTTTCCACTCATTATTTGAAATTTAATAACTACCTAGGAGAGTTGATACCTTCTGATTAGTCGAGACTCAATCACGTGGAGGGTATTATTTTGCAGAAATGGCAAATTCACTGTGTATTCCTTTCGGCTCGGTCTATTACCAGCGGTCATTACCAGCGGTCATCTCTCAATGAATCCCGTCAATGATAACACAGTTATGCCCTAAATGTTGAGTATGGTTGAGACCCGTTTTTCTCACGAACGTACAACCACAAATGCAGCAATCCATAGACTCCCTCAGGCAATCGTATGAAGCAAGATATAAGACGGGGACCCCCCCCTTCTCCTTTGTGGTAGTTATTGTGCTTGCGGAATATTGTGGTTTCTGAGGAATTCTGTTTAGGTTTTCAGGGTGTTGCGTTATACCCCAGTCACAATTGGCTTGCGATGGGTTTGCGATTAGTTTGCGGCGGATTTCTAGGCATTTTCGGCCGGGGCCCCACGGGACTTCTTGCGGCTGTCGGGTCATTTTTTGGCATCGGGCGGGCATCGAGTTACTTTTAACTCGGACTTAAAACCTGGTGCGGCGTTTCGCATCGCAAACTGATCGCCAATAAATCGGTCGATGCCTAGTCGATGTCCGGCAGGGCATCGCACACGTCGGGCGGGCGCCGAGCCAAATTTTGGACAACCCAGACAATCAATATATCGGCCAGGCGCCGCCCACACGCCGGCCGGGTCCCGCCAGGCGTCCGGCCGACTTGGCGGTGCCTGGTCAGAAATCGGCCGGGGGCCGGACGGCGCCCTGCCGGCGCCCAGCCTGAAATCGGTCATGCATCGGCCGGGGCTTGCAGGGTAAAAAAAGCGGCTCATCTACATCTACATCTACACACAGTTTATCACACAAGTTTCATAGTGCAAGTACTAAATCTCTTCTTCAGCCACCAATGCAACAAGAACCAGGTTGTAGCGGTATAGCGTGCAAACGCCAACCTCTCCCTCAACCGGGCGACCTACACGCGCTGTGCAGGTGCCCGCAAGCGTTGTGGAGGTATCAACGGCATTTTCTTATTTAATGACTCTATCACACCAGAACATTTTAGGCCAACGCGTGAGTATCGTGTTGTAATTTTGGCAACACGCTGGCAAACGCTAACCAATGCTAGGCCAGCGTTAGCAACACGATGAGCACGTTACTCACACGCTGGGACACGCTGTCATACGCTGAGAAACACGTATAGGCGATCGTTATCAACCCGCTACTCACACGCTGGCGTACGCCGGCGTACGCTTGCGACACGCTGGTTATGGCCCTGACACACCAGGACGTTGTAGGCCAATGCATGAGTAGCGCGTTAAAAATAGTTGATACGCTGGCAATTGCTGAACTTTCACAGAAAAAGTCAAGTGGAACCGTGATTTCAGCGTGTTCATACAGGTTGATAACGTGTTCATAGCGTATGCCAGCGCGTAAGTAGCGTGTGAGGAACGCGCTCAGCGTGTAAGGAACGCATCACTGATTTATAGTAAAAATACGACAGCGGGTCGCCAGCGTGAGAGTAGTGGGTTGGTAACGATCGTCTAGCGCGTTTGACGCGTGAGTAACGGCCTTCTTGCGCGCCGCTAGCGTGTGCAGTCACACGCTGGCAAACGCTGAATTTTTTAGGTATGTTGAAAAACGTATTTTTGTTTCAGCGTGTGACAGCGTGTTCCAGCGTGTGGGTAACGCGCTCAGCGCGTTGCGAACGCTGGCCTAGCGTTGGTCAGCGTTTACCCGCGTGTTGCCGAAATTTCAACACGCTGGCCTAAAACGTTCTGGTGTGACAGGGCCATTACTGTAGTAGCGCGTCATCTTTTTGTACAACTAATCATGTGGTCGTTGCCGTACGCTGGCGCGCGTTGGACCGCGCTACTCACGCGCTGGGCAGTCGTTCATCAGTCGTCGAGCGCGTTACTAACGCGTTATTCACGCGCTGGCGAACGCTATGAACCCGTTATTAACGCGTTATGGATACGCTAAAATCACGGTTCAACTTGACTTTTTCTGTGGAAGTTCAGCGTTTGCCAACTATTTTTAACGCGCTACTCACGCGTTGGCCTAAAACGTTATAGTGTGACAGGGCCATTAAGAAGGTCAGAGGAGAGCTTCTGCCGCCGGTCGTTGATCGCTGGCCACTCGACAGGCACACTACAGATGCCCGTCCGGCCGCCGTACGACCTGTAAGAATTGGTTGGCACCCTGCCGGATACTGCAGGGGTATCGCAAGGACATAAGCAGGGCACCGGACGAGTGCCTGCCGGACACCGGCCGATAAACAGGCCAATAATTCGACCCCATTTTCAAGAAAGTCGGCCGATCGCCGGTCGGCGACCCCCCGGGCCCCGTCATGGCAGCGTACGGGGCACTTTTAATTGTGACTGTGACCGCCATATCGCACGATCTTTCGCCGACCTCTACACGCCGGCCGATGCCCAGAAATCGCACACGCCGCCCGGGCTCCGCTTTAATTGTGACTGGGGTATTAGGTAACAATAGTCTAGAGAGTGCATGTATAGGTATGGGGTATAAGGCGAGGCCCTCGGTCCCATATCGTTCTTGGTATACATGCAATGGTCGGTTTAAAACAACATGTCACTCAACTCTCGAAAATGAAAATCCATGGAAATGCAGTGCAATGACCTCCCCCTGGACCAATCACAAACTGTCAAATTATATCCAGCAGGTTTTGAAGTGGAATACTCATATTAACATTATACTCGCACGAGCAAACAGTCGTTTCCACATGAATCGCCTACTGAAAGTTCATGGTTTGCCAGCAGACGACCTCGTGACTATAATCCCCATTAACAAAAAAATGATATGATATCGGGTATGAAAATTCCAACCAAAAATCTAAGTGTTGACCCACCCACCCTTAAAAAAACAAAATCGAAAATAAAATCAGAATGTCGGACCCACCCTTTCCGCAATTATTTTTTCCATTTCAGACCAAAGGACTTCGGACCAACCCTCTTCACGAAATTTTGTTTTGCAAAATCCGTCGAATCGTCGAGCATTTGTATGTTGAATCAATTTGAAAGATCTAATCGGTCTCATCATAATAGTCAGAAGTACTCGTAGATACTTTCAAACAGCTACAGCCTATCTGGCATTGATTGGTACCTTCTCGAACAATTTGAACTTATTTTGATTATTCGAACCTGCATACTCGCCTGTTACGAATCCATCGCGCGATTATGGCACAATTTGAACTAGTTTGATGTCGATATTCTGTGAAAAAACTGAGAATTATTAAAGCTTCAAAGTTCTGTTAAATTAGAATATTGGCGTTATTTTCTGAATTGTTGTTCGATGTGTACATGGGCGGGCGCCATTGTTGAGAAGAATTCTCGAGACGGGTAGTTCGTATTATTCCAAAGCATTCAAAGACAAACTACCATCGAATACCATAGATATTTGCTCTTGGATTTTAGACCGACACTGATAAAAGAAAAGAAAGTTTTCAATATTTCCTCTTCTCCTCAGTACATCTTTCCAGAGCTAAAGCAGCACTTCACTGAAATATCATCCCTGCTTCAAATCCCTTGCGCCAGTCACAATCCGCATCTGGTCCCAGTCATCCAGAGTCTAGCCCGGACGCCTTACTAGATGCAGCAATCCAAGCAACACGTTGCTTGGCTTGCTGCATCAAGTCAGGCGTCTGGGCTTACCAGAGTCCAGCGAGCGTAATGTCTTCACTTTCGTTTTTACTCACATTGAGGTTTTCGATTCGGAAAGTACGGCTATTTTCTCGTATAGCCGTATTGTTCGCGGTTATCGGCCTTCATCGGCCGCATTTTGAAAATAGGATCCTCAACGGACTCTAGTACCGTGGAAACAGTCAAAAAGGCATTGGAATGGGGAAGCTCTAGCAATGTAACTTTTTTTTGTTTTTCTCTGACTCGAATCTACTGGCTTAAAACCTGTGTGCTGTTTCTGACATAATGATAAACATGTAATATACAATCGAAATTTGATCCCTGGTGTGCCCTGATGTTGCACTGCTCTCAACTACACCTGAACAAGCTTCACAATAGTAGAACAAATAGTGAAACAAAATATTTGGTCCCATTTTCGGTGTTTTGACCCACCATTTTTTGGTTATTTTTGTTTCCCAATGCAACACCTAGTTAGACCCACCCCTTTTGACACAAGTTTCTGACGTCAGGAAAGTCTGCCGAGAGGCCTGTTAGACCACCCCAACCCATACCTTATATCAAGAGAGAAAACAACAATTTGATCAAATGGTTACCCTCTCGATGTTGAGCGGGCCATTACATGATAATGCATAGCGCGATTTGATACCCTTTTTTGTAGACCCGGTCATCTATAAAGGAAACCTGCGACCACTGTAATTAGGCCGTATTCATAAAAATAAGCACGTTATGCAAGTAAGTATTTGCTAGAAATGGCAAGCAACAGCTGTTAGTCAAAGCAAAAGGTTATGAATAGCTTTTTTGTCAATTACTTGAGCTATACCTTTTATTTGTTGAGCAATTGCTTTTGCTTAAACCTTTTGCTACCTAGCAATTGCAACGTTTTATTAATACGGGCTATTGAATATGCGGTACCTCTTTGGAAGCTTGTAACTGTCAACATATATTAGTCAAATCCACGTAACTTGAAATTATTCATATGAGGCAATTTCAAGTTACGTTATCTTGACTAATATATGTTGACGTGCGAGTATGCAGTCGATATTATTTGTACTAATTCACTAATTTTACAGACTCTAAACCAAATATGTCGCATCTCATCCCACCGTCTCAAGTAAACCAGCGAGGTTTTCGCAAAGCTAATTTGATGCCACAACCAAAATGTAAAATAACCAACAGATTCACAGACAGTGCCGTTTCCTACACGAATAGTCTAATTCATATCATAATTTTGTTTAAGCTGTCCTTGTTCCTGTCCCTGTCTTGTAATGTAATATTGTTCTTTTATCAAGTTAAAAAAAAGAAGCGAAAATACCCCTTTAAACTCAGAATTCAGCTTGGTATCCATCATTTTTAACCAATTTTTAAAAAAATGCTTCTTTGTGTAACATTTTCTTGAGATAGCCTAGACTAATGAGTATGCGTATGAGTGAGCGGCGACTGCATTATACTGAAAGTAGTCTAGGCTTTTAGAAAGACTAGTCTGTACACGAGAACAATGGAATAACGTACGTATGACGTAACTAAAAATACATGTTCTCCATTTAGTGAATTGAAATTAAAAAAACATTTAAACGTTTTTGTCTACCTCATTCAGTAAAAAGAACAGCGTCAAAACAAAGTATTTCAAGAAAACTACTTGCGTTATGGCATTGTCACACCAGAACGTTTTAGGCCAACGCGTGAGTAGCGCTTTAAAAATAGTTGATACGCTGGCAAACGCTGAACTTTCACAGAAAAAGTCAAGTCGAACCGTGATTTCAGCGTGTTCATAACGCGTTATTAACGAGTTCATAGCGTATACCAGCGCTTGAGTAGCGCGTGAGGAACGCGTTCAGCGTGTAAAGAACGCATCACTGATTTATAGATAAGATATGACATCCTATCGCTAGCGTACGCAAGCGTGTGAGTAGCGGGTTGGTAACGGTCGTCTAGCGCGTCCGACGCGTGAGTAACGACCCCCCAGCGCGCCGCCAGCGTGTGAAGTCACACGCTGGGAAACGCTGGAAGTTTGAGGTATGTTAAAAAAAATAGTTTTCGCCTCAGCGTGTGACAGCGTGTCACAGCTCGTAAATAACGCTGGCCTAGCGTTGGTTAGCGTTTGCCAGCGTGTTGCCGAAATTTTAACACGTTTCTCCCGCGTTGGCTTAAAACGTTCTGGGGTGCGTTCCACTCACGCGAACGTTGCCAATGTTGAGCAACGTTAGCATTTTTCGCGTGAGTGGAACGCAATGTGCGCCAATTATGTTGGCGAACGTTATGGCCCTGTCACACCAGAACGTTTTAGGCCAACGCGTGAGTAGGGCGTTAAAAATAGTTGATACGCTGGCAAACGCTCAACTTCCACACAAAAAGTCAAGTGGAACCGTGATTTCAGCGTGTCCATAACGCGTTGTTAACGGGTTCATAACGTTTGCCAGCGCGTGAGTAACGCGTTAGTAACGCGCTCGACGACTGATGAACGACTGCCCAGCGCGTGAGTAGCGCGTTCCAACGCGCGCCAGCGTACTGCAACGACCACATGATTAGTTGTATACAAAGCCGACGCGCTACTACACTAATGACCCTGTCACACCAGAACGTTTTAGGCCAACGTGTTGGAATTTCGGTAACACGCGGGTAAACGTTGACCAACGCTAGGCCAGCGTTCGCAACACGCTAAGCGCGTTACCCACACGCTGTCACACGCTGAGGTAAAAATACATTTTTCAACATACATGTACCTAAAATTTTCAGCGTTTGCCAGCGTGTGACTGCACACGCTGGCGGCGCGCAGGATGGTCGTTACTCACGCGTCGAACGCCCTAGACGATCGTTACCAACCCACTACTCACACGCTGGCTACCCGCTGTCGTATTTTTACTATAAATCAGTGATACGTTCCTCACACACTGAGCGCGTTCCTCACACGATACTCACGCGCTGGCATACGCTATGAACCCGTTATCAACCTGTACTGACACGCTGAAATCACGGTTCCACTTGACTTTTTCTGTGAAAGTTCAGCGATTGCCAGCGTATCAACTATTTTTAACGCGCTACTCATGCATTGGCCTAAAACGTTCTGGGGTGACAGGGCCATAACCAGCGTGTCGCCAGCGTACGCCAGCGTGTGAGTAGCGTGTGCAGTCACACGCTGGCAAACGCTGAAAATTGTATGTATGTTTTTTCAGCGTGTGACAACATGTCCCAGCGCGTGAGTAACGCGCTCAGCGTGTTGCTAACGCTGGCCTAGCGTTGGTCAGCGTTTGCCACCGTGTTGCCAAAATTGCAACACGTTACTCACGCGTTGGCCTAAAATGTTCTGGTGCGACAGGGCCATAAGCAAAAACGGCGAACGACATTCCGAGCTGGTATGAAGCAGAATCAGTGTCAAAAAGATCGGACGTGTTTTTACAACTCGGATGCTTTCCTAATTCGGATGTATTCCTAATTCGGATGCTTTTTGCAAACTCGGATGCTTTTTTAATTCGGATGAATTCGTAAATCGGATGCTTTTTGTAAACTCGGATGCTTTTTTAATTCGGATGAATTCGTAATTCGGATGAATTCGTAATTCGGATGCTTTTTGTAAACTCGGATGCTTTTTTAATTCAAAACTTTCAAAACATCGTACTTCAACTTCCAATTAACGTCCAACTTTCGCGCGCTTTTACATGGCTCAAGGTAGCCGCGTATTCGGCCGGTTCTCTCCGCGCGGATTCAGTCCGCATTCACCAAAAGGCGACAAATATGTAATACATGCTGCAAAAGGTGATGCATTTTCTAAAAAGTTTTTTGTCAATTTATTTTAAGAATTCTTCGAAATAAACCGTAAATGTAACAATACTGTTCAAACCCTTGTAGATCATACAGCATATTAGCCACACTTGTTCCTGTAATTGTAAAACCTTTCCTGTAATTTTGATGAAAAATTACAGTTAAATTAGCTGCTTAATGGAAGTAATTCTAGTTCGAGTTATTGTCAAACCTTTTATAGAAATTTCAAACAATACGGCAACAGTGTGGTTTTAAAAATTCAAGACCTGCTTTTATCATTGCTGTACTTTTTTTCTTTTGCCACATGAATTGCAATTGTACATTTCTGTAAAGCACACCTGCAAGGACTATTTTTCCGTGCCCCACTCTTTCTATCTGGCAAGTGTTCTTTCAAGCACGAGTGGCAGTACGGAGTTTCCAAGATTTTTTTATATGCTAATTTTGACATATAACCGTTGTTCTTTGTTTACATTTTATGTAGTTTTGATAATATCTGCTTATTTGCACTCGACCTTAGAAACTTACATTTGACCCAAGTGTGCTATATATCGCAAAGAATTATGGGGCGATATTAGGTGGAAATAAAAAAGAAATTATGGACACGGTCTGAAACCGTATTTTACCTAACGTTTTAAGCTGACAAACTACTAGGATCCATCTAATGATGCAGAACTATAGTTGAAGGGCTGTTGTGTTATTAAATAAAGTAACAGTTATCATTCTCATAAAATCTGGCGTGGTGAAATTAATGTTGAAATTGTTGATTGACGAAACTGATTCACCGAGAACATTGCAAATAAGCCCGAGTGCGAGTGCACTAATTACTGTTCGGCTGAAGCCTATACCAAAATTAAGTGTGCCCAGAAACATGATCTCGTAGATCATAAAATACAAATATGAGGTTTGAATAACATGTGATGTACACTTTGTTTTAAAGAGGCAGATATACTCGCAGCCGAAAAACGCATTACAATGCTGCATTGAAAAGGGGATTTATTAAACGGGCTAATTAGGCACTAATTAGTGTTCGGCTGAAGCCTATACCCACATGCTCAGTAACATTATCTTGTAGATTATGAAATAAAAGTATGAGTTTTTGATAACATGTGAGGTATATTTTGTTTTAAATGTTTCATTCTCATTTCCAAATCTATAAAAATAATTCGAAGTAGGAATACTCAGTTCTTTAGGCAGCTAGTTTAACTGTAATTTTTCATCAAAATTACAGGAAAGGTTAAACAAGTGTGGCTAATATGCTGTATGATCTACAAGGGTTTGAAAAAGTATTGTTACATTTACGGTTTATTTCGAAGAATTCTTAAAATAAATTGACAAAAAACTTTTTAGAAAATGCATCACCTTTTGCAGCATGTATTAAATATTTGTCGCCTTTTGGTGAATGCGGACTGAATCCGCGCGGAGAGAACCGGCCGAATACGCGGCTACCTTGAGCCATGTAAAAGCGCGCGAAAGTTGGACGTTAATTGGAAGTTGAAGTACGATGTTTTGAAAGTTGAACCACGACGTTTTGAAAGGTGAACCACGACGTTGCCTGTCCGTTTTAGAACATCATAACATTCAAAACGTCGTGGTTCAACTTTCAAAACGTCGTATGTGTTGACATCGCGGCAGAAATGTGCACATAAATCTGCATATAAATCTGCTGTACGTGTGCGACATATATAGCTGCGCATAATTAAATGTGCAATGAAAATGTACATGTAGTGCCCATCCGTGCGACATCGCACAAATTTGCGTACTAAGAAATCTGCGCAGAACTTAAAATCTAAAATATAAATATGCGACTTTTCAAAAATCTGCCCAGAAAATATTCATTATCACATAAATCTGTGCAGAAATCTACAATAAAATCTTCCACATCTCAGATATATGCTTAGATATATACGATAACATGTTTGTCATCGTTCAAATTCGCGCAGAATGCGCGAAATCGCAGAATCTGCGATGTGTGATGTCCTTTCAGGGCCACCCTAGTGCCGGATTGGGAAAGCATCCGATTTGCGAATATGTTCGGTTTGCAAAAAGCATCCGAGTTTACAAAAAGCATTCAAACTAGAAAAGCATCCGAATTAAAAAAGCATCTGAGTTTACAAAAAGCATCCGAATTACGAATTCATCCGAATTACGAATTCATCCGAATTAAAAAAGCATCCGAGTTTACAAAAAGCATCCGAATTACGAATTTATCCGAATTAAAAAAGCATCCGAGTTTGCAAAAAGCATCCGAATTAGGAATACATCCGAATTAGGAAAGCATCCGAGTTGTAAAAACACGTCCGATTTTTTTGACACTGATTCTGCTTCATAAGCTGGGCCCAATTTCATGGCTCTGTTAACCACAGAATTCCGCGCTTACGGTCACTATTTTCCGCTAACCGCGCTAGCAGAAAAAAACTGTGTTTACCCAGCTGTAACTTGTAAGCACAGAATCCTTAGTTACGGGATGTACGCATGCTCAGAGACCAAAATTCCTCGCTAACGCATAAAATAAGTACCGTAAAGCACGAGCATTTTCTGCTATAGTAAGCAGGGACTTTTCGCTAACGGTAAGCAGAGCCAAATAATTGGGCCCTTGGCGGCGCGGCGCTGTTGGCCAGTGACGTATTTTAAAGATGGTGTAGAGATTAGCAGACGGCAGTGTTCTTTTCACGATTTTGATTTACGTTACATAATTTTCGTTATAAAAGGTAGATTGTTTTGAGCATTCACAGGGATTTTTTAAAGAAAAATACTGAGTTGGACACAAAACAGCCAATCAAACGATCTCACTGTCACTGGGCGCCGCAATTTTGAGAACGTAGCTTTTAAAATATCGTTCCACTTCAACTAACGCCAACTCACAACGTAGGCGAACGTTCGCGCAAATAGTTCGCGTAAGTGGAACGCACGCCTGATAGGGCCATTACACTTTGAAGCTCCTATTTTGATGTGCCCGGAAGTTCGATTTCCCATAAAGTCTCGTACGTTCTTGTGGTCAACTTACACGATCTATAAGGGTCTAAAAACAATTAAAACTCCTGTACACATCGCAATAGATTCCAGCAAACGCCACGCTTACCGATGTAGTTTGTGTTTGTATATCTATCAAAGCATTCCAGGGGAAACAACACATCAACTTGGAAACAATTTAGTTATGGCAGGAAAACCCCAGAATAGTATTCTGGGGAAAACCAACGGAGTCAGGCAGGGACTTGCAGGAATGTTATGCTGTTGCAAACAAATTTTGTCTTGCATGTAGGATTTCGTCTTGCAGGAAAACTTTGGTCTTGCATGTAAATTTTAGTCTTGCAGGAAGGTGTTCGTCTTGCATGTAAATGTTAGTCTTGCAGGAAAATGTTGTACCAGCCTCCACCTAGTTGTAGGGACATGCTCTTTTGTTTGGAAAAAAACCAGACCGAGTAGTGGGGACATTTTCGAGTCCCCATAGCGCGTTGGGTCTTCAGTAAAGGTAGAACAAGATAAAGTTGGATTAGGGTATAATGAAAGAAAATATAGAAAACAAAACAAATTATATAAGGTGATGTTGAACATTTTATAATTTTAGAGTGTTCTGAGTTTGAGTTTAGAGAGATTTCCCATAGCACACAAACCCTATGGATTGTCCGCATAAACGCAAAGCACGAAAAGAACTGATGACCTATTTAAATCAAAATAAGAAAAAGAAAAGACTAAGGGCTGTAACTACGAAAGCTGTTTAAGCCATTATATGCGTATAAATTAGTAGTCACTCATTAAACCTGGTGTCTAACTTCAAACAAGTACTACAAAGCTTTTGTTAAGTTAGCCGCGTTTAAATGACAATTGGAGTTAAACATGTGTTTATAACAAACAATAGCAATTCTTAAACATGGTACGGGGGTTGTTTAGTGAGTTTTCTGAGCCATTTAGAAGCCAGATATGTACACAGAAAGGTAGAAAGGTGGACAGGATGGATGCGCTTCAAATCTTCTTAATTTCACGAGAGAAGGCCAACTAACAAGAAAATCGTCATGGTCGCCAACACCAACGTGCACCAAGAGTTTTTAGGGACAAGGTGAATACCTTGACGAGGAACATTTCATCAGACGTTTCAGAGTTAGCAAAGACACGTTGACGATTTTCTTGGATTTCTCGGATTGTATTTAGAACACCCAATTCGTTGTTG
The DNA here is from genome assembly GCA_037893245.1 of Crossaster papposus. Taxonomy (NCBI): domain Eukaryota; kingdom Metazoa; phylum Echinodermata; class Asteroidea; order Velatida; family Solasteridae; genus Crossaster; species Crossaster papposus. The sequence continues at coordinate 293,789 of JBAIAA010000131.1, read as the reverse complement.
TCCTTATAGCAGATCATGCTTTTACGGTCAGGAAGTGATAGCTTTCAAGGCATCAGCTTTTTTCTGGTTGGCTTTAGTGTCACATCGTTTGTCACCAATAATGGAATTAAAGTTCCTCATGGTCTCAACGAGAGCCATCCTTTCGTCAGCAGTGAAAGTGTCACTGCGTTGCCTTTTGGTATCAGCCATATGGCTGTAGAGTATATAAGTAAAGACCTGCTGAAGATTTATCTACTGAGGCCTATCGTATGTTCATACTGTTGCGCAATCCTCTATATTACAATGTATATATGAACAATAGAGACCACGGTCAATAAGTTTAGACTGTCCAAGTTACACGAGGATAACTAAACAACCATTTAAGATATTTAGAAGAGTTGTTTTATTCAGGTGTTTAGGAAGACGCGTGTAACTTGGATTTATCCACGTCTATACACTACACTCGCATAAAGATAAACAACTTTCGTAGTTACAGCCCTAAATCTGCCGTCATGTTTACGGAACAAAAGCTGATAGGCGTCCAGCGCGATACGTGGGCACAACAGAACAAAACTAAGTTGGCAGTACCACTGACCTCTATACATGAACAGATCATCATTGTTTCATTTTGAAGTCGGCATGCGGAGAAGTGCAACATGGCGGACCCACGACGTCACTCTGTGAGCCAATGAAATGTCCAGGTGTTGGTACGAAACGTAATACGTAATGTTTATAAATACAAAATGTACAGAGTAAATCCACTGACCTCTACACCTGGACATTTCATTGGCTCACAGCAGTGACGTCTCGGGTCCGCCATGTTGCACTTCCAGTTCGCGCCGACTTCAAGTGTTAGCACAGCAGAATATGGACAATGATCCGTCCAGGTGTAGAGGTCAGTGGGCAGTACGGACATATAGTGATTGGCCCTGTATAGCCGCGTCGTTAGCATGCAGGCACACTGGGTGAAGAGAATACGCGACGTACACGATCGATTAAACTGGCGCATTCGTCTTTGGCAAAGACTAGCTCAGCACATGCCGCACGATCAATAGTAATTAAATCCGATGGTCCCTATAAAAGAGCACTAAATCACTAGCGCTAACACCCGTACAACCCAGTATATAGCATTATAAACATGGTTGTGCAAAAGAGGCCCACGGTACGCCTCGGCGTCAACATGAATATTTTGCTGGAAGTGGTTGCTGAATGTGGACTTGCGCATGTCCACAGTCAGTTTTACCCTTTTTAAAAAAGAGCTTAGGGTAAACATGGGTTAGGGTTATATATAGAAAAATTAAAGGGAAACCCATGAAAGAGGCAGAATCCAAATTTGGGGTGCCAAATTGCCATTCCTCGAATTCTGTGTCATTCCTTGAATATGTCTATGGTGAAATGAAACTACACTAGTTACTCAGTGTTTTTCTAGGGAAGAGGTAATTTTGAGCGCAACAAAGCCACGACGATTTTGTGTCCCTCAGCTTCATGCTTTCTTCCATTCGTTGTGAAAACCCTTACATGTTGTGTTGCGTCTTAAAATAATGCCACTTATACACAGCAAAGATGTGAAGGGGAAGACATTTATATTGAAGCGGTTTTTGTTTTGTTTTTGTCCCTTGCAATCCCATCTTATACAAAAAACACTGCCTCGCTCCGCGCTGGTCAATTCTTGTTATTCAAATCATTGCTATTGCTATGCGTCACTCTTTTGTTAAAAGTGTTGATTTGTATCATGCAGTTGTATCCTGCTGGCGTCCTTATTAGTTTACAATTGAAGGCACTGAACTTCGTACACTGTTCAGTGTTTGCAGGCCTGCGCTTTAATTCGATGAATTCCAATCCTGCGAGACTTGTATTGAAATAAGAACAACGGTCCTTTGAAATGTCATTCTGTAAGGGTGGGTTTTCCTGGGGCACACGAACGATTTGCGAAGGATGCGAAAGCCCCAAAAATTTCAAAGTATAACATTCGAAGAAGTTTTTTCCGAATGTGTCGCGACAATGCGGTTTGTGCGTATTTCTCACAACGTATGTGCGAATGTCGTGTGTAGATTTGCCGAACTATGGCCAGTCCACATACACGATGAACGTGCGACTAAAATGCAAACAACACGAATGTTGCACGAATCTCGGGCAACATTTGTGTGGACATTCGCGAAACATGCGACACATGCGAACTTTGGGCGCAAATTTCGCAAATTTCGCGACATTCATGCGACATTCGTACATATGTCGCGCGATTATCTTGCGAAAGGCTCGCGTTTGCTTCGTTGGCGAAGTCACCTGTTCTCAAGAAGTACGCGAACAGTTGGTGAATTGCTCGAGAAATGATCGGACGAACTTCGCTGCTTTCGCAAGACATGCGCGATACATTTTCCAAACTGCCGAAATCTGTTTGGGGAATCTGTTTTGTAGGTCGTGCGCATATGACAAAGCTTTTAAGACATTTTCGACGGCAAATCACGAGCAAATTACGACCCGGGATGCTGGAAACGTTCGCAAATTTTTTGAAATTACCGCCGAACTAAACACGACTCCTGTGAACAATTGACGGCGCTTCCGAACCCCCGCGCATGTTTGGCGAACTTTGGGAGCCTAAAATACGAATGTTGGACTTTGCCATTTTCGGCAGTCGCATCGTTCGCGAATCGTTCGCGTGCCCTGTGAAAACCCACCTTAAAGAAGCACACACACACACAAGTGTGTAAAGGCCTTCGATCGTGGACGGGGTATTGTCCGACCGTCTTCCCTCTTTTGTTTATACTCTAACGTTTTTTGATGATCGCCATAGGATTTGTACACGGGAAAAGATCGTGGACGTTTTGTCAATCGTGGACCCATTGTTTGACTCCCAATTCTTTTGTCCGACGACCACGATTGCCGGTCAATACAAACGCACAAACCAAACAAATGTGGAAAGGAAGTGTAAATCACGTGATCCGTCAAATTGAATTTTACTCGTATTCCTTAACAAAAAGGGTCCCCCGTTGACTTGTTGAGAATTTTCCGATATTGTCATAATTTATTTGTGAATAATATTTAAACTGCTTAAAACTGCTTACTGGCTTATATGACCTGAAATATACAACTCAAATAAGTTAAGAGGGCCTAATGTTTCGATACTAACAGGATCTTCTTCAAAGACAAAAGGGCTGTACTGTGTACAATCACACTAATTCTGTCCCCTTCACCCCTCTCCTGGGGTGCCCCGGTCTTGATCAGGGTGTCACGGCTTTTAAGCCCCAGAGTGTCAAATTTGGTCTCTAAAAAAACACGTTTTGGTTCGACGTCGTAAAATCTTTACAGAATTATCGACCAGACTATACTTGAAATCAAGTCGTTAGACACTGTCGTCTTTGTCCGTGCGTCGAAATAAACCGGCGCTGATCAATATGCCCTCCGTTCAACGTATCTACGACCCCCTGCGACAACTCTAACGACTTTACCTATAATTTTTTATTGCCTATTATGTTGCCTGGCCTGCACTGCGAAAACTGTCTTTAGCGAGTAAACAAAATTCATGTTTGTAAACATGTTTACACGTTAAACTTGTAAAGCATGAGGGTGGGTACTGTTTAGCCATTAATTAATTTGAACATTAATATTTAGGAATTTGACACGTGCATTAAGCTGCTAATCACCAACACTTCATCCACTTGTATCCAAACAAAACCTCTCTTGGAAAAATACACATTTGAACGTATGATGTCTTATTTTAAAGTGGAAAGGTGTAACTTTTCAAACCATACCTATATTGTCTATGTTAGTTACACATTCTACGTGCGGCATTCGTCCGGCATTGCATTTTTAGACACACTTGTGTCAGGTTGGCCGCAGCAGTTCTTTCCTCACCTTCCACCGCTAAGACCCGGGTTCGAATCTCGCCTCTCCGTAGGTTTCCCCCAGAATATTATTCTGGGGTTTTCTTTCCACCTCTAAAGCTGTACCTTTTTCCTATTTTCTCCCCTCTACAGGTTTCTTCAGGCTTAACGCTTGCGAGCTACAGTGCCTAGGGCGCTTTTGAGGGATCCTTGGTTTTACAACCAAAAAGAAATAATAATAAAGTATACAATTTCTTAACAAAGCGTTACAAGTGAAATACAGCGACGCATAACTGGCTACTGACAAGACGCCTGACATTATGTTTAACAATTAGGGCAGCATGCATTGCACAACTAAAGTGTAAATTTAAAACACCACTGTGCATGTAAAACGTGATGTTAAACCACTAACGGTGTTGGTTTGACGCCGAGGATTGTTATCTCTCAAGTGCAATACAGAATTCGTGATGTAACGGGTAAAGACGAGAACAAGATCCACTAGGTTGATGTGCAGGTGAGTGCAAAGTTTTAAAAACATGGATCCTGCTTATAATTATTACAATTTGCACAGTTTAATTTTTCCCCAATACTTTACACTTTACTTTACTTTTGTTCTTCTACTTTGTACATGAAGATGATTCTACCTCGGCTGTTTGGAGGTAAAGAATATAGAATAGTTCAACAAGGCTTAAGTTTTCCAAGTATATCGAAACAGTCTTTTCTAAAGCGCCTATTGGCAAGACCATAGATTAAAGGGTTGACGACATTGTTGACGTACGCAAACAACGTACAGTTGTACATGACAAACAGCACGTTGTCGTTAATGTCACCGCCGTTGGACTTGTGGATAGCGACAGCGACATACAGCCAGTAGGGTAACCAGGTGACAAGGAATACGACACTGGTGACAGAGAGCATGCGGGTGGTCTTCTGCTGGAGCGTCATCGTCTTACCGGTCGAGTTGTCTCCGATGGCCTGGGGGTTGGGGGTCCTGATCAGTTCGCGGTCATCCTCGTGGTTCCGCTGCCGTACTGGTGCAGTGTTTCCGGTTGAGAGGGGGGCACCGGCGAGATTTCCACGGGCATCTGAGTGATTGTTCGAGGGTCTGGGTTGTGTGACCGAGACGACAAAGACGGACCTGGGTCCGGACCGCTCAGCTGTCACCGGTGACGAGATACTGACCCCCGTGGCCACAGACCCACCTTGCCGTGTGCTCTCGGCGTCAAAACCCGTGGACCAGCGGGTGCCGGGTCCATGTTGTCTCAGTGCGTTGACTCTAGTTTGTTTACGTACGGCCTGGTAGACCTTCCCGTAGCAAATCACGACTATGAACACAACGGCAAGATAGGAAACCAACTGGACTGTCAGGGAGACTTGATGGCTAGTCACGGAGGGGGACATAAAGTTGACAATGCTTGGAATACACAAAGCAGCGGCGGCGAGGTATGAGCCGAGGTATATGAGCTTGGTCGAGTGGAGATTTAGCAGCCTCTTGCCATGTCGGCAGACGCAGTCGTAGCGCTCCAGGGCGATGGCGCCCGTCACAATGCTGGACGCGGAGACATTGACTGCGTTGATGACGTAAATCGCGGTGAACACGCTTGGGAGTGCTCTCCCAAGGAGGACACAGACGAAGAAGCCCACATTGTAGACACGGCAGACACACACCATAAGGTCGACCCACGCCAGGCCCATGATCAACATGTGGGTACCGGTCTTCTGAGGCTTGGACCAGTAGACTTTCAGGATCAAGATGTTGCCCGATATGCCCAGAATCATGACAGTGACATAGAAGATGAGCTTCAGAATGGCGTTAATGGTCATACCTACATCGGGCCCACTCGTTACCGGCCAGCCATCTGTCGGGTCCATGCTCGCTGTCGGTGCGACAAAGCTTGACGCGTTATCCATACTTGCTGGCTGTCTAAGCTATAATGTATTGTGATAACCACATGAAGATAACGACGTGATAGACTGTGTTCTTGGGTAACATTCAAAACACATTCAAAACACGAAATGTTAAGGCTTCACTGCATGTGCTTTTGGTCGTGTTTTAATGCGCAATGACACGTCGGCTCATTGCGTTGACGTGTTATGGCTGCGTCTCCGTTGCTGTTGACCAGTGCTGGCTGTGCAGTATGTTGACGTCCCATTGCCCCATAGGCACTTAATTTCTGAGCACGCATGCGTACATTGTTTCCTAGCAGACAACGCTGCTAATTGCATGAATGTAAATAACTTTACCTACATTTAATTTATGCTTTTGAAATGAACCAGAACGACGAAACTGGAATCTGTCTGGCCAACTGCCAGCATTTACAGACGGACAAACGTGGACACTTGGACACGTAACCCCCCCCCCCTATTCCTCCTGACTGCAATCTCCCGGAAGCATATATCACTAAGATACAAACTTCAATTAGGAATTACGCTCTGGGCAGTATAGTTACGCAACCATATTGCTGGCGTACCAGCAAATTATAAATATAAATATTTATCTCCGCAGACTAGCCACAAACATAAAATCCTATGATACTTCACGCAGCAGAACTGTTTCAGCATCTCCAAAAAACGAAAACGATGAGAAATAGTTCCTTCCTATGTTCCTACGTCAGAAAATTAATTCCTTGTCTTTATCTTCCTCATGTAAGACGACAATTATTAATTTGGTGAACTATTGGTATGGTAGAGCTCTGGAACTCTCTCATAGTATATAGACGTACCCTGGAATCTGGGTACATTTTGAACACAACTGCGTGTGTAACCAGAGTTACAATCTGTTATAGTATATGGATATAATTAAATCAGTTGGACACACAGGTCCTAATTGCCGATAGGTTTGGAAGGAATGATGGGCAAAAATCTATGCACGATACAACGCCAAAAAAGCAGGAAATTGTCTCGATATAGAAAGTGAATGAGGCAGGGCGATTGGTGCCACGGTCATGCATTTCTGCAGGAACTCGGAGGCCACGAAAAACCCTTATTTTTAAGAGGAAACGTGGTTGCATCCTAGGACACCGATCGAGGGCGCACTCCCTGTTCCCTGCGGTTAGTTATCATTATTATTAATACCGTTATTACTTTTATTTATGGGCTGAAGTCGGGCGGGAGGACAAGCGAGGTTCGAATGCTCAGACCGAGAAGAAAGACATTGAATGCAATGCCCGCTTTTATAAGCTAAGAGCGTTGGGGCGTAACGAAAGCGTTATGTAACGGCTCTATTGAGCCCACCTGTCGTTTGATACCGAAAAGAAATGGCATTTCTGGCGTGTGAAAAGAAAAGGCTCTGTAAAAGAAAATGCGACGCCCCCCCGAAAAAAAAATAAAAAAAATGCGACGCCAAAAAATAAATCAGAGGCCAACAAAAAATTCGACGCCGAAAAAAAATGCAAGGCACCCCCCCCCCCCCCAGCGAAAAAAAAAGCCAACAAACAAATGTTTACACTAACAATAAAAATGCGACGCCAAAATAAAAAATCGACTCAACAAACAAATATGTAACGCCCGATTGTTTTCAAAGGGGTTAGTCTTATATTGTAATTACAATTGGCTAGAAATAGGCTTTTACGAGAAATTGAAAGTTGCCAGGGGTTAACATTGCATTTAGGGTATAAATGATAAATCGAGAAAATTAGATAGAACGTACAGTTGCATTTGGCGGTTAGGGGATAGAACAAGTTATGTGGTGTTGCCTAAGCATTTAGGTGCACGAACTCAACTCAATGAGTCCATTACCGGCTCCCATACAGGGAGATCGCTATGGAAAAGATGTCCCGTAAATGTGTTGTAGCGCCCGCAGTTTGAACTCAGCGGCATTCTAGGTAGTCTTGGCTCAATATATCAGTGATTGACAGTGGTAATATTGATTGTTGTAGCGCGCCCTCGCACAACTGATTTTTACTAACTATTTACTTTAAAATAAGTAAGATATTTCCTAATAATTTGGTACCGGTAGTAAATATTTTCGATATCTGCAAATGGTGTATCCTACCTTTAAAGTTGGTGTGTCCGTGCCTTCCTTTCTGAACGAATTTTATAGAAATATATAATGTAGGCTACTCTATCAGATAAATTTGCTTGTTTGCATTTCAGGACTTTCTGCAGTTTTGAAAAGTGTTTTTTTATCATTGCTGGAAGTGCAGTTCGTAACGTTTTTGGCGAAAGGTAATAAATATTCATACATGCTAATTTAGGTCATTGACATGTACACATGGGGGTCTGCGCCGCGCGCGGTCAGCGTAATTCTTTTTCCTATGAGGGTTAGGGGTAATTATCAAAAACGGGCGTTTCTACACCACACTGAGTGGAAGACACTTAGGTTCTCAGATCATTATTTCCCCTAAATTAAACTCACTCCAACAACAAACTTGGAGAGCAAAATAGTCAATGAAAAAAAATTAGACAGAGAGCGAACTCGAACCCCAGTCGAACGATCTATAACCTAACCCATTATCCACTATAGCTACTCCTTAGCCCACAGAGTTAGTCATCACTACAGATCCTGCTAGTCGATAATCTAAGTGCTTTGTAACTACCTACGTATGTCACGTGAATCTAGTTAATGGCGCAAAGGGCATAAAAATGCCGCACGCGCCATAAATCTACATCAACAACAACAACAACAACTATAGCTACTGGGAGAGGTCGACAGAAGCCGTTTTTCAAAGTGCTTTCATGTACCTCTGGGCTATGTGTAACTAGTTGATTGAGCAATAACAATGTATTAGCGTCATTGTTAAAACTACTGAATAATCATGACGCGAGGGGTCTAGAGCCGCCCATTTATGATAATTACCCCTAACCATCCTAGGAAAAAAAATTACGCGCGCGGTCATGGCACACATAATACACGTACACACACACAGTCGTGAATCACATAACGATCGAGGATCGATATTGTAACGCTTGGGCCGGTTGGCCGATAGAGGGCACTAGAGCGATTCCATGGTGAAATCGCCTGGTGCTCCCTGACGGTACGCCCGGCAACCCCGTACTTGTGAGCGCATACGCCGAACCGGTTCTGACCGGTTCCAGTGCCGCGCGATAGCGGTAAGCTTCATGTCAGTGTTTTGACCGGCGGAGAAGTGTAATTAAACGGCCTAAGAATCACCGAAACCACAGAATACCTGTCCGAGTTTCCTTCCTGTGTGTGTGTCGAGTCGGAACGCTTTTCGTTACAATATTGTGTTTTCCTTCATTCCTATGTGATACCCAAACCCCATTGCCTAGCGCTTTCACCGTCGATCGAGGACCGAATTTTTACATTCATACCGCCGACCGAGGGGCTTTTGTTTCCTTTGTTCTCTTTTGTCTCGCCCCTCGTATCGGTCGTTATGTGGTGCAAGAGCACATTTGTTCTTTTGGTACATAGCGTTATGGGGACAACCCATAGGGTTTGTGTGTAAACTGAAATCTCTCTAATCTCAAACTCCGAACACTCTAAAATTCTAAAATGTTCAGAATCACCCTAATTTGCCCTCTTCTTCATTTTCTTTCATTATATCCTAACCCGATTTTACCTTGTTCTACCTTTACTGAACACCCAACGTGCTATGGGGAACAAAAGAGCCTGTCCCCTATTAGTCTAGGCAACAAATCCAGAAATGTGCCTATTTAAGTTGCATGAGGCATTTTTGAGGAAAAGCAAACAAATAGGTGATTCTGAAAGATAATGTTGTGCTGAATATGAATATCCTGTTTGTGTTTCTCAAAATTGCCTAATTAGGTCAGTAATTAAGGTCAAAGGTCATTAAGTGCAAATTTAAGTTTTTCACAAGAAATGGTTTATTTTACCTTCTAAATACTATGATGTTAATAATTTTGCAATTTCTTTTTTAATAAACCATACACAGCTTGTCAACATATCGAAATGAATGGAAATTTTTAAAGAATTATTCACTTCTTTTGACAATATCTCCTTAACCATTGGACTTTCTCTTTTTCACCACGGGATGAGTTTCTACAGGCATTTTTTTCAAACCTATGCACGTTTGATCGGTGTTCTCTGGCTGATTTACATTTATTTGGGTACCGAGGGACAGGGACGTAGTAGTTAGGGTTATCGTATAGCATTCAGGCTTATCGTATAGTATTTGTACATTCTACTGAATCTAAAGTCGAAGTGTCTGAATTTTTTTTTAACCATTTTTAGTTTGTACAATTTTACCTAATTGTTTTTACCAAGATATTAGGTAACTTTAATTACCTATTTTTCAAGTAAAATTGTACCCAACTTCTATGCAAAACCTTACCTAACACCTGTTGTGTAAAGTTTTACATAACTATTAACAGGTTCGTATAGCACATTGCAATTATGTAACATGTTACACAACCTGTGTATTTGTTTTCTGTGTGTGTATCCGCCATAAACAAACTTAAAAACAATCCTGACATCGTAGTCAAACCATAAGGCAGAGGCATCTGCATTATGAACCACTCAGACTATCTACAAGTGGGTTACCACCACCTTGAGTCCCATCATTATACCCAATTGAACTGGACCAAGACATTACCCCACATTCGAAGCCTCTGAATCACCAATCAACTACATGTACCTAGACTTAACTATATTCAAAGGAAACCGTTTCCATAAAACAGGAATCCTAGACACCAAAGTCTACCCCAAACCAGCGGAAACCTTATATCTCCATAAAACATCATCCCACCCACCCCATATTTTCAAAGCGTTCATACGGAGAAACAACGCGGATGACTTCCACAACAAAGTCAAAATATTCTCAGAGAAACTAACCACAAGTAGTCCGGGAGCTTATGACACGAAATTAAGTCCAGTAGGCACCGAATGATTAGAACATGCCACCTATCTAGATACCTAAATCAGACCCTCAGGAATAAGAAAAACCATGTTGGCAAAATGTTAAGTGTGGCAGAGGGCGGCCATCTTAGATTTCAAAATGGCCGCCATTTTTAGCCTCTTTTTGGCCTAAATCAACGTTTAAATGTCATACGAAATCAATCTTTAAGGCTGTAAACCCCCTATTGTTTATGTCAATGGTTGAAACTTTACAATTTTTATTTGCAGGAAAAAAAACATGAATGGCTGCCATCTTGCTTTTCAAAATGGCTGCCCTTTTTTATTTTTGATGAATATGTTTTCCTTTCAATGTCTCAAGAATTTTATGTGGCCAAAAGTATCTATAATTAACAAATAATTGTAGCTGTAAGTTGTACACATGCAACATGTGTAATTGGACAGAAGTTATGTTCACTGTCCCTCGTATCGACGAGACACTATATGCGCTGGTGGGTGGGTGCAGAGTGGTTTTCCACTCTCGATTTAGCGTCTGGGTATTGGCAGGTTGACCTCGATGAGGATGCCAACCAGTCAACCTTTGTAGTGCGGAACGGTTTATACAGGTGGCGATGCATGCCCTTTGGTCTTTGCAACGCCCCTGCTACCTTTGAAAGGGTGATGGAGAAGGTGATGGCAGGTCGTCAGTGGGACATCCTGCTGATATACCTGGACGATGTCATTGTGTTTGGCAAGACTGTGAAAAAAGGAATTGAACGACTACGAGTCGTCTTCTCCAGGTTGAGGTGACTTCACCGTTGCATGCGCTGACTGAAAAGTCGCGTGAGTTCCAGTGGACAGATGCCTGCCAACATGCATTTGTTGGGTTAAAGCAGAGGCTGCAGACAGCACCGGTGTTGGCATACCCCGTTCCTGATAGCGACTACATCTTAGATACAGATGCTAGTGGAGATGGGATTGGGGCAGTTTTGTCTCAGATCCATGACGGGGAAGAGAAGGTCCTCGACTTTGCGAGCCGTAAACTCAACAAGGCAGAGAGGAACTACTGTGTTACTCGGAGAGAACTTCTGGCGGAAGTTGTCTACCTCAGGAAGTTTAGACAGTACCTGTATAGTCAGAAGGTGATACTCTAAACCGATCATGCTGCTTTTAGGTGGTTGCTTAATTTTAAGGATCCCGAGGGTCAGCTTGCGGTTGGAAGTGATCAGCGAGTACGATTTGACGATTCAACACAGAGTCGGTACTTCTGTATGGAGCCGAGACTTGGACGATGACAGCCAAGCAAGAGAGAGCACTAGACGGCGTCTACACACGAATGCTACGGATGGCACTCAACATCAGTTGGGAAGACCGTGTGCCTAACATCCAGCTCTACGATGCCCTGCCTAGAGTCTCTGTCAAGGTCAAAAAGCGGAGGATGAGGCTGGCAGGCCACTGTGTGCGTCATCCAGAGCTAGCTGTGAGCCCTCTAATAATATGGGAACCTGTTGATGGAGCTAGGAGCAGGGGCAGAAGGAGACTCTCATTTGTTGACCAGTTGAAGAAGGACGCAGCACAACAAGAAACCACTGAACTGAGGACTCTGATGCTGGACCGTGATGTGTGGGAGGCGACCATCAGATGCTCCCGAGAAGGCATCGGCTGAAGATGACCTCTCGCCTACTACTACTACAACACAGACCTGGGCGGAAGCATGGAAATGCTGATGGGTTGTCCCAGAAGGCCTGCAAACAGTGTGGTCGTGCTGACGCTGATGAAGCGCCAGAGACAGTTGGGGCTGCGAATAAGGCCAAGGTGACAACGACCAGTGAGGTTGACGATGGTCGCCATGAGGTTGACTCCGACGTGCCGATCCCAGAGGCAAGGGTGAGGGGCATTTTTGCTCAACCACACTTGCCTAAGGATGCAGTCAAAGAGGGTCAACTTGGTGACGGAAGTATTGGTTGGATGATTAGGTCAAAGGAGTCGGGCACAGTCGGCCCAGTTTAGAGACTGTGTCAGCCTCTGGTTCTCTTGTGATCAGTTGGAGGTGCTTGGGAGTCCGACGATGGGAAGTCGGTGAGGTTGCGACTACTACTTCCTGGGAGATTTAGAGAGGTCGTACTTCAGGAGCTGCATGGTAGCCGGACGAGTGACCATACAAAGCATAGAAATTCACTCACAAATCACTTCGTCAAAGTTCATCAACAGCTCGCGAGTCGACCAAAAATGAATGATGCGTGACCGACTTGCAGCGACCCGCGACCAGAACACTGATATACAACACTACAAAGAGACGATAAACACGACATGTATAACAAATTAATGATGAACCAGTTATTAAACAATCCTAAGATATGCATCAGCAATTACCTCTTGACACACGTATTGAAAAGGTGGATGGCATTTTGAACAAATTAATTTCTAGTGCGACAGAGTGAAATGGAGGATGCCAGATATGTTGAATTTGTTGAAAATGATTATTCAATGGGTGTGAGGAGTCATGCATAATTTTGTTAACTTTCAACAAAACCCGATGCTCAAACAAGGAAACAATTGAGGGAAGATTCGAATTAATTATACGTTGGGCAATCTTCCTGGGTCTTTCTAACTTCTTGATGTTTTCCTTTGACAAGTTACCAAAGTTACAAACAAGACAACAAGTAAGAATACTCTAAATCAAGGACTGATAAAAGAGAATTAAAAACCTAATGTCAACACGAAATTCCTTCAATTTCCTCAGGAAATATAATCTTTGATTTGCTTTTCCTGCAACACTTTTACAGTTGTTCGTCCGTGCTAGTTTACTATCAATCACAGTACCCAAATACTTGTACTCCGACAATTGCTGAATAGGTTGATCATGAATAACTAAAGGCTCATGAACTACTGCTGACCGACGGAAATCAAAATCAAAAATTCATCAGATGTTGCGAGCTGTCTGAGAAGAGGATATCTCCTGCGAAGAGGAGAGTTTCCCCGATCCAACAGTATTTGGTGGGCGAGCCCATGGAGAGAGTGGCTGTGGACTTGCTGCCACTCCCAGGCCCCCGGAGTGACAGTGGCAACGTCTGGATCATGGTAGTTGGTTACTACTGCTCCAAATGGATGGAGGCATACGCTCTGCCTGATGCTAAGGCAGAGACGGTAGCGAACAAGTTTGTCAGTGAGTTTGTCTGTCGGTTTGGCATTCCCTTGGAATTGCATTCCGATCAGGAGACAAACTTTAAGACGGCGGTGTTTGGCGGGATGTGTAAGGTACTGGGAACCATTAACATGGTTGCTGTGATGATTGATCCGAGGAGGAGACAGCGTGACTGGGACGAGTGTTTACCGTATACGCATGTTTTGCTTATCGGTGCACTCCCCAAGAGTCCACTGGCGAGTCTCCAAACATGATGATGTTTGTAAGGGAGGCGAGGCTTCAAATTGATTTGCTGGTTGAGGGTCCTACAGTAGAGGACGCAACGGCGACAGATTTTGTCCAGAGGTTACGGCAGAATCTGCAAGAGGCACATGGCAGGGCCAGAGAGTGCCTGAAGCAGAGTGCCAAAAACCAGAAGCGAAATTACGATCACAGGGTACATGGCGAAGGCCTAAAGGAAGGCCAGTTTGCCTGGCTGTACAAGCACGAGGGCGAGGAAGAAGGGAAGAAGGCTAGAACTTCGATGGGTAGGACCATACTTGGTGGTCAACAGACTCTCTGATGTGACCTACCGGATTCAGCTGAAGCCTGGGAGTAGGGTGGTTATAGTTCACGGCGACCGACTGAAGCCATACACCGGCGAGAATTTTGAGACGTGGGGGTACCAGCCCAAGATAGTGGAGGAACCCTTGACCGAAGAACAAGATGAAGTTCCTAAGACCATGCCTAGTAACCTAATTGTAGAGTTAGGTGTAGGAGTAGAGGTTGAGCAAGAATAACGTCATGGCCACGAACAAGTTGGTTCTTACCCCCTCCCTTCACACCCTTAACAATACAAATCGGTACGTAGGTCTAAATGCATACATTATCATATACTGTACCAAGATACGCTTAGGATACACTACTATTATGACATACTATACTGGCGACCATTTTTGAATAAATAATGCTAAAAACCAAATATGACTTACTTTGATCACATCAGATGTATGTTGAACTGCTTCCTTATCATGGCAAATGTCGGGTTTGGCTCCAAAATTTGCACGGCATTCAGAGCCAGAGTTATGGCATAATGAAGATGTATATAGTGGCCATTTTGAAATCCAAGATGGCCGCCCTCTGCCAAAACTTCAAAATTGCCAACATGGTTTGTTGTGCTCTCTAGTACCTAAATAACATGACTAGGTGGGTGGGATCTTCTAATCATTCATTTCCTACGGATCACCATAAGCTCCCTGACTATTACTCCGGTCATACAGATCGTAGGTGAATTGGTGAGCCTCCATAAACCTCACAACCACGACTCTCACCCGGCACCACTACCGAGTCAACTTCAACTGCCGCGACTGTGCCCACCGTTGTTTCCTATCGAACAACCCGTCTCTCCTCGTTCGGATTGAGTATCCGCAGCGGGATAGTCTCAGCTTGACGTGGCTCAACCAGTGACCGGGCTAGTAGTACGCCTGGCTGAGCCAACTCGCCTCCACCTTCCACAGGCTCGATGATTTCCGGCTGTCCGAATGCTTACTAATACTGCTGACAGTACCAGGTGCACAGTGGCGGCACGAGACTCTCAAAGTTGGTGGACAATTTGGGGGCAATACACAAAATTAGGGGGGGGGGCAGACATTGCGAGCGCGGAGCGCGAAGTTCTTAGGGCGTTGGGTCCGGGGCCCGCTTAAGGGCCCCAGGAAATTTGGGAGTCTAGATGCATGCTCTGTGATGCAATCTGGGGCATTACCTATGGCCACTTCCCCCAGATTTTTTGAGCTAAAAATGCATGCACGGAAAACGTTTCCGAAGCTGCCACTATGGTAGTTAATGGGTACTCACGGCCAAACACGAAACTTAATGAACGAGATGCACAATTTTAATGCAGCGAATCTATACTATAAAATCTATACTATAAAAGATGAAAAATGCGCCATCTTGTCCCTGGGCGCCGCCATCTTGGAACACAGGGCCGCGCCATCTTGGCGCATGGTTGGCGCCATGTTGGAAAGGCGCGGCGCTTTTGGTCGGGCGACTCGTCGCCGTGCGTGTGTGCCGCCGGCGTCGGTGCGGCGGGGTGCTAGATCGTTCGCGACGGCGAGCGAAATTTTTCTCCCCACTATGGGAAAGGGTAAATGGGCGTTTCTACACCCCTCGCGTCATGATTATTCAGTAGTTTCAACAATAATACTAAAATATATTGTTATTGCTCAGTCAACTAGTTACACGTAGGCCAGAGGTATATTATAGCACTTTGAAAAACGGCTTCTCTCCCAGTAGCCAAGTAGATAATGGGTTAGGTTATAGATCGTAAGATCGGGGTTCGAGTTCGGATGATGCTCATTTTTCATTGACTATTTTTAGATTGTAAGTTTATTGTGGGATGAGTTTAATTTGAGGGGAAGCAAGGTTCTAAGAACCTAAGTATCTTCCCGTCAGTGGGGTCTAGACACGCCCAGTTATAATAATTGGCCTTTACCATGCTGGGAAAAAAAATCACGCCGACGGCGAATCCACCGGGGAATAAGATTTTAAAAAAAATCGTATTCGTCCGTGGTGAGATTTAGAAGAAACGGACGTTACCGATAAACGCGTAATCGCTTTTCGATTGCCTGTTGATGTCTGTGGGCCTTTTTGCGTGAACTATTGCGTTATTTTTGCATTGTCCTTGCCCGGAGTTCGGGCCGAAGCCTTCCCGAAATCGTATACCGTAACTCGGTTGCCGAATTGTTGGCTGTTTGCGATTAAGCGGCAGCTACTGCGTTACGCGAAGCCTTCGCAAATTAATTTCATCCGCCTTGCTCGCTCGGTGGCCGAGTTGTTGCCGAGTTTGTTGTTCTTGATTGGGCGGCGCATCCCGTGTTATTTGAGTTGGTGCCACGCGCGCTTTATACTCCCTTGGTCCGGTTATTGCGGAGTTTGAGCGCCAGCTTCGTTTTCGGCTTCGAATTCCGTGCGCGCCGACCACTTTCAGTCACAGTTTGGGAACGTAAAAACAATGATTAATTCCTTTCGTGTTGCCTTTTGGACAAATTTCTCTCTTGCACATTGTCAATACTCAAATATTACAACATTATCTCTGTAAAAACACTCCGAAACATATTGCGCAAATGTTAACGTTCATCGTGCAAAAATGTCGCGAAATTGTATGTCGATCGTGGATATCAATATGCAATTTAGAAACGTGACTGCATTACGTCAGTTGAGGGCGCACTGTTAGACGGCCGGTCTGTTGGTTTTTTTAATCCTGATTTTCACGATGATGTAAATCAGAAATCCCGAAGTGGTTCGTGTTGTTTCCCGTACGATTCCTGTTAAAAATCACGAGACGCAGGCAGCATGCAAGCGAAGATGGACTGCCTATTGAGTATTATTAGTTCGGAAGTCGGGAGTATTTTTACAAAGATTGTTTTTATTCAGAGTCAATGGTATTCTACGGAGCCCCTAAAGGGACATATGGCGAATAAACATCACCGTTATGAAATAATTTGATTTTTTTTCGTGCACTCAAAATAACTTATTTCGTGAGCTCGAAATGTTTTCGTGGCCACTAAAAAACTTCGTGCGCTCGAAAAAATCTGTTCGTGAGCTCGAAATAATTTCGTGCGCTCGAAATACTTTCTAGCTGGTACTCTACTCGCTAAGTTTCGCGGTTTGTTTGTCATCGCTATTGCCTCAATGTTACCTTTGATCGTGCAAAAATGTCGCGAAATTGTATGGCGATCGTAGATATAAATTATGCAATTTAGAAACGTGACTGCGTTTCGGCTTTTGCTTTGCCTCCGAATTTCTGCGCGTCGACCATTTTGCAGTCACAGTTTTAGAACGTAAAAACAATGATTTATTCTTTTCGTGTTGCCTTTTGGGCACATTTCTTCCTTTCACATTGTCAATACTTAAATATTACAACATTATCTCTCTAAAAACAATCGCTATTGCCTCAATTTTAACTTTGATCGTGCAAAAATGTCGCGAAATTGTATGGCGATCGTGGATATAAATATTCAATTTAGAAACGTGACTGCATGCATTACGCAGATTGTTTTTATTCAGAGTCAATGGTATCCTACGGAGCCCCTAAATATTATGAGGAATAAAAATCACCGTGACAAAATCATTTGATTATTTCATTTCGTGCCCACTAAATGATTTCGCGAACTCGAAATTTCCTCGGTTTGTTTGTCATACAATCTATTATGTTTTTAGGACGTCAACAAGGTGTATCTCTATACGTTACGATTCCACCCAGCTAGCGGGAGCCGCGCGAAGCGCGGCATCCCGCTAGTAAACACGAATAACGCATGAGATAGAACAAGATGTCAGCGCCCAAGGGTACATAACAACACTCGCGAGAGGGCGCTATAACACAACTGGGGCTCAAGTTAAGTCAACCCAGTCTCCTCCTTATTTTGTACACATGTCACAATTAGCTTGGCTGTATACATTGCGGCGTGTTTCGTCTACCAAAGTACCATCGTTTATAATGCTTTCATTGGCCAAAAATATGTCAACAAAACCGATAATTCAAATTCGATTGTTAAAATACGATATTTAAACTTTATTATCTTGTTAAAAAGAAAAGGAAAAATAATTCTCAAAAATATAATAACATCATTTTTTCATTATATTTTCAAAAAAAGAAGAAAAAAAAGAAAAAAAAGGCGTCCTAAAACAAAGAAAGCGGGCGGTGACGCTCAACTTATTTTTTGTTGTATTTGGCATAAAACACATTAAAATGTTGACATCCACCGTTGGTTTGCACGGTCACACAAAGGGAGGGGATTTCCGTGTCGGTACATGTATATACATATTATGCACACAATCGAAACATGTAGTCAACAACGTCTAGGTTCCCAGCTTGCGCTTGTTAATAAGTCGCCTTTATTGTATAATTATACTCCCTATTATTTCGGTACATTGTATGCGTTGATAATAACTGGAGAGCAACCTCCCTGTTTCAATTTTTGTTTTTTTAGGGTGTTCGCAAAATCATATTGATTTTGGAGGATTTTGGAGGGTTAGGGTTAACATCTAACGTTCATGTATATAATACTCGTAGTAGTGCCAGGCAAAATTAGGTTATACGTTCATTTCAACAAAACTACAATGGCTAAAAATAGTGTTGCTCATCGAAGGATCTCATACTGGAACAGTTTAGATAATTCGCTTAAATCACCACCTTCTCTGTCTGTCTTTGTTAAGAATTTAAAAGCTTGATCCCTTTATTTGTATTTTGTAATTTTGGTCTTATTTGTGAACTAATAAATTGTGCCTTGTCTCACACTAGTCTGCCTTTACGTTGTATTTAATTTTGTTGTTCTTTGTGTGGTTCCCTGCTTGTATTTTAATAATAAATTCTGATTGGTCGAGACTCGATCACGTGGAGTGGATTATTATGTATTAATAAATACCTAGGAGAGTTGCTGGCTTCTGATTGGTCGAGACTCGATCACGTGGAGTGGATTATCAGGTAGTAATATCATGGGTTTCAAGAAGAAGCGAATAAATGTTCCCTAAACCAGCATTAATCAAGCATCATGTAAGCCCATGATTGGCCGAATGCAACAGTTCTACGGTAACTTGTAACAAGGACGCGTCAAATCTTGATACTGCGCGCTATAAAATGTACCCTTAGAACGAGTTTGTATCTATACGAGCGGCATTTTTCAAAATGCGCGTGTCGTCTGCTAACGCTAGCGCGTTGCTGTGCACGGTGGGCATCAGTGGTCAGCTAGTCTGGTCTCAAAGTATGGGTTATAATAACAGCACACATTGAAGAGACAGGGTACCATGCATAAGCTAAAACATGGCCCCTAAACATAAAAACAAAACGCTGGAAATATCGCCGAATAAAAGTCATCAAATTTTGAGCATTTTCACAATTGTTCTTGTTAAAAAGGTATTTATTAAAGGTTCGGCTCGATCAATCACCAGCGGTTATCCCCCAGCCCGTTCATTATCACCCAGTAATAACCGGTTCCTCGCACTGTTATCACCTAAATATTGTCACTTAATGTTAATACCGCTCCTTTATTTAACTAAGTGTGTATACACAGTTTCTATTAACTTCTTAAATTATTTGGTAATTTCTAAATCATACATATAATTGGAATGAATGGCAACATCGAAATAAATGTTACAACAACAACACAGAACTTCCTGTATTATACAATCGGAAAACAGAGAATAGGAAATAGGACAAATACGCAGTATACGTATACATGTAGGTTGCGTATTTTTCCTATTGAACTATGGGCAGCCGTGCATGGGGAGGGATTGCTTTCATTCGGTCGCCATTGAGAGAACTAGGGGTTTCTTTTTTGATGTATGCTTAATATACGTGTTTGTCATATCTCGTGCAAAAACATTCGTGACAGTTTTCGGTGCGGTACGTGCGGACCGATTCGCGGCCATTGTGGAGGCAGGTCAATCGGTAGAGGGATACTCCGGCGGTATAACATATATCATCTAAAAAGTCAGGTATGGTTATTGGTGCTTTCTGTCTGCTTTTATGATTCCATCGCTTAGATTAAAGAGAGACCACGTTCTAAATGTTTCTCTCCCTCTACGTACCGTGAGTATGCCGCTTGAGTATGTCGCGTGATTGGCTACCGTTGTAATCCCATCTTACAGCACGTTGACTGCAGATTGCAACCTATTGTCACCATTTTGACTGCATAAACATAACAGTAGTTAATTTTAACATCACTACATCTTTCCAAAAGGGATACACGCTATCTGTTCTTCATTTAAAAAAATATTTAAAAATAAATAAATTTAGATAATACATGTAATACATTTTAACGAACTGTTTATTTACGCATGCTTCCAGATCCAAAGGCCCGCTGTGTTTTTCCAATAACTTCATTTATTTTGAAAAGAATCGTCTTCTGTTTTATTGTTTATAATTATTATGCATAAGTTTTGTTTTCATCCTCGCGTACATGAAGCATTATTGGACGGAGAGAACCCCCCCCCCTTCTTTATGGTGGTCATTGTGCTTGCAGAATGTTGTGGTTTTTTAAAAGGTTTTTATGGAGGGGGGGGGGGGGGGGGGGGGCGTTAGGTAACAATAGTCTAGGGAGTGTACATTTATGGGAGACTAAGGGGGCTAGACACAATTTTTTTTTGGGGGGGGCTTTTGTTATTATTGTGAAAAAAACAATCATGTTCTAAGCTCCTATAGTCTAGTTCATTGGACCCACTAAGATGAAACAAAGCATTTCGAAACGCCAGGGGAATTGAATTGTCTAGCTGTGGCTTCTACCCGTCGATTGCTAAACAAATACAGACTAACAAATTTTTCTTGAAAATGACGGCATACCAGTAAGGTATTTCATAGTAATTTTGTAGCTTTTTTATGTTGGCAAATGTGGTATATTCCCTTTAAACATGCAGCAATTAATGCGCGTATGGTTCGACGTGTTGAGTACATCGAGTGCACGTTGTGAATGCACATGATTACACTGGATGGTCTCGGTAAAAGAAAAAAAATAAGGCAAATAAAAAACAACAACGTGTTTAGCGTCATGCCTTTACCAAAACAAAATGAGGAGGCCTTTTTTCCTCCTTTAAAAAAAATGGCCGCCAGACACATTTTGATGCGAGTCATGTAGTGAACATGTCACACCCTATCTTCCAATTTGAAACTAAAACATGGCTCGACCACGATTAAAAATCCAAATTCATATGCACCGTAGGGGCCTACACGTCAAACCCTAGCCTTCCCATTATAACAAATATATTTCCACCGCATGTACACAGTGATGCTCAAGTCTAAAAATTCGATCGTTAAAATACGATCTTAAAATTTGATTATCTTGTTGAAAAGAAAAGAAAAACAAATCTCAAAAAGGTAATAACAATTATCATTTTTCCCCGTTGTTTTTAAAGAAAAATTAAAGGAAAAAGAGGCGGCCTAAAAAGAAAGAAAGCGGGCGGTGACGCTAAACTTATTTTTTGTTTTATTTGGCCTAAAGCACATTGACATCCACCGTTTGTTTGCACGGTCACACAAAGGGAGGGGATTTCCGTGTCGGTATATAAACATGTACACAATCGAAACATGTAGAGCACGGGCCATGGCCACATTTCTCTTTTCTACCTGGTCTACAAATGGGGTGGGCATTATTTTGGTATGGTTTTGCAGGGAAAAATCCAAGAAACGTTTGGTTACTTTTCACCAGCGAGATTTGGTTACATTAATTAGTAATATTGATTTTTCTAATTTTTTTAATGTTCAAAATATTAGCCAATCAGAAGACATATTATATTGATCATCGTCGATTGGCCAATCACAATCGCGATAGTGGAGTGGTCCGGTATAGCGCGTCGAAACAACATGGCGACTTCCTGTGAGGAAGACGTTTCGTTTTCGAGCGACGAAAATACACTTGAAATATCGTGTTCCATGTGCATTTCCCCGTCCAAAAAGTGCAGAATGACGGCGTTCTCTGGTAAAACATGGACACGCTTCCTAGAGTATCGTACGTCATCAAATGGAAAGATTTGGATGGTCCTCAAGCACAAATTGCGAGAGATTTCGCCGCCGAAAACTCGGCAGCAGTGCACAAGTGCATTGATACCACAACACGGTGGATACCACACGGCTTGCTACGCACGATTTACAGATTCTCAGCGCATTGAAAGAACAACGAAAAGCATGAAAAAGAAAGCCGATGCAGCAGCTTCTACAGGTGAGCTTAAAATTTCATTAAGCATGTTAAGTAAGCTTAAAACTTCATCATGTAAACTGAAGTTTTACTGTTGACTTTTTTGTCGATAATTTCGATAAAAACAAAACTCAAACTCTGTCGTTGTTGTCCATGCCATGTCATGGGCCCAATCGTGCCAATGTCTAAACCTTGCTGATAGTCCTACAATGAATAAACTCCTAATAATCATGAGCATGATTTCAGTAAATTGAAGGGCACGTGCAAGGATTAATAATGATCTTCCAGGCTGACTAGGGTTGTGTTACCATGTTATAAATTAAAGAACATGAACAGTGAGTATAGGCCTATACCATGTAGTAGGCCTATTATTATTTTTTCATTTCAGAGAAATACCAGGTTTTGTTATAATAACAGGAAAAACTTTCATATTTGAAGCTCACTATAATCAGCCCAGAGAAAGCAATTGCATGTCCTCGAAGTCAATTTCGGCAGTGAGAAAATACAAGTGTTTTCAGACCTCATCATTCCCTATCAATCGAAGAAATCCGGACTTCGCTCAGGCGATGATGATAGACTAGTTACGGTACCTAAAACCAACACTCTGTCTGGTGACAATGGTTTTTACGCTGCTGGTCCTAAGCTATGGAATAACTTGCCTCAGTGCATCCGTCACGCCACATCATTAACAAAGTTCAAGAAAGATCTTAAGACTTTTCTATATTAATTGGTTTAGTTTTTGTTCCTTGTATTTTGTTAAGCGCTCTGATACCAGTTTCTTCTGTGTTTGAGCGCTATATAAATGCTCACATTATTATTATTATTATTATTATAAAAGACACTTACAATTTCTCAGACCAGTGTCATAAAGTTTGTACACAGGGTGTCAAATGAACTTCGTATATGGAACTCTTTCCCAATAACCACTTTATTTTGAAATGTTGCCGACAAACTTGAGAATGCAGCAAAGCTATCAAGACGGTTTTGTTTTTAAGATTTATTTTTAAGACTGATTTTTCAATGTTGCTGGGAAATACAAATTGTCTTAAACTTTGATTTTTAAGTGTTGCTGAGGAATTTGAAAAGACGGCAGAGCTATTGAGATTTTTTTGACTAATTTTGAATTGTAACCAAGAAATTTGAAAAGACGGCAGAGCTATGGACATTTTTTTAAAATTGTAACCAAGAAATTTGAAAAGACGGCAGAGCTATTGACATTTTCTGGACTGATTTTGAATTGTAACCAAGAAATTTGAAAAAACGGCAGAGCTATGGACATTTTTTTGACTGATTTTGAAACAGTAACCAAGAACCAATTTTTTAAGCTTTGATGTTTAAATGTTGAATCAGAAAAGACAGCAGAGCTACATGTAATGACAAATGTTTTTTCTTTATCTTTTGAAAAGCTGAGAAATTTCAAAGTATAGTGTAGATCCATGAATTGTGAATTTTATTGATTTACCATTTCTAAGAATAATTTCTAAGTGGGTCTGAATGTTGTCAAGAATTTTGAAATAACAGCTGAGGTATTGGCAAATTTGTTAATTTGCTTTTATTTTTAATTATTGTCAATGAACTTAAATGGCGACAGAACTACAAATACAATGTACATACATTGTGTTGGCTTTTTTATTATTGATTTTTTCACCCTGGAGATAAAAATCTGGAAATTTCATACAACGGCAAAACTGCCATCAAATTTTCATTTAGACTTGCATTTCTAAATCATTGCAGAAATGTTTGAAAGATTGCAGAGCTATCAACAAATATTTCAAGTAGGCCCTACATTCAGACTTTGTTTCATACTGAGGTGATATTTGAAAAGATGGCAGTGAAGCTATCGTACTCGTACAAGTCGTACATGTATCATGCAACCATTATTTTTTTCTTATTGTTTTCTATCTTGTGTTTATTTTGTAACAGCAACCACATCACAACTTGATGATGAACACAACATTAGTGAAAGTCCTCAACCAGCCAGAAAGAGACAAGCTCTTCGTTCCAGCATGGGCAGACCTGATTAAGCAGAACAACATTTTAAACAAATTAAGCTCTATTTTAAGGACGTGATCACTGGATCTGCATAAAGTTTGTAGATAAAAGGAAGCCATACATGTATCTTTTCTGTGGAATACATCAAACCACAATTACTTCCATAACAGTTAACTGTTGTTATGTGAACAGGCAAAATGTATGAGAGAAGGAAGATATGAGTTCTATTATTGGTATAATTTGTCAAATGTTTACAGTGTATTTTGCAACTCCATAAAATACATGAACATTGAGAACATTTACAAACAATACTACATACAGAGCTCATACCTCCATATATCAACTCAAGACTAAACCACAGGCAATTAAATTAAGTCTTCTTACATTGTGACATCTTAAATTATATTATCATAAATTCAGTGCATCAGTGGTTTTATCAAAATTGTCTTTGTCATCGCTCAAAGGTTGTTTGTTACTGACTTCCTAATGTTGCATTCATTGCTCGTAATCTCGTTTGTGGGGGTTTAAGATTCGTAGAAATGAGAAACCATTTAACTTTAGCCACAATATACCTGTGGGGGAGAGGGGAAACAAACTTTGACAAATAATAATATCAGAATGGTACAAATTAGAAACTAAATCTTGGCAACCAGATAAAACTAGCCTGGAGCAATTGACATTGCGGGGTAACTACCTGGTATGTTATGACGTCACTTGATGTTGATCATGCTATCGTGTTATTTTGTTGTTATTCACCTGCAATTGATGCTCCAAGCAAGTTTTAACTTGTCCACATCATTATTTTTAATTATACATTAAAATCAGCATTAAGCTGTTTCATAATGTTATGGGTATAGACCAGCAAGTACCTGTATTTATCACATAATACATGAACTTGCACTTGCACATTGCACATTGTAAAACCTTTGTTGACTTGTTATGTAAAGTAAAAACCATAACTCCCTTGAGCGTGTACAAAATGTATTGAAAATGGCAAATTTGGGATTATTATGGTTAATAAATAAGTGTACAGTAATTATTTTATAAGAAATTGCATTCGTTCCGTGTTATTTGAGTTGTGATTTTTTTTTTTTTAATAACGTGTAGTTGATGTATGTTGCGGGTTTGAGCCTTCGGTTCTCAGTAGTGTACAACATTACCGCTTGTGAAAAGTAGTATGTTGTTCCTGGTACTATGGGCTTCCATTTCCTACCCATTTTCCTCCCACCCCCGATGTAGACCATTGAATCAAAAAACTAGAGGCATATTGAGCCCATGGCCCATAGTCTAATAACTGGAGAGCAACCTCCCTGTTTTAATTGTTGTTTTACTAGGGTGTTCGCAAAATCATATTGATTTTGGAGGATTTGGGAGGGTTAGGGTTAACATCTAACGTTCATTTATATAATACTCGAAGTAGTGCCAGGCAAAATTAGGTTATTCGTTCACTTCAACAGAACTACAATGGCTAAATATAGTGTTGCTCATCGAGGGATCTCATATTGGCTCTTATATTTGTTAAGAATTTAAAAGCTCGATCCCTTCATTTGTACTTGTAATTTTCGTCATATTTGTGAACTAATGATTGTGCCTTGTCTCACACTAGTCTGTCTTTACGTTGTATTTTGTTGTCCTTTGTCTGGTTCCCTGCTTGTATTTTGTTTGTCCATAGTCTAGGGCACAATAGCGCTATATATCGCTTAATCTTATACCTAAATGTTGTCACTTAATTTTAATACCGCTCCTTTATTTAAAGGGGTCGTATACGTTTGGTAATTACTGGCAAAATTAATGGCAATACAAACTTACTTGGTAAGAAGTACAGCTGCTTTATTTATATATATTTTTTTTTTTCATTTTCCGGTATATACACTTAAAGGTAGTATACACCATTTGCAGATATCGAAAATATTTACTACCGATTTATTAAGAAATATCTTACTCATTTGAAAGTAAATAATGATTCTAGGCATCCAGCAAAATTATTGCGCTAGATATTCTGTAATTATTCCGAAAAGTCGAATTTTATAATTAAAAATTCGCGATCGCCGGACGGCGATCGCGAAAAAACATAAAAATTACTGCTTGACGCCAGTTAAAAACAAACGCTGTTTTTAGTGTTTTTCTCGGCATCCATGATTGTAAAACTTCGGACAGCTCACTTAAACGATATTTACTATAAAATACAACCCCCCAAATCTACTTATTCATGATAATTCAAGCAATTACCAATGGTGTATCCTACCTTTAAAGGGATCGTATACGTTTGGTAATTACTCTAACAATTAATGGCAATACAAACTTACTTGGTAAGAAATACAGCAGCTTTGGATAGTATAATGCTTTTTTATGAACTTTTCACTTCTAAGTACTGCGGCTATGGAAAAAGATTTCACTTTTTATCCCCCAAAATTTGAATCTGCAGTGACGTTTCTCAGATTGTGTATTCCAATGCAGATTATTCTTCCTACGTGGACATAACCCCTCCAGATTTTCGGCAATATTTGAGATGGGTTTTGAAAGAGTCAACATCTGGTTGTGATCTCAGGACTATTGGTAGACTATTCCATAGACGAGGGGCTGCAACAGAAAAACTTCTGTCCCCATAAGCTTTCAACCTAGAAGATGGAACCACAAGCAAGTGCGCGTCACTGGAGCGGAGTTGGCGCACAGGCTTGTATGTTGATATCAGTTGTTGCATGTATTGGGGTGCTGATCCGTTTATGGACCGGTAAGTGATCAGAAGAAGTTTGAATATTATGCGTTGCTCAATGGGAAGCCAGTGTAGTGCCTTGAAGACCGGTGTGATGTACTCGAACTTCTTTGTGCGAGACAGGATACGGGTTGCAATGTTCTGGATTCTTTGAAGGTGATTGATGGTGGAAGCTGGACGTCCATATAAGAGTGAATTACAATAATCTAGCCTAGACAAAACGAATGCATGGATCAACTGTTCTGTCGTTTTGTCAGATAGTAGCGAGCGGATATGACTAATGTTTCTGAGGTGAAACATGGCGATATGGGTGTTATTCTTTACATGGGCCGTGAGGTTCAGCTGTTTGTCAAATATAACACCAAGGTTTCTAGCCGTATCACTGATTGGTATAAGATGACCGTCAATAGTGATGCCCTCAATGGCGTCGGGAAGTTGTTGACGTGGTGAATTCAGCACAAGAATGACAGTCTTGTCACTGTTTAGCTTAAGTTTATTTACAACCATCCACCCCTTTATGTCAGCAATACAGGCTTCTGTACGGGCAACTGCGATGTCTGCATCCGTTGAGACAAATGGCAAGTATAGCTGAGTATCATCAGCATAGAGCTGGACCGACAGACCGTGTTTGCGTGCGATGTTGGCCACAGGTGAAGAGTATAATGAAAACAGCAAGGGACCAAGCACCGATCCCTGAGGGACGCCAAAGCGTAGCGTTGTGTTAGATGAGTAAAAGCCGTCAACTTTTACAGATTGGGCGCGGTTTTTGAGGTAGGATGTGAACCATTCCAGTGCTACTCCAGTAATACCAAAGTTGATTTGAAGGCGTTGCAGGAGGATTGTGTGGTCAATGGTATCAAACGCTGCGGACAGATCGAGCAAGACTAATATGACAGGTCTCTTATCGTCAACAGCTCTCAAGATGTCATTCTGAACGCACAAGAGGGCAGTTTCAGTGCTGTGGTATTTTCGATATGCAGACTGCATAGGTTCGTGTAGGTTGTTTGATGTTAGGTATTCCTCAAGTTGACCAGCTACCACTTTCTCCACTATCTTTGAGATGAAGGGCAGGTTAGAGATTGGCCTGTAATTATTGAGGATGTTCTGGTCGAGATTCGGCTTCTTGATAACCGGAGTAACGTGAGCCAATTTTAGTTGCTGAGGCATGATACCCGTTGCTAGTGACGAATTAACTATACCTGCTATCACAGGCAGCACAGGTGACAAACATCGCTTCAACAGAGAGGTAGGTATGGGATCGAGTTCGCATGATTTGGAGGGGGAGCGCTGGATGAGTCTTTCTATAGTCTCCTCCTGTTCAGGTAAGAATGACTGGAGAATGGCAGCCGTGTAAGTGTCATTATCAGAGACAAAAACAGATGATGCTTGATTGTCTAGTGATGTCCTGATGCCCAATATTTTAGAGCCAAAGTGATCATTGAACACTTCAGCAAGCTCTGATGCAGACGAATGGTCTGGAAGGCGTCGTGTCGGTTTGCAGTGAATCAGTTTGTGAAATCAGTGAAACAAAGAAGAGCGCTTTGGGATTTGATGCATTGTCAGATATTTTCTGTTTGAAAAACGACCGCCTGGCATTTTTGATCATCTCATGAACCAAATTTCTTTGCTCTGTGAACATTTGGCGATGGACAATGAGACCTGTCTTCCTCCACTGTCTTTCATACCTCCGTCTTTGTTTCTTAGCCATTGTGATGTCATTGGTGTACCAGGGGCTATGCGGACGGACCGGCAGAAATCGCTTCTGTATAGGGGCATGTCTGTCAAGCAGTTTTCTGAGGGCTGATGAGTAGAACTCAACCTGAGCAGAAAGATTGGCATCTGGCTGCTTGGCAAACAAGAAAGTCATGTCGCTGATGAACTCGGTTGAGTCTATCTTGCTCAGTTTACGGTATGTAGCAACCTGCCAGGAATGTTGTGGTTTATTAAGCTGCAGTTCACAAAGAACACTACAGTGATCAGATATGAAAGTAGATGTCCGGACCGTAGACGAAATAAGTACTTCATCACTGGCTCGAGCTATGACGTAGTCGATGATATGGCCACTTGTATGAGTAGGTGTGCCAACATACTGAACTAGACCCATACTGTCCAATAATTCAGCCAGCTTATTGGTGCTGCCTTCCTTCAAGGACCAGTTGAAGTTGAAATCACCAACTACGATTAAGTTATTCTCCAACGCCATGTGTTCAACCAGTTTTGAGACACGATGTCAGACTGACTATCCTTGATAAAATCGGAAATCAGATCAGATTTATTCCTTGCTGAACGACAATTGAGAAGTGCTAAAGGTGGCATTGGAAACCCCCTTACCGGATTCTGGTGCTGTTTTACACCTTAGAATTGGGCTACATGTAGAGTACTCGACAGGTAAGGCAATTGTTAACCCTGATTGTTCTGTCACAATAGCCGGTAGCTTTCTTTGTCTGTGTGCACCAGTACCACCGCGGCATTCCCGTCGAGTTGGACGATGAAGCGCTATCCCGGCATCGCAAGCCGCTCTCCAGGCTGCGTGGTCAAGTGAACCACAAGGACCATGCCGCAGTTCAAGCAGTGAACCAGGCGTGTACCTGTAGCCTATAGCAGTCATGCTTGGTTGATCCCCGGTGTAACTCAGAAGTGCAAATCTTGCGATGAAAATGCCCAGAATTATCCCCAACATGGGAGTTACTTTATGTGTCGACATAGGTGTATAGTAGAAAATGTGAGTCACAATGTATCAACTATATACAAATTAGTACCAATAAAGAATTGGAATGCCATAAAATCAGGATATATCTCTCAGACGGAAAACTGTGCAGCCGCAAGGCGCACGAGCATAATAAAGAATAAATGGGAATAAAAAATGCAAATTAACATAACAACAAAAACAACATCCAATTAGCTCCCGCAGGATTGCCCCAAAGAAACTAGTTTCTGTCAGGGGGCTCTCCAAAATATATAAATATATAAATAACGGTATTTACACAAATTAAAAACTAATGTAAAAGTTTGTCTGGATTTATTATAGTTATTAACAATTAAGAAAAGTCAAAGAAGTAATTGCAAATTATAAATAAAAATCATAAATCTTGGATAAGTCATCTGAAAGGAAAAAACGATACTTGTATTTATCTGTTTTTTTATTATGAAATAATGAAAGATTTGCAGGATGGGTACATTCTAAAAAGAGTGTGAGATGGGGTCTTGGTCGAGAAGGTAATCACGTAGGGCATTTAGGAAGCATTTAGAAGAGGATTCCTGACAGAGATCTCGAAGATCACAGGAAAGAGAGTTAAAAATCGGGGGAAGAAGTTAAACAAAGTAAATTTTGCACAGTTAGTACGGTTGTATTGGTGCTTGAAGAGCAAGACGTCCGTTTTCCTGGTGTTTGACTGTGGTATAAAAGAAGAAGGGATGTTGTTATGCCTATACAGACATTTAACCACAAAAGAAACACTTAAATAAATAAGTATATTGTAGAGGGGAGGGAAATTGAGTTTCTTCAGGCGTTCTTCATAGGAGAGTGAAGTAGCAATGTTATAGGGAAAGCATGATTTTGTGAAGCGACGTTGAACAGCTTCAAGACACTGGATGTGGTTTTTCTGGTGCGGTAGCCATATTCTATAGAACAGGGTTACAGAGGGAAGAAAACAGTTTAAGAAGAACCTCGGCATTTTGGGATTTAACAGTTCGGCGAATAAAACCAGCTAATTTTGAGCATTTGGCACGGTTCATATTTACATGTTTGTTCCAGGTTAGGTCATGCACCGTAGGGGCCTACACGTCAAACCCTAGCCTTCCCATTATAACAAATATATTTCCACCGCATGTACACAGTGATGCTCAAGTCTAAATATTCGATCGTTAAAATACGATTATAAAATGTGATTATCTTGTTGAAAAGAAAAGAAAAACAAATCTCAAGAAGGTAATAACAATTATCATTTTTCCCCGTTTCTTTAAAAGAAAAATTAAAGGAAAAGGAGGCGGCCTAAAAAGAAAGAAAGCGGGCGGTGACGCTAAACTTTTTTTGGTTTTATTTGGCCTAAAGCACATTGACATCCACCGTTTGTTTGCAAGGTCACACAAAGGGAGGGGATTTCCGTGTCGGTATATAAACATGTACACAATCGAAACATGCAGACAACAACGTCTAGGTTCCCATGCAGAGTCTCGTTCGTTATCGGAATTACCCAGACAAATCGCTCCACCAACTAAGAACAGCAATGCACCACCACCCACAGAATCAAGAAAGTCCTCTCAATATGTCAAACCTCACTGTGTCCGGGCCGTATGAGTTTTCCCCGTTTTGAGTCAAATTAAGCCACAGGCTCCACTCCTGGTGGTGCTCTTCCTTCAAAGTTTCAGCTTTGCAACCATATACTTTCCCCGGAACCCATAAGACTTTGTTTTTTTCGCAGACCGCACGCGCGTCATTGGAATAACGCCGGTGAATCTTGGGCGGTAAGATCTTGGGCGGTATCTGATCGCCTTCGAACCTCTAACTTTCCTTCTTGATTAATGAAAACATTCTTGGCGAATGCTTTTGCAGTTGATCGTCTTTGCGGCGATCCAAGAATGTTACCTCTCACACCGCAGTACGAATGCCACCGTCATGAAATCCCTCTTAATCATTACCTCGATTTCCGAAAACCGACGCAATAGAACCGAGGCCCTTTTTCATCATTTCATGAATGCTCTGCTGTTAATGCAGCCAGCCTGCTTTGAATACTCCATTTTTACAAAGTGAACGTTTCGGCCGCGCTCGGCACTCAGTCAAGAGAACCAGGCGGAAACTGAAAGGAAGGCCACACGGGCAGTGGCGCGCCTTGCGGCGGACCGGCAGCCTGCGCCTAAGATCCAACTATGAGATTTACAACTGCAGCAATTTTAATGCGCTATTATAGCTGGATTTATCGCAGCTGCTGGCACCAGACTTAATTTGCCCTCCAATAGATCACCGTTAAAGGATTTAAAGTGTACTTATTTATAATTATAGGCCTCAAAAGAGTCCTGTATTTCTATTTTTCATCACTACCTCGCCATGTCGGGAGTAGGTAATTTGCGCGCCTTCTGCCTTCCTTGGTAGCCGTTTTCGGAATCAAGCCCTGATTCTCCGTTACGACTTCGCGCGATATGGTATCATGTGGATGCAAATCTGATGGTACAACAAGACCTGTATAGTTGCAAGTAACTTAGACTCTTCTGCACCTCAATGTGCAGTAATTGCAGCAGTCAAACTTGCAACAACACTGCACCGAAATTGTGCTAACATCAGTTTTGAAAATATACTGCACCAGATAATGAAGATGCTACACTAGAGGATAAAGGTGAAATTAAAGACGAGAGAGCATGTTATTATGATAGCATATTAGGTTAGAAAAGGTTTAAGCCATCTTGGTTCTGGCTAACTATTATGTTTAGACATATATTTCTAACTGGTCTGGTTGCAAAGTTATGATAAACAGGAAAAATGGCAGCCATTTTGGACGCCATCTTAGTTTTGGATACTTATTAGTTTTAAACTCCCCAAATAATGATTTTATTAGATTCCTTGTGCTTTAAAACATATATTTAGAAACTAACTTTTTATTTCTACCATGTTTGGTGGCAAAGTTATGATAAACGTGAAAAATGGCAGCCATTTTGGACGCCATCTTTGTTTTGGATACTTATGAATTTTAAACTCCCCAAATAATGACTGTATTAGATTCCTTGTGCTTTAAAACATATATTTAGACACTTAATTTTTATTTCTACCATGTTTGGTGGCAAAGTATGATGAAAATAGCAAATGGCGGCCATTTTGGACGCCATCTTGGATTTTGGAAAGAGCTTCAGGGGGATTTCCGGGGACTTTTAATATGTTAATCTACACACACTCCTGGACCGATCCTGAAAAATTCAGCTTGTTATGAGCTATTTCCAGGTTATAACTAAAACTCCTGGCCTATTGGGCGAATGTTCGCAGCGAATGTTTCGTGACGTCAAATTCGTATCGCATTCGCTTTCGCGTGAAGTAGTCCATTAGCTTATGTAAAAAAACCAAATTTTCATATACAATCTTGGCAACCATGTTTAATTCAATCTAAATACATCACAGATCAGACAAAATAATGTTGCCAGTTTTTCTGTGTGGTCCCGGGGTACTTTTGAGCCAAAAAAACCGAAATAAGTATCAACATTTTAATAATATTTCACCAGAAATATGTATTTCCAGAGTAACTATATCATGTGACCACTTAAAATAATCAGGATGATCACTCATTCAAGGGGAATACATTTCTTTATAGTAATTCACTCT
The DNA here is from genome assembly GCA_037893245.1 of Crossaster papposus. Classification (NCBI taxonomy): domain Eukaryota; kingdom Metazoa; phylum Echinodermata; class Asteroidea; order Velatida; family Solasteridae; genus Crossaster; species Crossaster papposus. The sequence goes on along the minus strand of JBAIAA010000131.1, from coordinate 260,418 downwards.
GTGTGAATAATAAGCAGTTATATGTTATTTGTTACCCAATACTTCGAAATGAGTCTTAAAGACAAGTTTTCAGTTGTTTGTTTCACACGCAGAAAAAAACCACGTCATTTGCTCTTCATTTTTGTCTGTCACTGAGGTTGGCATCTTATAGTATACATATATTATTTGGGTGAAAGGGTTGACTGTTTCCCTTTATTTATATTGTGTGTGATAATGTTAAAAGACTTATTACTCAAAAGTAGATATGGCGACTTGCGACTCATTTTGCTGGGTTGAGTCACATTTAAGGTGTAATTATTCACCACCCAAGTAACCGTACCCCTCGCCTAAATACTGGCTCATAACCTACAGCCACATAAATGTACACGTTAGTCCTCTTCTGCATCTTGCCTAACTGCAGTGGTCTGTGTATAATTATGACATTTGTCCATGTCTCCTGCGCAATGGCAGAGTTCGGTGCAGACGAGATTGTAGTGTCTGCAAGAGCATCTACGGGAGCATGTGTTATTTGGTGATGCACAGCTGCAGCGTACCAACTGCAGTACTGCCCCAGGTGCTGGTGCTTGCTTGCTCAACACTGGCAGTAGTCTACCATCCAGCTGCTGCCAGCCAAGCTCCAAAAGGGTCAGGAACGACAAGCTCCAGGACAACGTCCTGTGCCCAAACACTGGCCTATGCGCTCGCCATATGTGTTCCAACCAAGCACCATGGGTGGGTGGAAGTTTGTCCACTCCTTGTTCAGGTTTCAGTAGTTTGAAGAGCTCTCACCTGAGAGTATTTCCTGGGTGATGTGTCGTCGCCTAGGACAGAAGAGTGCACACAAGAAATCCCCAACACCCTTGGCCACGTCAGCGAATGGCTCTGCTCCTTTTTGCAATTAAGGAACGCTGTGGAGCATCCTTTCTTGCCCTTTCCTTGTATGTGCCCAATTGTGTCGCACCCGGTGAGTGCATGCCAGTTGATTAAAGCAGCTGCTTTATCTGGCCCAATTTTGTCATAGATGGGTCGGATCATGACTTTGTGACGGCGCTCTTTGGTTCCCATGATTACCGCTGGTTCGGTTCGCAGTTGTGGCACCCTGCGAAGAGCCAGGAGCAGGACATCAGTGTCTTGTGACTCGGAGTCCTGTTTCTGCAACTTCCACAGCATGCAGAATCATGAGAGTGTCTGCCTCCTCCTGCGTGCTCACACCTGTATAGATAGGGCAGTTGAAGTTGGTCATGACACCACTGCGTGTCACGGTCACCAGCTTCTTAGTAGTGCTCCTGTCGATGAGTTGCTGAGACAGGTACATAGTTAGTGAATCCTTAGTGTCGTTGCTTGCGAGAAACGTGCCTTTGTCTCTGATGCAAGTTGAATGTTCTACTATAGGATCGGATTCCCTTGGACTATCTGCGGCGCTCTCTTGTGCCTTCCTTAAGTGAAGATACTTTGGTGTAGTTATCAAAGATAATCCCACTTGGTCATACCCACAAGATCTTGAGTCCATGAGCTTGACATATGATGTGCCGAAGTCTTTGCAATTCTTGAAGTTGTTGACAGCCATCAACTCCTGCAAGACTGCCATTCTATCGACTATGAAAAAGCAGCCCTTCTCTTTGGTGATGCTGTGTTTATTAAACTTCATTACCTTCATTACCTGATGACTGTAACGACTGCAACCAGAAAAACTGAACATTTTGGAGCTTGCTAACATAGGGCTATATAGCTCATTTGGTAGAGCACCGGTCCAGTATTCCGGATGTTGCTGGGTCGAGTCCCGCCTTGCCAATTTCTTTGTTTACCCTGATATTTATGAACATTTACCTAGTCAATTTCCATTGTGGTTTATTTAAGTATTAAAGATAAAATGTCATATCCTCATTGAGTGATCCCCACAATGTCGCTTCCCAGGTTGTATCATAACATTGAACGTGATCCCTGGCCACATCAAATTCTGGTGTTTATGACTTCTGACTAGTGCCCTCAAACAAAGATACTGACAATATGGGAGACCGCCATAATACTAGGGTAAGATAGCTCTGTTAGTAGAGCGCTTGTCCGGAGGTCGCAGGTTCAAGTACCGCCTTGCTAAATTCTTTGTTCACATGGAAATTCCACATGGAAATTTGCATTAATACGTCACGGGTTTCAGGAAGAGACGGGCATGTCAACGTTTTGAAATTATCAGCAAAGATACCCGTCTCTTCGTGAAAACGAATTTTTCAGTTTATTTACTTAGCGCCGTGTGATTTGTCACAGAAGGGGTAGACCACAGGGCATGGACGATTATCTTGCACCTTCTTGACGCATATCGTATGCAACGTGCATAATACGGTGTACACATTTACAAACTTCACCTAACTAACGTTCGTTAGCCTATGGAAAAAAGAATTCTCGTGATTAGTAAACCCAATACAGCAGAATATTGACTTGAATGTTATCATGGTAAGATAATTAATGTTACAAGGCTTGTTTGTCTTCATGATTAAGATTAAGACTGCTGCAAACTGCTTACTGGCTGGAATGACCTGAAATATACAAATCAAATAGGTTAATAGAGCCTAATATTGTGAACCAGCACTTGAGTATCCCAACGAGTAAGATATTTCCTGATACTACGTATATTGTACATCTGATAAAAACAAGCATTACAAGTTTTATTTATATGCACATTCATCTTAAAATTTTCGTCAAACCAAAAACCAAGATTCTTTACGCAAGATACGGGAGTGATGCGGTTATTTCCAACAGATAAGTGATCGATATTAATCTTGGAGAGTTGTTGTTTTGTCCCGATGACTACAAAATCAGTTTTTGTGTCGTTGATCATCAATTTGTCATTTAACATCCAATTACGAACTGCATGTACGCAGCTACTCAATGCCTCTACCGCAGTAACTTGATCAGTAGTCGATCGAGGCTTAAACGCTAGGTACATCTGGGTGTCATCGGCGTATGAGTGGACCTCTGGCAGGTATGGTTCAACAATGTCAAACAACTTACTGGCGTAAATTACAAACAATAAAGGACCCAGGCATGAGCCTTGGGGAACACCATAAGGCAAGTCAAAATTGACAGATTGTACTCCATTCACCAAAACTCGTTGAGACCGACGTGATAAGTAAGACCGAAACCATTCGAGTGCACTATCTGAAATTCCAATCTTTAAAGACAGACGTTTCAAAAGCATATTATGGTCGATCGTATCGAATGCTGCGCTTAAGTCTAGCATAACCAGGAGTGTCACCTGCTGCTTACTCATGTTGATCAAAATGTCGTTATGTACCTTAAGTAAAGCAGTTTCTGTGCTATGTTGTTTTCTATAAGCAGACTGATAAGTCGGATACAATGAGTGAGACACCATATGTTCATTAATCTGTTCAACCACAGCCCTCTCAGCCAGTTTGGATACAAAACTGAGGTTACTAATTGGTCTGTAATTACTCAGAACACAATCCAATCCTGGCTTCTTTAACAATGGTGACACGAGGGCCTGTTTCCAACTGTCTGGGAAAACACCTGTTTGAAGTGATATGTTGACCATGCGTGTCAAAGTAGGCAAAAGAACATCCAAACAGCGTAATAAAAGTTTAGCAGGAATTGGGTCAAGGCTGCACGATTTGACACACATTCTATGAATCATGTTCCTAATATCCACACAACTAAGTTCACTAAAACTAGAGAACTTCGGAATATTATGGGCAATAAAGCTACTGTTCATCGTCATGTTATTATTGAAAGAACATGCACTATCCAATCTGGAGCGGATGGTACTAATTTTCGTTTGGAAAAACATACCAAAAGAATTAGCCAATGAATAAGAATCACCATTGACAGGAAGGGACATCTTTTTCTTTTTCTTTGCAAACAGTAAATTTGTGACTTTGAACAATTGCTTTTGATTATTGCCATGCATATGAATTATGTTTGTGTAGAATTCACGTTGAGCCTTATTCATGAGATACGTCGTAGCATTTTTTTTTTTTTTGTACAACATAAAGTCGGCATCAGAGTTCGTGAATCTCCATTTCCTTTCAGCTTTCCTCCTTTGTCTTTTTGACTCCTTCAAATCTTGACTGAACCAAGGTACCCGGGGACGGACAACCACTGTCTTTTTCTGCGACGGTGCATGGCGATCCAAAACAGTCTTTAGTGTACTAGCATAACACATAAGTATTAATAGGAGAAATGTGGAAGGGGGTGGGGAGGGGGGGGGGGGGGGGGGGGGGGGGGGGTAGGACAATCCAGAAGAAACCAGAGGAGTGAGAACAAATAATAACGAACTCCTGGCAAGAAATAAATCTGAAACAGATGACAAATATAGGAGGAAACGACAGAAGTTCATGATTTCCTAGTTAGATGTGAAGCCCATGTGGTTGAATAGTCCGAAGACGATTCATCCAAACTTTGCTCCCGGCTGAAGCGGACTGAGTCTTTCCGATGGCCAATTCTCCTCCCATTCAGCACGGAACTTTCAAGTGCAGTTTCAGATGTGCGGTTTGCCAGATCCACATCCAGGAGTCTGACTCCTTTTCTGGCCACTTTTCTGGTACCACCCATAGAATTATTGGTAACATCAATTGTAGTACATATAATGTCATATATCTCATCTCTTGCAGGTTTTGTGGAGTTCAGTATGTCAGAGAGACCAAAAATGCCGTACAAAAAGCGTTGCTACGGTCATCGATCGACTGTCAACACCAAGTAACTGGATACCCCCGTCGGTCATCACTTCAATCAGCTTAACCATTGCATTTCTGATTATGATTATACAGGGCATAGAATCACTTGGCCAGAGGTATAGTTTGGACAAGAAGACCCGAACAACTGTCCTTGACAAACTTTCACCAGACGCTCACTGCAGGAAAGCTTCTGGAAGCAGCGAGGCAAAATCAGTGGCTGCTCTCACAGATCAAAGAGAAAGATCTTGTCACCACAGACAAATTGTATCACACAGTCTGCTTTCCATCGGACTCTCCTTAATGCAAACTCAGAATATTTGTTATAACAGAATTGTGTATTAGCCCTTTGCACTCAGCCCCGCGCTACATCTGACTTATAAGTCCTTTAAAAGCTCATGGGGGGTCCAAACAAATATTCCCCCATTATTATAGCCCTATTTGTAAGCTTTCCAATGATAAATAATTATATGGGATTTGTACACTGTAAATTATATTTGTATATACAAACTAGCAACACGTACAAAATCTTCGAAAACAGGCCTGAGTTTAGAGGGTTAGATGTAAATCAGTACGTCGAGTTGTTGTTCACCCACTCACATACTGTACATAGACATGGACACATTTCAGTTTTACCGTTACGAATAAACATGTATCAAAGGCTAAAGCTAGAAAACCCTCTGGTCGTGTATTTATTCATACATTTCAGATTTAGATTCCCCCCCCCCCCCTGCCACCAAAAACAAACGACACTCTATTAAAAAGTAAAAAATATGGCAATAAACAAAATTAAAATTTGTATTGGGACATACACACCCTAATTCCTCCTTAATCAAATTATGTCTCTGTAGAGTCCCTTTTTAGCAAGCAACAGCAATAAGCAATCTTTTCTCATTGAAATTGCACACAGCTTTCCAATGGTCAATAGAGGTCGCCCTTTATATACGGGTGATTAAAATGCAAATATTTAATTAACTGGTGAACTTGCGATTAGGAATTTTGGTTTTTCGTGATCCACATGATCCCAGCTATAACAAACTGCAGTGATTCCACTTAGATTCAAGAGGTGCGCCAAGAAAATCAATTTCTGAGCACATTTTGCATCCATGCCCTGTGGTCCAGGGAAGCGAGTCTAAACTGCAAAGATGTCCGTTTTACTTTTACGCCATTTCGAAAAATATGATTTTGTGCACAACAAGCGCGTCTCTTCTTGAACAAAAAAAAATGCTATTACATGTATTGAGATGTCTGCCCCTCACAACATTAATTTTAAGACATTACACAGGTTTAGTTCCTAGAAGCAAGCCAGAATGATTGAGTGAGATGTTTTAAAGGTAGAATACACCATCGGTAATTGCTTGAATTATCACGATCGGGTTGATTAGGGAAGCGGGGGGGGGGGGGGGGGGGGGGGGGGGTTGTATTGTATAGTAAATATCATTTAACTGACCTGTCATGGATGTATTGTAAAAATGTTCTTGTTTTTTCGCGATCGCCGTCCAATTACAGGATATATAGCGCAATCATTTTGCTGGATGCCTACACTCATTATTTACTTTTAAATAAGTAAAATATTTCTTAATAATTAGGTAGTAAGTTTTGTCGATATCTGCAAATGGTGTATCCTACCTTTAAATCCAAAAATATCGATATTGAAAAAATTGTCATCTTTGACAAGCTCGTCCCTTTATACATTAAAGGGATTGTATACGTTTGGTAATTTCTCCAAAAATTAATGGCAATAAAAACTTACTTGGTAAGAAGTACAGCAGCTTTGGATAGTATAATGCATTTTTAGAAACTTTTCACTTCGAAGTACTGTGGTTATGGGAAAAGATATCACTTTTTATACCCTGAAATTTGAATCTGAGAAACGTTACTGCAGTGACGTTTCTCAGATTGTGTATTTCAATGCAGATTATTCTTCCTGCGTGGACATAACCGCTCCAGATGTTTGGCAATATCTCAAAATCGCTACCACCTTTTGAAATGAAATTTTTACAGGTTAGTTTTACGGTATATATCTATAACTATATAGGATTGAAACAAACAACGGGTTTTAATTATCAAACGTATACGATCCCTTTAAACCCGTGTGAACTAATTTCACCAGAAATGGTTTGAAAGCATGGGTGAGCCAAGAAAACTCAAACGAACCCAAAATGTGCATTATTTTTCTGTTTTTCCCTAAACAGGAAACGTAATATCAATTGAGCAAAACTTCAACACAGTAGGCCTTGTTGTTAAACATTCTATTTAAGACTTTGACCAATTGTGTAGCATCAAAATAAATGATAATATATTTACTTATATTCTATTCCCCACCCCCCTCCCCCCCCCCCCCCCCACCCCCCAAAAGCCCTAAAAATACAATACACTCACACAGTAATTGCGGTCTTTGTACTATTCGTATGCAGGCACAATTGTAAGATTTATTGGAAACATTTGACGTGGCAATCATTACCGAAATCCCCATAGTAACTACATGAAATATTAACTGTATTGGTTCCTAGTTCAATCAAGCTAAAAGCCACCAATGAAACGAACTGTGCCTTTTGTCTCTTTGACAAGCTGAACAATTTTCGCTCCGTTTGTGTTCCAAGTTGTGAATATCAATCAGTCACCTAAATGACGATTAAGTTCTCGGTATTGAGGCAGGGAGCTTTGTTGAAAAATGATTAAAAGAACAAAAGTGTGCGCTCATTATTAATGAGCGGTTGGAGTTGGCTAATTTACATTACAACAAGAAAGAGGCGAGGAATATTAAGCCTTTGCACGCCACTGTCGAGCGTGGATGCAAGTTCAGTGGTTATTTGTGATTCGATCAATCAAAATCAGTCGGAACTCCGCAATTTTTGTTTTCAGATCGGGCCAAAATATGTTCTTTTACATGAAAATACTCTTTTAACCAAATTCAGAAGGGAAGTGATACAAAAACATGATTTTCTCAGTTTCTTTATTTTTAACGTGCTGGTGTTTAAATGGTTGTAATTGTTTAACCAAAGGTCGTATTCACATGCGGTTTTCACTGAAATGGAGCCTGAAGTACGCTACAAAAGAATATGTAAAAATCCCAAAAAATTACCAAGGCCTACTTGACTGATTTTGCTTGATCGCATCACATTTGTTATTGACTAGTAGTAGCGGCTTTCATCAAACCATTATGAATGAAAATGTCTATGCATGGTCTATCATTGCAGCGTTTGTCCAGGCTACTTAAATTCCCCGCTGACTCCAACGGGCGCGATACAAGCATATAAATTGAACAAAGATGAGAAATTCCACGACTAGATCCATAGTCCCCTGTAGGCCTACATTGCTGTTATAACAAACCGCAGAAAAAGCTTCCTTAATTTAAATAAATCAATTCATGCTGAATATGTAACATTATATTTGCCTTAGTAGGGCCTACATGTAATAACAAAAGCCTAATGTAACGACCGCTCGTCATCTGGCCAACGATTGGACGGGGCCCCGGTGGGAGGGCATATTGTTTTTTCACGGCTTTTGATTCGATAGGAGACGTACATCGTCTATTATGTTGTATAAGACCATCCAAAACGAAAGAACACTAGTAGCACAGACGTATCACAACCTGCCACGTGATGACTTACAGACAGTTTTTATTCATGTACATTGGCTAAAAAGGTAATTGGAGGTGGCAGATGGCATAGGAAAATCCCTATGGGACACTGTGCACAAAAATCACTCTATATAAACAAATGAGACGTTCTGCGGTGGGTTTCGTGACCCTTAGGAAGAGGTGGCAGCAGTTCACTAAGCCAAGGCACTTTTTAACAGATTCAAATGTAAGGGATGAACTAGGAATACTAAAAATATGGGATACAAAAACAACATTAAAAAAAAGTTATTAATTAATTAGTGAAATTCTGCTGCTATAAACGATATCTGATATTTAATTTTCATACTTTTGCCCCTGAATCACCCCAGGACCAAATATAAAAACTGGCAACAATTTTGTTTATGTTTACAATACTATATAAACTAATTTAACTGCATTTTCCAAGATTGTATACAACAATATGACAAGATTTGTTTTCTTTACATAAGATGATGGACTAAAGTATGAACCGGCCTTTACGTGAGGCCGCGTTAGCGAAAGTTCTAGAGCGGTTCATGTTTGGCGGGCTTCGAGTTAACATCACTGAGACATCTAAAAAGAAGAATATGTATTTAGAAAAGTTGATTTAGAGAGCGTCCTGAATCAGGTCAGTACCAAGCCAAAAATTAATTGTGATAAGTGTTGTATAAAAGGAGTCAGGAATAAAAGACCATCGTTTTTTAAACCAAACTCGTCCATTTTTATTAACGGGCTAGATAAAGATAACATAAACAGACGTTCCCTCAGGAAGGCCTATCACTACCGCTCGAGTGTTACATTACAGTATATAGAATTGAAACAAACAGTGGGTTCCAATTACCAAACGTATACGATCATGTAAACTTAGTGTGTATACAATTTTCAACTTCTTGAATTATTTGGTAATTTCTAAATCATTGTACATATAATTGTAATAAATGGCAACAACAACGCAGAACTTCCTGTATATAATATTCAATAGAAAACAGGGAATAGGACAAATACGCAGTACGTATGAATGTCGGTTGCGTATTTTTGCTAATTTTTCCTAATTTACACAATGTAATTAAATTAGACGTAAAGTATGGTTAATATTATGGAGGGGTTCATTGTGAAGCAAAGCTTATAAGCATGGCCCCTAGCATACACATGCATTGAGGCCTGATAGAGGAATGTTTATAGAACCAAACTGGAAAGCTGAATATGACTCAATGCACGGCTTATGTACAATAAGGAAAGTTACATAATACACATGCACTTCGACACTAACAATATACACGGACTAGACAGACCAACAGATCAGCAAGAGGTTAAAGAAATGTAAATATACTACATTATAAGGAGTTGACGTGAAATTACAATGATTTAACAATACGATTCAACAATACGATTCAACAATAGGATTTCAGCAATACAGATTTAAACTCACGTTTAAAATTGGGAAGATTTTCTAGATGTTTTAAGTTGATCATCAAAATGAAATTTACAACAGTCAGTCTTGCTATTGGTAACATTATTAATTACTACGTCACCAGGAAGGTCACTGGTGGAATTACTGAACAGCATATAGTTGATTTTACTGACATTGAGGACAATTTATTAACGTTGAACCAATTTGCAACATATTTAAGTTTAGTGTTGACTGTATCAATAAGTTATCTGGGGTTACTATGTTTAAAAAAAAAGAATCATCTGCAAACAATACAAAAAAGTACGTTTGAAGATTTTGTAAAATCAATAAAAAGTAATGGTCTAAGATTTCATCCTTAAGGTACACCAAATGTCGATTGATTATAATTTGAAATACTACCATCGATAGACGCATATTGAGTTCCAGAGAGGTAATTCTTAAACCACTCTAGGGAAGTTTCACGAATGCCATTAAAAGACATTTTTTACAATAACATATTATGGTCGATTGTATCAAATGCATGCCTTTGACTGATCGAGGAATACCCCTAGAGTGTGTTTGGAGCCATAAATTGCATTGGAAATTTTGTCTATAAAATCAAGAAGGGCATGAGTAGTATAATTTTTACTACGAAATCCAAATTGTAAACTTGTCAAGATATCATATTTATTAAAAAAACATACAGTACGAACATAAACACGTTTTTCAAAAATCTTAGAAAAGCATGCAAGGATAGAGATAGGTCTGTAGTTATTGACACAATTAGGATCACCCTTTTTGAAAACTGGAATAACTTTGGCAATTTTTATTTGCGAGGGGACAATACCATTTAAAAAAAGAGGCGTTAACAATGTGATCAAGTAGCTTATCCATATGGCATTAATATAATTCTTGATAAAAGATATAATAATTGAGTCATGACCAGAGCTTTTCGTATTTTGCAAATTGTGAACAATATCAACTATCGCATATTCAGTGGTCGGAACAAAAAATAAAGAATTTGGATTAGGATGAATCAGGTAATCTATAAAACGACTATAGTACTAGATGGGCGAGTAGGTTGAATGTCACTTGCAAGATTAGGTCCTATGTTTACAAAGTAATACAAAAGCAATTAGCAATTTAATTAGGATCACTGAATATTTTGCCATCAGAAGTGATAACACTAATAGTTTGGAAAAACTTCCTATTGTTTAAAACATAACTTATTACTTTCCAGGTATTACGAATATTGTGTTTTGTTCCTGTTTAAACTGACGAGCAAAATAATGTTTTTGTGATGTACGTAAAAGACTAATAATTAAAATATGTTTGTATTTAGTATACTTGCTTGTGTGCGCATTCGTGGAATGCTTTATTGACGACACAGTTTATTTTTCTTATTTATGAATTTATGGGGTGAGTTGGTGATCCAGGGTGAATTAGATTGATGATTATTCATGAATTTGCATTTATGTCGAATAAGTAGAATATTTTAATTTTAGGCCTATATATAGTTGAATTTATCCATAAACATATTAAAAGCAACTTCTGGATTATCACTAGAAATCCCCCCCCCCCACCGTTCACTAGAGTATAAATCATTATCAAAACTGTGGAGATTGACATTAATTAATTTACGAGAAAAAGAATTATAAATGCTGTTGCTATAATGGGTACTGGTCAAAATAGGGGAGTGTACAAACATGAAAATTTGTAAGTCATTTAAAATATCAGATAATAAAACACCCGATTTGGGGGAGGGGATAATATTACAAAAAAGATTATCTATAAGTATTGCAGAAGAATCAATACCATGTAATGCTGTATATACATAATCAACTACGCCAACCTGCATCACACATAATACACAACATATCACAGAATACAACACAATTCACACACACATGATAAATTATGTATAAATACATACAAAGTTACAGAGCATTAGTCACTACATACAAGAACAAATTATAACTCCTATCAAACAGAACCGGTATCAGCAAATCAGTACATGTACCTAGACTTATAACCACAGCATGTATCAGGCGCGGATCTATGATTTTTTTAAGATGGGGGCACACCAAAAACTTGAAAATGCGAGCGCGAAGCGCGAAGCCTTTACGGCGTGGGGTCCGGGGCCCGCTTAAGGGGCCCGTAAAGTTTTGGATTCTATTATGCTTTGTGGTGCAATCTGAGGCGATTCTTGGCCTCTTTCCTCTGATTTTTTAGCAAAAGTTTTAAAGATTATATGGAGATAAAATGGAGAATTATGGAGATTATAAATATATTATAAATATATAATATATATAAGTTTATATATGAATGTGGGCCACACCCAAAACTGGATATAGAAAAACTGTCGCCAAAAAGATGAGCTTTCGGACAATTTCCTAGCTTGGGTTGGACAAACCATAGCTCCATGAACAAACCAACCAACATTCTTACTCAAGGTCATTAACAACATAAACGTTCATCCAGATATACTGCAATAAAAGGGTAATTGGCAATGGAGGGGATAGTATACTGCCAATCAATGGCCACATGTCCACCAGGCGCGGGATTATTTATCGAACCTCGATGCCAGGTAGTCCGAGTATCATACGTTGGTTAACGGAGCCACCTCTGATACCAACGAGCGGCTAGATGCGCGCCAGGCGGGTTCAGGTTGTCTTCTGCGGATAACACCAATGTCCGGCCTCGCTCTCTCGCTGCGAGTAGAGACCCTGCATACGGAGAAACGGGTGCGGGTCGCAAACTGGGGTTCCATGGATTAATGACCCTTTTTTGTCAGTATAGTTTTATGCCAAAAATTCGACAGAGCAGATCATCCGATCCGATCCTCCTCCCTTCGTTTTCTCTCACCTCCCCCTCTTTTCCCCCACCCCCGTTGTTTTTAAAGTTTTTTTACTCATTTTAACCGGGGGGCACGTGCACCCGCGCCCCCCCCCCCCCCCCCCCCGGATCCGCGCCTGTGTATGGTATAACACAATGCATGGACAATCGCAATTTCTACAGACTGTTAAAATACTGAAGCCGTACGTAAATAACAAATTACAAAAGTACGATTTATATTCCAAACAATGTGCCGATTGTGACCTTTGTTCTTTGTCTCTTTTTTTTTACAGAATTTCTTGAATACAGAATTTCAACCGGTTAACAATGGACGGTAGGTACATGTACATTGACTTCACATTGATTGTGCACTGTAATTCTCTCTTTTTTTCCCTTTTTTTTTTTTGGGGGGGGGGGGGGGGGGGGGTGTAATTGGTCGTATTAACTAGTATTTGCTGTTACTACTATTTGTTAAGCATTTACTAGCATCTGTATGAATAAACATGAAGCAAAGGCTTTTCCTGGAAAGCATTTGCTAAAAACAAAAAGTATTTACTTCTGGTTTTTTAGCATTTGCTAGAATATTAGCATTTGTCTCATTTAGTATGAATACAACTTAGTAAATGCTTCAGATTTGGAGTTTTATGTTTTAACCCTTTGCACGCTATCGGCGACTCCAGTCGCCCAGCGCATTTATTCCCACACTGCTATCGGCGACCACAGTCGCCCGCGACAACGTTCTATTTATATATGAATGAATATGACAAACCGTTGACCCCTGACCCTCACCTGGGTACCATTGGTTAGATGATTTGGATCGTTTCTTACAAAATGTTCTGCTATTTTCGATTGAAAATCTGTCCGTTCCGCTGTTCGAGTGTTCAATGGACACCGGAGCTGCATTTTAGGAGATTTTCGGGGACTGTTGGGTGAAACATTATTGCACAATAAATGTGTAACATTTCAGACTACATTTTACATTTGTATAACAGGTTAAGGAGCCTAACTGTCTTCCAGAAAAATGCAAATTTTCCAGGGGGGACTTATTTTTTTGGACCTGTTTATTCAAACACTATGGGAAAGTACTGTGTTGACATATAAAGCCATACAAACCGAACAGCATTGGGGTTATACACGAAATACAACCGACTTTGGAAACAAGTACGGACGCGCGTTCGTGTAAAAACAAAATAACCAAACGTCGCAAGGTTAAGTTGGATTGTTTTGTATACGAATTTAAGTTACCAGTGGCGATCACGCATATATGTTAAGGCGGAACAATATCTTTTTGTCAGCTGGGGTTGGTGGGGCTAATGCATTCAACGCATTACAAAGATGGTTTGGAGCTGTTAATTAAGATTTGCAATATGTATGACGTTATTCAATTAGCTCAAGGACAGTTGGGATTTTCACAGATGGTGGTGGTCAGCTAACCCAACCACTACCTCGTGTCTGTCTTTGCTAATAATACAACTTGCTTAACGGCAAACCATCTTTTGTGATTTTCTTCAACAGGAGAGTCTCAGTTAGGCTTGGAATTTCAGAGCTTAGTCGCCAAGACGGTTCAATACAAGGCTATGAACCCCCGTCCAGCAAAGGTGCTCATCGGCCAGGCAAGTTTTCATACTTTCACAACTATCCTTGTACCGGTACTACCACTTATATACGCTGTAAACGCATGTTTGAAACGGAGTTCGTTCACCCTTGAATCCAGCCCTGTGAACTCAGTTTTACACATGCCTTCCGCGGGATCGTCGTGGTGCAACCGTGTGTACTTGTACAGTGTATGTACATGTACATGTATTCGCATTTTTGTATCACTGTGGAGACATGGCTTTGTTCTCGTGTACAAAATGGTTAGAAAGTCGAGCACGTTTTTCAAAATGCTCCCATTTTCACCATAATTTTTTTCCTGGGTTGAAATTTCGACCCAATATACCCTATATTATACCCTAACCCAAACACTAACCCTAACCCACATCCTAATCCTATTTTTTTAGTAATTTAGGTAAAATCCAAAAATCTAATTCGTGAAATTCCCAATGGAGACCTATTCATCTATAGAAATGTATCCTCCGGGGACGTTTTGTCTCCATTGTACACATTGTGTTCATGTCTCCAGAGGGTACGGTATTTCGCACCACCCATATGCGTACGACGATATATACATGTACAGTACATGTACATGTATGTTCGTGTGTGCATGCGGTGCGAAATACGGTACCCTCTGTATACGTGAACACAATGGGGACAATGGGAGTGAAAAGGTCTCGAAAAAGTAATAGATAATAGGTCCCCACTCGGAATTTCACGAATAAGATTTTTGGATTGTACTTAAATTACTCAAAAACTAGGGTAAGGATGTGGGTTAGGGTTAGTGTTCGGGTTAGGGTATAATGTATATTGGGTCGACATTTCAACCCAGGAAAATAATTGTGGTTACAATTTTGTGGGAGCATTTAGAAAAACGTGCTTGACTTTCTAAACTTTTTGTACACGAGAACAAAGCCTTGTCTCCACAGTGATACAAAAATGCAAATACGGTACATGCTGTACATGTATACTATTTATCATCACACATGTTTCATGAACTTTCGTTGAATTTACTGAGCAAAAGTCTGATTTGTGGTATAAGTTAAATCATGGAGGGCTTCTTATTCCTCCATGGTTAAATCAATCCAAATTAATGTTTGGATATGATGCAAGTCCATGTTAATTTCTCTCAGGCTCTACCGAATACAGAAAGTGACAATTGTGTATAACTTTTGTGTATATCACGTGACACGTGACTTGTTTTCTAGTGTCTGTTTCTGCTTTAAATATCATGCCGACTGCATCATACAAAACAAAACCTAACAATACAATACAAATACATGTGTACAACACCACATGCAAGCAATACAAAGTAGCAAGGTCAGCTTGATAATAAAATGATAAAGTTTTAAAACAATGATACTCCACAATATGAGAAAGGCCTCAGAAGAAATGGTCGAGTCGTGCTAACCGGTTAAATATGTTAAATATTGTCAGGAAATTTATGTTTCTAAACTACATGTTACTGTTAGTAACAACAGAACAATCGTCTTGTTCTGTTGTTATAGGTAGCTTTTGACACATTTTTATGTCCAAATATTCGATCTTCTTAACAGTAGAGCCACTGTGAGAACATATTTCCCTTGTTGGGGCAAACCACATTCTAATTCAATCTCTGCTAAAGTAATCGCCTCCACACCAAAAAGAAATGCCACTACCTAATTATTGGTTTTCTTATACTTTGGTTACTTTGTTTATTGGTTCTTACAATAATCTCTTGGTAGTTTTCCCAGGAATGTGAGGACCAACCATTAAGGAACGTGTAGTAAGGCTTATCGAGAAAGTTTGTCCAAATTTTTTCAAAGTGCTGGCTGCGCCACGCGGCCACTGAATAAAACATCAATTTCATTTCGAGACCTCTCAGGCTGATAAA
Organism: Crossaster papposus; assembly: GCA_037893245.1. Lineage (NCBI taxonomy): Eukaryota > Metazoa > Echinodermata > Asteroidea > Velatida > Solasteridae > Crossaster > Crossaster papposus. The sequence goes on along the minus strand of JBAIAA010000131.1, from coordinate 244,465 downwards.
CATAGTGTGTCACTGATGGTATCGATACAACATAGGTGCAACATAAGAATCAATCGAGGCTGACGGTTATAGGTGGATGATGAGAAGCTACTAGTACATAAATAAAACTGTTTTGATATCAATTGTTGTTAATATTCTTAACTTAAATGTAAGCCATACCGTTATAAACCGTATACGTTTATCCAACAACAACACCAAGTAGCCTGCAGTCGTTTTTGACCGAGCACACATTATTTTGGTACATAGCGTTATGGGGACAACCCATAGGGTTTGTGTGTAAACTGAAATATCTCTAATCTCAAACTCAGAACACTCTAAAATTCTAAAAATGTTCAGGATCACCCTAATTTGTTCTCTTCTTCATTTTCTTTCATTATACCCTAACCCGATTTTACCTTGTTCTACCTTTACTGAACACCCAACGCGCTATGGGGACTCGGAAATGTCCCCACTACTCGGTCTGTCTTTTCCAAACAAAAGAGCCTGTCCCCCTAACGCGATGAGTGCTAGTACACAGTCATGTACACACATACACACATTACAGTATTGATGCAAATGTACGTTCATGTACGTACGTGTATAGTACACAATGGAAAAGTTTCCATGTCGTGAAAAGTATATCAGCTAGAGAAATCCACCAATGGGAGCGTGACATGCAAATTTTGGCCTTTCTCACAGTGGGAAAAAATCAGTCGCGTCCAGCGATGGTCTATTGATGTGCTCATTAGACAAACCATTGTGACCCCCAAACACAGTACACTGAACAAAAATATAAACGCCCCCAAAAGTTGTTATTTCTCTTGATTTGTAAACAACATTTGCGTCCGTCTCTGCCAGTGAGGAATTGCTCAGTAATGCAGTGATTCCACCCACATCTGTAGAGATGGACACAAAATGTTGTTTACAAATCAAGACAAATAACAATTTTTAGGGCGCTTACATTTGTGTGGGCGTTTATATTTTTGTTTAGTGTACATATTACACCTTTGCCTCTCGCGTGAGCAGCGAATAGCAACCGCGCGATTTTGTTGGGCCCATGCCCGTGAGGGTTTAGATCACTAAAGGTAAAAGACGTTTATTTTATAATCATACACGTACTATACTAGTACATGTCAAGGTGACCGCTCCTTGGGATTTTTCCCAAGATCTTGGGAATTTAGGCAAGACCTTGAGAACATGGTATTTTGTATCCAAATGTCACGAAATCTTAGGATTTTTGCATTTGTGTTAACTGCAAACAACTTTTGTCTAATTATAATAATAAAAAATAATAACGGAAATTTATACCGCGCCATTATCCGCCATAAATGACGCTCATGGCGCAAACAAAAATTATATCAAATCAGAAGTAACAAAACAATTAAATTTAACTAAACGAGAATATTCTGAGTGGTCTGAAACAAATAGGTCTTCAGGGCAACTTTAAATTCAGAAAGCAATGAGATATTTCGAATTATTGCACTTGTGTAAACCGCAAACAACTTTTTAGGTGTGGACGGCGCCTTCGCGCGCGTGTGGAGCTCCTGAAGTGTACTGAATTATAACATCTACTCATTTAATTGATTCATTATTCTATTATTTACTTGCAGTCAAGTTAAGTACAGTCGAACCCTGATAATAAAAACAGTCAATACATATCCTGCTTATAGCAAGGAACTAATAGGTCCCGAGTCTGTTTTTCTTTGTTTTCCATAAATACAAGGTACATGTTATAACAAGTCTCAAGGACCTCGTTATGGAGGTGTTTGACTGTACTGTACATTTATTTACAAAATTGGGCCTTTTTCTCTGGTCCGTTAAAGCATCATTCGTGCTATCTTATGACATCTTGGGAATTCTTGGGAATTTTACTGCCATCATCTTAGGATTTTCAAATTTGATGAGTGGCCACGCCGGTATGTGTGTACATATCATGTGTACACGTACACCATAAACAAACCCAGTATGTACATGTACGTGCATGTACAATGTACGTGTACATTGTACATGTTTACATAGTCTCTATAAGCATGGAGGAATAAGTAACAACAAAAGTTACACGAAAAACAAGAAGAAACACATATTTATGTGCGGTTAATAAATGAATTGTACTTAACTTTTCTAGCATATTTGTGATTTGTAAGTCTATATAGTGTGTGGTTTTACGCGGATAATAATTTGTGTACAGCCATTCCTGAGCGCTATCGACCTATGATCACGACATCCTGTATAACGTCTTTGATTGCCATGACATAAGGCAGGGAAGTGGTTGTTTTTGTCTGCAAACTACTGGGCGTTTTCAAAACCTCCGGCTTTAGCTTTACTCGGCTCCAGCCCTTGCTAAACTGCATGAAACAAGCCTCAACTAGGAACAATTTTGGCTTTGGAAAACAGCTGACCGAACGTGTCTTCTTTTCGATGATGACGTTTCTAGCGGTCTTTATTATCGGCCAATCACATTTTTCCAAATAGATGCTGATGTTTTCCGATTATACCAAGCCGAATTCGCCGAATTGCGACACGACTTTAGGTAACACTCGATCGATTGTGTGCCGAATATCTGGACGCCATCGTTTTGGGTTTTTTTCGGACTAAATTTACACCTAAATTGTTAACAGAGGGTAAATATCAAGCATTAAAAATATAAACATCGTAAAGGTACAATGAATTGGCAGTTTTTCAACAAAAAAGTTTGGCAACATTGCATGAGGAAAGTCGGCGCAACATTAACTGTATAAACAATGCAAACGTCGAAGTATATGAGGCGCCAAGTAATTCATTATATAACATATAATGAATTATTTAACTATTATTTACATTTTTTTTTACAAATAATAGATTTTTGCAGATTTTGGGTGACATTCAGCCTTATGCCTACGGTTTATTCTTCCAGCCACACCCTTTAGAGATCCGTCGTAAACCATAAAATTCTGACATTGACGACACACGTGGTTGCTGTTTTTACGCGCCGCCATTTTGACAATTTTCCGCGCGTAGACCTCTTAGAAAGCTCATGACAGAGGCTAATGGTCCACCCAACACCAACCAACAAAACGATCAATAGCCGGCCTGCGCCCGGGTAGACTTGGTGCTAAGTCGGTAATAAGCGGTCCACTCGGTATATACACGGGGGACGTTGCGGTTGCCTAATCCCCAATTTGCAGAGTTCGAAGTTAAATAATAATGTTAGTTCTTATATAGCGCTTTAGACTCCCACAATGTGGGTGTATCAAAGCGCTTTACATTATTACCCCGGTCATTAGGCCCATGAAACATTCCAAATACCATCTCAGCTCCCTGGGGAGTATACAGCTCAACGCTGCCATTTCGGCGCAAAGTAGCTAAATTCAACCACATTAACCATCTCTGCCCTCACAGGTACCTATTTACTCCTGGGCACACGTACCATAGTCCCAGGCCGGACTCGAACCCCCAACCTGTAGCTTTACCTACAGATTACAAATTCAATGCTCCAGACCACGAGGCCATGGCACGTTACTAGTCTTAAATCAGACGTGCCAATGAATTTCGACTATCTAACGACTTGTCGATACTATCTAACGACAGTATCGAAGGGATACTGTAATGATTAATAAAACAATAAATACAAAAAAACACAGATGGTGTTGACGTCATCGATGATGTTAGAGTTGTCTGGGACAACCCTAACCCTAACCCTAACCCTAACCCTAACCCTAACCCTAACCCCAACCCTAACCCTAACCCTAACCCTAACCCCAACCGTTTTTAATTTACCTTGAGATGGCCTAATCGGGCCCCAATTGGGATTATTTTCACGGCGATTTCACCGATGACACGACGTGTAATCGGCGTGAAAAAAACCCAGTTTCACGATGATTTAAGTGGGAAAGTGTTTTTTCTATTGTTCAGAAATCCATAACTTCAAGGCAACCGGAACATAATGTGTCACAAGTCGTGGTAAACGTCCACTACAACATTGCTAATTGTCCTATAGTTGGGGGAGATCTGAAGGACAGCCGTATCAACTATTCAGGTATGTACACTTTGCAACAACATAATTATATGACGCTTTAGAAACACATAATTTATCACGAAGATTATATAAAATATAGGTTTTCTCGGCTAATTTAAACAAAACGAATAATTGCATTTAATAGCATCAGCATTCAACATAGTCTTGCTCCAAGACTTGGTTTTTAGCTGTTTCGGCAATTCAGCCGAAACAGCTATTGTTTTTGTTAAAGTTTTGTTTAGCTGTTTCGGCAATTCAGCCGAAACAGCTATTGTAATCGTTAAAGTTTTTTTTTTTTTTTTTTTTTTTTAGCTGTTTCGGCACTACAGCCGAAACAGCTATTGTATTCCTTCTGATTTTTTTTTTTTTAGCTGTTTCGGTTTTTCACCGAAACAGCTATTGTAATCGTTAAGATTTTTTTTTTCTTTTTTTTTTTTTTTTTTTTTCTTTTTCTCCTTCAGACTTTTCCCCATAGGGTTTGTACACGTTTTTTGTTCGGACAATACACTTTGACACTTTCGTAAATCCGATCGTCTTCAGACTTGGCCTACTCTTAGACCACCACCCACAGATGATCCTAGAAGAAATTCGTCGCGATTACGTCATTCGTGGTCACGTGACGTCACGTTAAAGGTGCAATTTTTCCCCATAGGATTTGTACACGTTTTTCTTCAGACTATTGAATTTGACACTTCTGTAAATTCGATCGACTTGAGACTTAGCACAGACCTCGACCACCATCCCTTAGGAGGGCCAAGAAAAAAATAATCAAGATGACGTCATCGCGGGTCATGTGACGTCATATTAAAGGTGTAGTTTTTAAGACTCTCTATCTCTGAAAGTACAAGTCCGATTGGGGTCAAACTTGGTATACGGGTATTCCGGGATGTGTTATAGACGAAAATTAGGGTGACGTCATGATGACATCATCGTGGGTCATGTGACGTCACATTAAAGGTGTAGTTTTTAAGACTCTCTATCTCTGAAAGTACAAGTCCGATTGGGGTCAAACTTGGTATACGGGTATTCCGGGATGTGTTATAGACGAAAATTAGGGTGACGTCATGATGACATCATCGTGGGTCATGTGACGTCACATTAAAGGTGTAGTTTTTAAGACTCTCTATCGCTGAAAGTACAGGTCCTATTGGGGTCAAACTTGGTATACGGGTATTCCGGGATGTGTTATAGACGAAAATTAGGGTGACGTCATGATGACATTATCGTGGGTCATGTGACGTCACATTAAAGGTGTAGTTTTTAAGACTATATCTCTGGAAGTACAAGTCCAATTAGGGTCAAACTTGGTATTCAGGTAATCCGGGATGTGTTATAGACGAAAATTAAGTTGACGTCATGATGACGTCGTCAGGTGTCATGTGACGTCACATTAAAGGTGTAGTTTTCCCCATAGGTTTTGTACACGTTTTCTTTCAGACTATTGACTTTGACACTTTGTTAAATTCACTCGACTCCAGACTTAGCATACACTTAGAACACCACCCACAGATGGTTCTGAAGGAAATTTGGCACGATTGCGTAATTCAAGGTCACGTGACATGATGTTAAAGGTTTAATTTTCCCCCCATAGGGTTTGTACATTAAAGGTTCAATTTTTTTAATAGCATTTGTACACGTTTTCTTCAAGCAATATATTTGGCACTTTGGTAAATCCGATCGATTTCAGACTTGATACACACTAGACCACCACCCACATATTGAAAGTAATGTAAGACACTCGAAACAGCTCTGTGTTTGTCCACAAACACATGTCTAGTTTTTTTTTTTTATCCTTCAGACTCTTCTCCATAGGGTTTGTACACGTTTTTTGTTCTGGCATAGCACTTTGGCACTTTGGTAAATCCGATCGACTTGAGACTTGGCATACACTTAGACCACCACCCACAGATGATCCTAGAAGAAATTTGTCACGATTACGTCATTCGTGGTCACGTGACGTCACGTTAAAGGTTTAGTTTTTTCCCATAGGATTTGTACACGTTTTTATTCAGAATATTAAATTTGACACTTCTGTACATCCAATTGACTTGAGACTTAGCACAGACCTCGAACACCATTCCCAGTAGGGCCAAGAAGAAAATCGTCATGATGACGTCATCAGGGGTCATGTGACATCACATTAAAGGTGCAGTTTTTAAGACCCTCTATCTCTAGAAATACAGGTCCGATTGTGGTCAAACTTGGTATTCATGTATTCCAGGATGAGTTATATACGAAATTAGGATGACGTAATTATGACGTCATTGTTGGTCATGTGACGTCATATTAAAGGTGCAGTTGTTAGGCCCCTTTATCTCTGGAAGTACAGGCCCGATTGGGGTCAAACTTGGTATGCAAGTATTCCAGGATGTGTTATAGACGAAAATCAGGGTGACGTCATGATGACATCATCGTGGGTCATGTGACGTCACATTAAAGGTGTAGTTTTTAAGACCCTCTATCTCTGGAAGTGTAAGTCCAATTAGGGTCAAACTTGGTATTCAGGTATTCCGGGATGTGTTATAGACGAAAATTAAGATGACATTGTGATGATATCATCGGGTGTCATGTGACGTCACATTAAAGGTTTAATTTCCCCCATAGGATTTGTACACGTTTTTTTCAACCAATATATCTTTGGTACATGTACTAAATTCGATCGACTTTAGACTTGGCACACACTTAGACCACCACCCAAATATTGAAAGTCATTTTCGACATGCGAAACAGCTCTGTGTTTGTCCACAAACACATTTCTAGTTAGCTGTTTCGGTTTTTCACCGAAACAGCTTTTGTTTTCGTTAAAGTTTTTTTAGCTGTTTCGGTTTTTCACCGAAACAGCTATTGTTTTCGTTCTGGTTTTTTTTTTTTTTTTTTTTTTTTTTTTTTTTTTTTTTTTTTTTTTTTTTTTGCCTTTTGTTCTCCATAGGATTTGTACACGTTTGTTCAGACAATACACTTTGACACTTTGGTAAATCCGATGGACTTGAGACTTGGCATACACTTAGACAACCACCCAAGGACGGTCCTAGAAGAAATTCGTCGCGATTACGTCATTCAAGGTCACGTGACTTCGCGTTAAAGGTGAAATTTTCCCCATAGGTTTTGTACACGTTTTTCTTCAGACTATTAAATTTGACACTTTGGTCAATCCGACCGACTTGAAACTTGCCATACACTCAGAACACCACCACCAGATGTTTCTGAAAGAAATTCAGCACGATTGCGTCATTCAAGGTCACGTGACGTCAAGTTAAAGGTTTAATTTGTCCCCCATAGGTTTTGTACACGTTTTTCTTTAGACTCTTGACTTTGACACTTAGTAAATCCGATCGACTTGAGACTTGGCACACACATAGACCACCATCCACAGACGGTCGTAGGAGAAATTTGGCACGATTACGTCATTCAAGGTCACGGGGTGTCGCGTTAAAGGTTAAATTTTTCCCCATAGGTTTTGTACACGTTTTACTTTAGACTATTGACTTTGACACTTTAGTAAATCTGATCGACTTGAGACTTAGTAAATCTGATCGACACACAAAAGACCATCACACACATATTGAAAAACACTCGAAACAGCTCTGTGTTTGTCCACAAACACATGTCTAGTTTTTTTAGCTGTTTCGGTTTTTCACCGAAACAGCTTTTGTAATCGTTAAAGTTTTTTTTTTTCTTTTTTTTTTTTTTTTTTTTCTCCTTTTTCAGACTTTTCTCCATAGGATTTGCACACGTTTATTCAGACAATACACTTTGACACTTTGGTAAATCCGATGGACTTGAGACTTGGCATACATTTAGACAACCACCCAAGGACGGTCCTAGAAGAAATTCGTCGCGATTACGTCATTCAAGGTCACGTGACTTCACGTTAAAGGTGAACATTTCCCCATAGGTTTTGTACACGTTTTTCTTCAGACTATTGACTTTAGCACTTTGGTAAATCCGACCGACTTGAAACTTGGCATACACTTAGAACACCACCCCCAGATGTTTCTGAAAGAAATTTGGCACGATTGCGTCATTGAACGTCACGTGACGTCACGTTAAAGGTGCACATTTTTCTCCCATTGGTTTTGTACACGTTTTTCTTTAGACTATTGACTTTGACACTTTAGTAAATCCGATCGACTTAAGACTTAGCACACACTTAGACCACCATCCACAGACGGTCCTAGAAAAAAATCGGCACGATTACGTCATTCAAGGTCACGGAGCGTCACGTTAAAGGTTCAATTTTCCCCCATAGCTTTTGTACACGTTTTTCTTTAGACTGTTGACTTTGACACTTTCGTAAATTTGATCGACTTGAGACTTGGCACACACATAGACCACCACACACACATATTGAAAGTAATGTAAGACACTCGAAACAGCTCTGTGTTTGTCCACAAACACATGTCTAGTTTTTTTTTTTTTTTTTTTCCACTTTCAGACTTTTTCCCATAGGATTTGTACACGTTTGTTCAGCCAATACACTTTGACACTTTGGTAAATCCGATGGACTTGAGACTTGGCATATACTTAGACAACCACCCAAGGACGGTCCTAGAAGAAATTCGTCGCGATTACCTCATTCAAGGTCACGTGACTTCGCGTTAAAGGTTTAATTTTTCCCCCATAGGTTTTGTACACGTTTTTCTTTAGTCTATTGACTTTGACACTTAGTAAATCCGATCGACTTGAGACTTGGCACACACATAGACCACTATCCACAGACGGTCGTAGGAGAAACTTGGCACGATTACGTCATTCAAGGTCACGGGGCGTCACTTTAAAGGTTCAATTTTCCCCCATAGGTTTTGTACACGTTTTTCTTTAGGCTATTGACTTTGACACTAGTAAATCTGATCGACTTGAGACTTGGCACACACAAAAGACCACCACATACACATTGAAAGTAACTTTGGACACTCGAAACAGCTCTGTGTTTGTCCACAAACACATGTCTAGTTTTTTTTTTTTTTTTTTCCTCTGTTTCAGACAACTCTCCATAGGGTTTGTACACATTTTTTCTTCAGCCAATACACTTTGGCACTTTGGTAAATCCGATCGACTTGAAACTTGGCATACACTTAGAACACCACCCACAGATGGTCCTAGAAGAAATTCGTCACGTTTACGACATTCATGGTCACGTGACGTCACGCTAAAGGTTCAATTTTGTCCCATAGGGTTTGTACACGTTTTTCTTCAGACTATTGACTTTGGCACTTCGGTAAATCCGACCGACTTGAAACTTGGCATACACTTAGAACACCACCCCCAGATGTTTCTGAAAGAAATGCGGCACGATTGCGTCATTCAAGGTCACATGACGTCACATTAAAGGTTTACATTTTTCTCCCATTGGTTTTGTACACGTTTTTCTTTAGCCTATTGACTTTGACACTTTAGTAAATCCGATCGACTTGAGATACCTTTAGAACATCACTCATATATGGTTCTGGAAGAAATTCGGCACGATTGCGTCATTCAAGGTCATGCGACGTCACGTTGAAGGGTCAATTTGTCCCCCATAGGTTTTGTACACGTTTTTCTTTAGACTATTGACTTTGACACTTTCGTAAATTTGATCGACTTGAGACTTGGCACACACATAGACCACCACACACACATATTGAAAATAATGTAAGACACTCGAAACAGCTCTGTGTTTGTCCACAAACACATGTCTAGTTTTTTAGCTGTTTCGGCAATTCAGCCGAAACAGCTATTGTATTCGTTCTGATTTTTTTTTTTTAGCTGTTTCGGCATTTCAGCCGAAACAGCTATTGTATTCGTTCTGATTTTTTTTTAGCTGTTTCGGCCTTTCAGCCGAAACAGCTTTTGTTTTCGTTAAAGTTTTTTGTTTTTTTTTTTTTTTTTTTTTTTTTTTTTTTTTTTTTTTTTGTCACTTTTTCCCATAGGATTTGTACACGTTTTTTCTGCCAATACACTTTGACACTTTGGTAAATCCGATCGACTTGAGACTTGGCATACATTTAGACAACCACCCAAGGACGGTCCTAGAACAAATTCGTCGCGATTACATAATTCTTGGTCACGTGACGTCACGTTAAAGGTGCAATTTTCCCCCATAGGTTTTGTACACGTTTTTCTTCAGACTATTTAATTTGACAGTTTGGTGAATCCGATTGACTTGAAACTTAGCACACACCTCGACCACCATCCCCAGGAGGTCCAGGAGAAAAATCGTCATGATGACGTCATCGTGGGTCATGTGACGTTACACAAAAGGTGCAGTTTTTAAGACCCTCTATCTCTGGAAGTACACCTCCGATTGGGGTCAAATTTGGTTTGCAAGTATTCGAGGATGTGTTATAGACGAAAATTAAGATGACGTAATTATGACATCATCGGGTGTCATGTGACGTCACATTAAAGGTTCAATTTTCTCCATAGGTTTTGTACACGTTTTTCTTCAAAATATTGAATTTGACACTTCTGTCAATTCGATCGACTTGAGACTTAGCACAGACCTCGACCACCATCCTTAGGAGGGTCAAGAACAAAATAATCAAGATGACGTCATCGGGGGTCATGTGACGTCACATTAAAGGTGTAGTTTTTAAGACCGTCTAACTCTGAAAGTACAAGTCCGGTTGGGGTCAAACTTGGTTTGCAAGTATTCGAGGATGTGTTATAGACAAACAATAGGATGACGTAATTATGACATCATCGGGTGTCATGTGACGTCACATTAAAGGTTCAATTTTCTCCATAGGTTTTGTACACGTTTTTCTTCAGACTATTGAATTTGACAATTTGGTAAATCCGATCGACTTCGGACTTGGCACACACCTCGACCACCATACCCAGGAGGGCCAAGGGGGAAATCGTCAGGATGACGTCATCGTGGGTCATATGACGTCACATTAAAGGGGCAGATTTTAGGACCCTTTATCTCTGGAAGTACATGTCTGATTGGGGCCAAACTTGGTATGCAAGTATTCCAGAATGTGTAATAGACGAAAATTAAGATGACATCATGATGACATCATCGGGTGTCATGTGACGTCACTTTAAAGGTGCAGTTTTTCCCATAGGATTTGTACACGTATTTTTCAACTTATATATCTTGGGAAAATTGACAAATCCAATCGATTTCAGACTTGGCACACACATAATGAAAGTTATCTTAGACATCCGAAACAGCTCTGTGTTTGTCCACAAACACATGTCTAGTTTTTTTTTGTTTTTTTTTTTAGCTGTTTCGGCAACTCAGCCGAAACAGCTATTGTAATCGTTAAGATTTTTTTTTTTTTTTTTTTTTTTTTTTTTTCTTTTTCTTTTTCAGACTCTTCTCCATAGGGTTTGTACACGTTTTTTGTTCTGGCATAGCACTTTGGCACTTTGGTAAATCCGATCGACTTGAGACTTGGCATATACTTAGACCACCACCCACAGATGATCCTAGAAGAAATTCGTAACGATTGCGTCATTCATGGTCACGTGACGTCACGTTAAAGGTGCAATTTTTCCCCATAGGATTTGTACACGTTTTTATTCAGACTATTGAATTTGACACTTCTGTAAATTCGATCGACTTAAGACTTAGCACAGACCTCGACCACCATCCTTAGGAGGGCCAAGAAAAAAATAATCAAGATGACGTCATCGCGGGTCATGTGACGTCACATTAAAGGTGTAGTTTTTAAGAACCTCTAACTCTGAAAGTACAAGTCCGGTTGGGGTCAAACTTGGTTTGCAAGTATTCGAGGATGTGTTATAGACGAAAATTAAGATGAAGTAATTATGACATCCTCGGGTGTCATGTGACGTCACATTAAATGTTCAATTTTCTCCATAGGTTTTGTACACGTTTTTCTTGAAAATATTGAATTTTACACTTCTGTCAATTCGATCGACTTGAGACTTAGCACAGACCTCGACCACCATCCTTAGGAGGGCCAAGAAAAAAATAATCAAGATGACGTCATCGCGGGTCATGTGACGTCACATTAAAGGTGTAGTTTTTTAAGACCCTCTAACTCTGAAAGTACAAGTCCGGTTGGGGTCAAACTTGGTTTGCAAGTATTCGAGGATGTGTTATAGACGGAAATTAAGATGACGTAATTATGACATCATCGGGTGTCATGTGACGTCACATTAAAGGTTCAATTTTCCCCATTGGTTTTGTACACGTTTTTATTCAGACTATTGAATTTGACACTTTGGTCAATCTGATCGCCTCGAGACTTAGTACACACCTCGACCACCATCCCCAGGAGGGCCAAGGGGAACTTCGTCAGGATGACGTCATCGTTGGACATGTGACGTCACATTAAAGGTTCAGTTGATAAGACCCTCTATCTCTAGAAGTACAGGTCCGATTGGGGTCATACTTGGTATGCAAGTAATCGAGTATGTGTTATAGACGAAAATTAAGATGAAGTAATTATGACGTCATCGTGGGTCACGGAACGTCATATTAAAGGTGTAGTTTTCCCCAAAGGATTTGTACACGGTTTTTTTTCAACCAATATATCTTTGGCACTTGGGTAAATCAGATTGACTTCAGATTTGCGACACACTTAGACCACCACCCACTTATTACAAAACAAATTAGGCATCCGAAACAGCTCTGTGTTTGTCCACAAACACATTTCTAGTTTTTTTTTGTTTTTTTTTCTCCTTCAGACTCTTCTCCATAGGGTTTGTACACGTTTTTTGTTCGGACAATACACTTTGGCACTTTGGTAAATCCGATCGACTTGAGACTTGGCCTACTCTTAGACCACCACCCACAGATGATCCTAGAAGAAATTTGTCACGATTACGTCATTCGTGGTCACGTGACGTCACGTTAAAGGTGCAATTTTTCCCCATAGGATTTGTACACGTTTTTCTTCAGAATATTGAATTTGACACTTCGGTGAATCCGATCGACTTGAGACTTAAGACACACCTCGACCACCATCCCCAGAGGGGCTAGAAGAAAAATCGCCATGATGACGTCATCGTGGGTCATTTGACGTCACATTAAAGGTGCAGTTTATAAGACCCTCTATCTCTGGAAGTAAAGGTCTGATTGGCGTCAAACTTGGTATGCAAGTATTCCAGGATGTGTTATAGACGAAAATTAAGATGACGTCATGACGACGTCATCATGGGCCATGTGACGTCACATTAAAGGTTCAGTTTTCCCTATAGGTTTTGTACACGTTTTTCGTCAGACTATTGAATTTGACACTTTGGTAAATCCAATCGACTCGAGACTTAGTACACACCTCGACCACCATCTCTATGAGGGCCACAAGGATAATCGTCATGATGACGTCATCGTGGGTCAGGTGACGTCACTTTAAAGGTGTAGTTTTTAAGACCCTCTATCTCTGGAAGTAAAGGTCTGATTGGGGTCAAACTTGGTATGCAAGTATTCCAGGATGTGTTATAGACGGAAATTAAGATGACGTCATGACGACGTCATCGTGGGCCATGTGACGTCACGTTAAAGGTGCAGTTTTTCCCATAGGATTTGTACACGTTTTTTGCAACCAAGATATATTTGGCACTTTGGTAAATCCGATCGACTTCAGATTTGGTACACACATAGACCACCACTCACATATTCAAAGTCATTTTTAGACAAGCGAAACAGCTCTGTGTTTGTCCACAAACACATTTCTAGTTTTTTTTTTCCTTCTGTTTCAGACTATTCTCCATAGGATTTGTACACGTTTTTTGTTCAGCCAGTACACTTTGACACTTTGGTAGATCCGATCAACTTGAGACTTTGCATACTCTAAGACCACCACCCACAGATAGTCCTAGAAGAAATTCGTAACGATTACGTCATTCATGGTCACGTGACGTCACGTTAAAGGTGCAATTTTTTCCCATAGGTTTTGTACACGTTTTTCTTCAGACTATTGACTTTGACACTTTGGTAAATCCGATTGACTTTAGACTTAATGTAAACCTCAACCACCATCCTCAGGAGGGCCAAGAGGAAAATCGTCATGATTACGTCATCGGGGGTCATGTGACGTCACGTTAAAGGTGCAGTTTTTTAAGACCCTCTAACTCTGAAAGTACAAGTCCGGTTGGGGTCAAACTTGGTTTGCAAGTATTCGAGGGTGTGTTATAGACGAAAATTAAGATGACGTAATTATGACATCACCGGGTGTCATGTGACGTCACATTAAAGGTACATTTTTCTCCATAGGTTTTGTACACGTTTTTCTTCAAAATATTGAATTTGACACTTCTGTCAATTCGATCGACTTGAGACTTAGCACAGACCTCGACCACCATCCTTAAGAGGGCCAAGAAAAAAATAATCAAGATGACGTCATCGCGGGTCATGTGACGTCACATTAAAGGTGTAGTTTTTTAAGACCCTCTAACTCTGAAAGTACAAGTCCGGTTGGGGTCAAACTTGGTTTGAAAGTATTCGAGGATGTGTTATAGACGAAAATTAAGATGACGTAATTATGACATCATCGGGTGTCATGTGACGTCACATTAAAGGTTCAATTTTCTCCATAGGTTTTGTACACGTTTTTCTTCAAAATATTTAATTTTACACTTCTGTCAATTCGATCGACTTGAGACTTAGCACAGACCTCGACCACCATCCTTAGGAGGGCCAAGAAAAAAATAATCAAGATGACGTCATCGCGGGTCATGTGACGTCACATTAAAGGTGTATTTTTTTAAGACCCTCTAACTCTGAAAGTACAAGTCCGGTTGGGGTCAAACTTGGTTTGCAAGTATTCGAGGATGTGTTATAGACGAAAATTAAGATGACGTAATTATGACATCATCGGGTGTCATGTGACGTCACATTAAAGGTTCAATTTTCTCCATAGGTTTTGTACACGTTTTTCTTCAAAATATTGAATTTTACACTTCTGTAAATTCGATCGACTTGAGACTTAGCACAGACCTCGACCACCATCCTTAGGAGGGCCAAGAAAAAAATAATCAAGATGACGTCATCGCGGGTCATGTGACGTCACATTAAAGGTGTAGTTTTTTAAGACCCTCTAACTCTGAAAGTACAAGTCCGGTTGGGGTCAAACTTGGTTTGCAAGTATTCGAGGATGTGTTATAGACGAAAATTAAGATGACGTAATTATGACATCATCGGGTGTCATGTGACGTCACATTAAAGGTTCAATTTTCTCCATAGGTTTTGTACACGTTTTTCTTCAAAATATTGAATTTGACACTTCTGTAAATTCGATCGACTTGAGACTTAGCACAGACCTCGACCACCATCCTTAGGAGGGCCAAGAAAAAAATATTCAAGATGACGTCATCGCGGATCATGTGACGTCACATTAAAGGTGTAGTTTTTAAGACCCTCTAACTCTGAAAGTACAAGTCCGGTTGGGGTCAAACTTGGTTTGAAAGTATTCGAGGGTGTGTTATAGACGAAAATTAAGATGACGTAATTATGACATCACCGGGTGTCATGTGACGTCACATTAAAGGGGCAGATTTTAGGACCCTCTATCTCTGGAAGTACATGTCTGATTGGGGCCAAACTTGGTATGCAAGTATTCCAGAATGTGTCATAGACGTAAATTAAGATGACATCATGATGACATCATCGGGTGTCATGTGACGTCACATTAAAGGTTCAATTTTCCCCATAGGATTTGTACACGTTTTTTCAACTAATATATCTTTGGCAATTGTGTAAATCCAATCGACTTCAGACTTGGCACACACAAAGACCATCATCAGATACACATATAAAAAAGGAATGTTAGACACCCGAAACAGCTCTGTGTTTGTCCACAAACACATGTCTAGTTCATTTTGTTCTCATCAATACTGTGACGAAACAGGGTATGTGTATTCGTATACACCGACTCGTGTTCGAGTCTAGTTATCTATAAATAATATAAGCTAATGTTTAATGCATACATCCGGTGCATGAATAATGCAGCAGTGCCCAGCGGCCAATCACAGTAGCGCAATTCGCTACTTGTGCGCGGCCGGCCTGGGGCCTTAGTCAGTTGCGGTCTGGATGCTGACGTGGTAGCAGTGATAAGTCAATGAGAGCATAAATACGTGAATTCCGTGAACTCCGTGAGGTTGATTGAGGAACGACCGGTGAGTTTATGTAGCTAGCGGGTTATTTGACATTGGGTCTAGATTATAGTGAGACCTGGGCGAGTGGGCTGGGCTAGGTAACCTTTGGTTGGGGAGTCAGTGAAGCTAGATTTGTTGGGAGGATTGTCTGCCCTTTACGGTGCGGTGACGGTTGAGTGCAGCCCAACGTTAATCGGAGAGCTTACTGTCCCTGTTGAGGTTTACCAGGCGAGGCGTTTCAGTGCCCTGAGGCTTACTGTAATTCTCTGGTAGTTCGACCCGTAACGTGTTAATTACCCCGGGCTACTTGCAACAACAAGTGAGGGTTACTGTAGTTCCAGTGAGGTATACTAAACTGGTAGTGAGGATTAATTTGTGCATATGTAATTACCCCTCATTCTGAGGTATACCTTGAGCTCGCTGTCAGTGAGCTAAACCTGGTTGAGGTATACTAGACTTGTAGTGAGGATTAATTCGTGCATAGGTAATTACCCCTCATTCTTAAGTATTTCATCATCCTGCCATATTTCGTGTTTACTCGTAAGGATTATAATTGTATTAACTGTTAGACGTGTATGACCCGTAACATTTATATTGTATAAGCCAAGGTAAATAATTCAAGCCCCGATACACTCAGGTGGTGCAGTTGACCACGTGAGGTTTATTGGGCCACGTGAGGATTATCCGAGGGTGCCGTTGACCCTTTTATGTTTAAGTGAGGTTTATCATCTACCAGCGAGGATTATTGTGTATACTTATTTGTATGTAAAGTTCATTACTCTCGAATCAGGAAGAGAATAAGACCAATTATTGATCGTCTTTGGAATACTTGTCACTGTGAGGTTTATTTGCATTGTGAGGTTTATTAGGACTAATTATTTAGTGCTCTGCTATTACATCAAGTTAAACACTCAGTCATAAAACGGTGGTATATTTCCACCAAACGAGCTGCCCCTAGGTTAAGTCCGCCGTTCGTTAATTGTCCCCCCTTGCGTCTGGATAGCCGCTCATCCTTGCGCGAGGCTAATAAATATATTTGTTGGATAATAAGAGTTGGTTGGAGTCCTGGGATAATAAGACCAGTCCCCATCCAGGTCCTCCGCCGGTTCCGCCACAATGGTGTCAGAAGTGGGATATTTTATGATTGTATAGTGTAATTTGAGAACGTGTAATAAAGAGAAATACAAATTGCATTTGATTGTTGTTGGTGGGTGCACCTCTGTGAGGTACACTGCGAGGGTGAATTGGTAACGAGGTTGGCAGGTAGTGCTGATCTGGGTCGTTACTGGTTTAGAAATAAAGTCGTTTGATTGTCGGCAGTGAACCTCGCTGAGGTACACTGCGAGGATTATTAGTGACGAGTTGGTCACTGGACCAGTGTAGAGAGTTTGGTTGAGACCGAGTTTCCTAGTCAGGAGGAAACATCAGTATGAGTGAGTTAGTCTTGCATACGCACTGTGGACCTCCGAACAATATAGGTCCACACGATGCGGGAAGAGGTTACGGTTTGTGGACTTGCACACGTCCACAATCCGTTTTTCAGTTTCCGAAAAAAGAGCGCTAGAGGAAAAACGGGTTAGGGTTATATATAGAAAAGATAGAAGGGACAGCTGAGAGGCCCATAATCCAAATTTGAGGGTAAATTTGTTTTGGGGAAGCGAGAAAAATTAGTATTTAGTCAAAGTTTGTTAACTACACGAAGACAAAGGAATGTCCACAGTACGTATGTAAGGTAAAGCTAGTTGAGGACGGGGGTGTCACCTCAGCTGAGGCTGGCACGGGTTCTGTCCTGGATGAACTGAGCCGCTCTAGAATGGAGGTTCAGTGGTTGAGATGGGAGAAAGCTCGTCTTTCTTCGGAGTTAGAGGCTGTCAAGAAGGGGGAACAGCCAAAAATGGTCGGTGAGGGTACCCCCGAAAGAAGGGATACACCTCTGGTTAAGGTGGATTCTGATATTAGTTGGAAGTTGCCTGAGGATACCACAGGGTATGCCTCGTTAAAGGCAAGGGAGCGTTCCAGTGTTGGCACGTCACCTAATTTGGTTTCAGAGGGAGCAAGGCACGCGGAGAGTACGCCTGTGAGGTATATACACACGCGTACTCCTCGTGGCAATCCCTTCACGGACCATGAGGATGACTGTGCTGACAGGGATCAGCGAGGCTTACATAGTCAGTTGTTGAGTTTTGCAACTTGTCCTACTGTGGGAAAATCCAACGAGGTTGTTGGTGAGGTTGACTCGCCTGGTGTGGGCCCATGGCCACTTCAGAGGGAGTCGAGATTAGTGGGTAATGAGGTGTGCGTTAAGCCTCACGGTGGTAAGCCTTACAGGCCTACAATTACCCCTGACCGGTACAACGGTAAAGTTCTTTGGAACGACTATTACCGCCACTTTGAGGCGTGTAAGCAGGTGAACCAGTGGAGTGAGGAGCAAGCAACCGAGTTTTTGGCTGCTAGCCTCCAAGGCGAGGCACTCCGAATTCTCGGTGATGGGTCAAAAAGGTTCACTTATAGTGAACTTGTGAAGGTGTTGTCAAAGAGGTTCGGTCCTGGTCGGCAGGCCGAAAATTATTTAGTTGAGTTGAGGCATCGACGTCAGGGTCCTAAGGAAACTCTGCAGGAGTTGGGCCAAGCCATACGTGACTTGACGTTGAAGGCCTACCCCGAAATTCCCGAAGAGGCGCGAGAGCGCCTAGGGAAGAACCATTTCATTGATGCGGTGACGAGTCAAGTCGTTAGGGAAGGCGTATATCGCGATCGCCCGAAGACACTGGACGAAGCCATACGCGCTGCCCTTGAAACAGACAACTTTGAGAAAGTTGAATGTGAGCGAAGGGCTGAAGGTAAACCCGTGATGTTTACCAGGGCAGTCGACTCTGACACAGAGAGGCGTCTTCTTAAGTTAGAAGAGGGTGCTGGTCAACAGTCAAAGAAAATGGACCAAGTGGTTGAGCTGCTGACTGAGCTTACCAAGCGAGGTCCGGGTCCAGCTGAGCAGGCGAGGGTTCCTCAGAGGCAGTCACCCCTGCCTGGAAGAAAATTGCCTGGTGGGTTGAAGTGTTTCAGGTGTGGAGAGGTCGGTCATTTCGCCCGGGAATGTACCAAACCTCATAGGGAGAGATGGCAGCAGGGAAACGCCAGCCAGCCGACCGGTGGGCCCGCGGGCAGGCTGGACGTTCCCAAGGGTCCAAACGAGAGTCAGGGACAGACACAACCTGGAAGAGACGAGACTCAAAAGCCAGAGAGCCATTGGGCACTCGGCCGATGAGTGGTTCTTGTCCTAGGTACGGGTTGTTTGTTAATGGTGTCGTGAGGGGAGCGAAATGTAGGTTCCTGGTCGATTCAGGGTCGACTGACACGCTAGTTAGCAGTCGAGTCTACCATGAAATCGCAAAGGAACGGAGGCCGGTGTTGGAAGCCGAAGAGTCCAACATTCAGCAGGTTGATGGGAGTCTCCTGGCTGTGATGGGTGTAGCATCGGTCGAAATTCAACTGGGCAAGACGGTGCATCCAGTTCGTGCGGTTTTTGCTGATGTCAAGTATGACGGTATATTAGGCATGTATTTCTTGTTACCTAATGAAGGTAGCTTAGATTTCCGGACCCTCGAGTTGAGGTTAGACGGGGAACGAATGAGGTGTATGAGTGGTGCCGGTGAGCCGTTTATCGGAAGAGTGATAGTGGCTGAAACCACCGAGATTCCGGCAGGCCATGAGGCTGTTGTGCCTGGTACAGTAAGCGGTATCAGTGAGGCATTTGGACAGCCGGCAATCATCGAGCCTGTGGAAGGTGGAGGCGAGTTGGCACAGCGAGGCTTACTACTAGCCCGGTCACTGGTTGAGCCACAAGCTGAGGATATCCCGCTGCGGATACTTAATCCGAATGGGGAGAGACGGGTTGTTCGAAAGGGAACAACGGTGGGCACAATTGCGACAGTTGAGGTTGACTCGGTAGTGGTGCCGGGTGAGAGTCGTGGGTGTGAGGTTTATGGAGGCCTGCCAAGTTACCTGCATGATATATACGACCGTAGTAAGGTCAACCTCGCTGAGGAATATCATGAAGAGGTGAAGGCATGCCTGGTAGAATTTCAGGATGTATTTTCGTCTGGTGAGGGTGACATAGGGCGGACTGGTGTGGTGAAGCACCACATCAGTACGGGCGATGCGAGGCCTGTCAAAGAGAGGCCTCGGCGCCATCCCCTGTGTAATCAGGAAGAAATAATGAGGCAGGTTGGAGATTTGCAAAAGCGAGGTGTTATCGAGCCATCTGATAGTCCCTGGGCTGCAAATGTGGTGTTAGTTCGAAAGAAGGACGGAACTAAGCGATTTTGTGTCGACTATCGGGGTCTGAATAACGTAACCATCAAAGATGCTTATCCTGTCCCTCGTATCGACGAGACACTAGATGCGTTGGAGGGTGCGGAGTGGTTTTCCACTCTCGATTTAGCGTCCGGGTATTGGCAGGTCGACCTCGATGAGGACGCCAGCCAGAAGTCAACCTTTGTGGTGCGGAACGGATTATACAGGTGGCGCTGCATGCCCTTTGGTCTTTGCAACGCCCCTGCGACATTTGAAAGGTTGATGGAGAAGGTCATGGCAGGTCTTCAGTGGGACATCCTGCTGATATACCTGGACGATGTCATTGTATTTGGCAAGACCGTGAAGGAGGAGATTGAACGACTGCGCGTCGTCTTCTCCAGGTTGAGGCGAGCTGGTTTGAAGCTGAAGCCTAGTAAGTGCTTCTTGTTTCAGAGATCGGTGGGCTATTTGGGACATATTGTGTCGCCTGAGGGTGTGGCTACCGACCCTGAGAAGGTTCGGGCCGTGGCCGATTGGCCAACACCTAAGTGTGTTAAGGAAGTTCGAAGCTTTTTGGGCCTCGCTTCCTATTATCGGAAGTTTGTCCGGGGATTCGCTGAGGTTGCTTCACCGTTGCATGCGCTGACTGAAAAGTCGCGTGAGTTCCAGTGGACAGATGCCTGCCAACAGGCATTTGTCGAGTTAAAGCAGAGGCTGCAAACAGCACCGGTGTTGGCATACCCCGTTCCAGACAGTGACTACATCTTAGATACAGATGCTAGTGGAGATGGGATTGGGGCAGTTTTGTCTCAGATCCATGATGGGGAGGAGAAGGTCCTCGCCTTTGCGAGCCGTAAACTCAGCAAGGCAGAGAGAAACTACTGTGTTACTCGGAGAGAACTTCTGGCGGGAGTTGTTTACCTCAGGAAGTTTAGACAGTACCTGTATGGTCAGAAGGTGCTACTTCGAACCAATCATGCTGCTCTTAGGTGGTTGCTTAATTTTAAGGACCCCGAGGGTCAGCTTGCCAGGTGGCTAGAAGTGATCAGCGAGTACGATTTGACAATTCAACACAGGCCTGGGCGTAAGCATGGAAATGCTGACGGGTTGTCCCGGAAGGCCTGCAAGCAATGTGGTCGTGCTGACGCTGATGAAGCGCCAGGGACCGTTGAGGCATCGGAGGAGGCCAGGGTGTCAACGACCAGTGAGGTTGGTAAAGGTCGCCATGAGGTTGACTCTGACGGGCCAATCCTAGAGGCGAAGGTGAGGGGCATCTTTGCTCAACCACACTTGCCTAGGGATGCGGTCCGAGAGGCTCAATTTGGTGATCCAAGTATTAGTTGGATTGTTAGGGCAAAAGAGGAGTCGGGCAGTCGTCCCAGTTGGGAAACTGTGTCAGCCGCCTCCTCGGCACACAAGACCCTCTGGTCCGCATGGGATTAGTTGGAGGTGCGGGACGGTGTCCTTTATAGAAGTTGGGAGTCCGACGATGGGAAGTCCGTGAAGTTACGACTGGTACTTCCTGAGAAATTGAGAGAGGTCGTACTTCAGGAGCTGCATGGTGGTCGGAAGAGTGGTCATTTGGGGGTCAAGAAGACTTTGGCCAAAGTCAAGGTGCGATACTATTGGCCGGGAATGACCGCGGACTTGAGGTCATTCATAAGACGTTGTGACCTGTGTGGGAGGAGAAAATCTCCTGCGAAGAGGAGAGTTTCCCCGCTCCAACAGTATTTGGTGGGCGAGCCCATGGAGAGAGTGGCTGTGGACTTGCTGGGGCCACTCCCTCGGAGTGACAATGGCAACGTCTGGATTATGGTAGTCGGTGACTACTGCTCCAAATGGATGGAGGCTTATGCTCTGCCTGATGCTAAGGCAGAGACGGTGGCAAACAAGTTTGTCAGTGAGTTTGTCTGTCGGTTTGGCATTCCCTTGGAATTGCATTCCGATCAGGGGACAAACTTTGAGTCAGCAGTGTTTGGCGAAATGTGTAAGGTCCTAGGAATTTCCAAGACAAGGACCACAGCGTACAACCCGAAGTCCGATGGGATGGTTGAACGCTTTAACAAGACATTGGTCAACATGGTGGCTGTAATGATTGAGCCGAGGAGGAGACAGCGTGACTGGGATGAGTGCCTGCCGTATGCATGTTTTGCTTATCGGTGCACCCCCCAAGAGTCAACTGGCGAGTCTCCAAACATGATGATGCTCGGGCGGGAGACGAGGCTTCCCGTTGATTTGCTGGTTGAGTGTCCAACAGTGGAGGACACCCCGGCGACGGATTTCGCTCAGCGGTTGCGGCAGAATCTGCAAGAGGCACATGGCAGGGCCAGAGAGTGTCTGAGGCAGAGTGCCAGAAACCGGAATTATGACCGCAGGGTACACGGCGATGGCCTAAAGGAAGGCCAGTTTGCCTGGTTGTACAACAGGGCGAAGAAGAAGGGGAGATGTCAGAAGCTAGAACTTCGATGGGTAGGACCATACTTGGTGGTCAAGAGGCTCTCTGATGTCACATACCGTATTCAGATGAAGCCCGGCAGTAAAGCTTCCGTAGTTCACGGGGACAGGCTCAAGCCGTACACTGGCGAGAACCTAAAACCGTGGAAGTATGAGCCCAAGATGGTTGAGAAGTCAGTGTTGAGTGAGCCAGTAGAGGCTTCCGATTCCATTGATGATGCTGACAGGATGAGTGAAGGACCCTGTCGAAGTAGAGAGCCGCCTGAGGTTTCAGTATTTGGTCCTGAAGTGGATGGAAATGAGGCAGATGCTGTAGATAGCGCGGGTAGTAGTCCAGACAAAGTCCCAAGAAGATACCCACAGAGGGAGCACAAACTCCCTGTGAGATATAGATAACTACTAACGGAAGAGGTACCGCCTCCGACCGAAGACGTTCCCCCTCCGACAGAAGATGGACCGCCTCGGCCGAAGAGGATCAAGATGGCTGTCGTCACGGAGAAGATCTTCCGCACCACTTTCATCGTTGGAGCCTTGGTGAGAGAAGAGGAGACTCGTCAGAAGTTCCGCAAACCCGTGAATGCCTTACGATCACTGTAATATATCCCTAATTATGTTTGATTCCCTCAATACCGGTCTGTCTATAGTTGTTATTTATTGTGGTTTCCTCAAAGTTTCGAGTAAGTTATGTTTTCTATTTTTATCATGTAGTTTAGTAAAGAAAATAAGAGTTTTCCCAGGGACATTTTAATTGTACTAGATTTTATATTGTGCGACCAGAGAATCTCAATTAGAGTGTATAATTGACGCTAAAGAGAAATAACTTTGATATTATTATGTACATAGAAGAACTCATTTTATGATTGTATAAAACTACAATCCTCCGAGTAAAATTGCTTACAAATTTGAGGGACAGTAGACCTCACACTCGTTATAACCACATTCGTTATAACGACACTCGTTATAACCACACTCGTTATAACCACACTGGTTATAAATTTTGCATAGTAGACCTCATAGGAGTGTTTGGATTATATGACTTGCATAATGTTTGTATTATTAGACTTGAGGCATAGTAAACCTCAGTTGTTTCAAGTGTTTAAATGTATAAAATAAATGGACCTCATCAGTGTGAGGGCGATTATCATGTATAAGTTTGATTCACTTGTACATATGCGTGAGGTTTATCATTGAGCCTCGCACGACAGTCGTGTGGGTAAACCTCACACAGTATAGGTTTTTATATGAATTTTAGGTGATACATTTATAGTTGTATACATTTAATATTCGCCCCTGTTTCTCAAGATTTTGATTAAGCTATTTGGTCCGGGACGAACCAAGCTTAGCTGGGGCCTGTGTGACGAAACAGGGTATGTGTATTCGTATACACCGACTCGTGTTCGAGTCTAGTTATCTATAAATAATATAAGCTAATGTTACATGCATACATCCGGTGCATGAATAATGCAGCAGTGCCCAGCGGCCAATCACAGTAGCGCATTTCGCTACTTGTGCGCGGCCGGCCTGGGGCCTTAGTCAGTTGCGGTCTGGATGCTGACGTGGTAGCAGTGATAAGTCAATGAGAGCATAAATACGTGAATTCCGTGAACTCCGTGAGGTTGATTGAGGAACGACCGGTGAGTTTATGTAGCTAGCGGGTTATTTGACATTGGGTCTAGATTATAGTGAGACCTGGGCGAGTGGGCTGGGCTAGGTAACCTTTGGTTGGGGAGTCAGTGAAGCTAGATTTGTTGGGAGGATTGTCTGCCCTTTACGGTGCGGTGACGGTTGAGTGCAGCCCAACGTTAATCGGAGAGCTTACTGTCCCTGTTGAGGTTTACCAGGCGAGGCGTTTCAGTGCCCTGAGGCTTACTGTAATTCTCTGGTAGTTCGACCCGTAACGTGTTAATTACCCCGGGCTACTTGCAACAACAAGTGAGGGTTACTGTAGTTCCAGTGAGGTATACTAAACTGGTAGTGAGGATTAATTTGTGCATATGTAATTACCCCTCATTCTGAGGTATACCTTGAGCTCGCTGCCAGTGAGCTAAACCTGGTTGAGGTATACTAGACTTGTAGTGAGGATTAATTCGTGCATAGGTAATTACCCCTCATTCTTAAGTATTTCATCATCCTGCCATATTTCGTGTTTACTCGTAAGGATTATAATTGTATTAACTGTTAGACGTGTATGACCCGTAACATTTATATTTATAAGCCAAGTAGGTAAATAATTCAAGCCCCGATACACTCAGGTGGTGCAGTTGACCACGTGAGGTTTATTGGGCCTCGTGAGGATTATCCGAGGGTGCAGTTGACCCTTTTATGTTTAAGTGAGGTTTATCATCTACCAGCGAGGATTATTGTGTATACTTATTTGTATGTAAAGTTCATTACTCTCGAATCAGGAAGAGAATAAGACCAATTATTGATCGTCTTTGGAATACTTGTCACTGTGAGGTTTATTTGCATTGTGAGGTTTATTAGGACTAATTATTTAGTGCTCTGCTATTACATCAAGTTAAACACTCATAAACAGTCATAAAACGGTGGTATATTTCCACCAAACGAGCTGCCCCTAGGTTAAGTCCGCCGTTCGTTAATTGTCCCCCTTGCGTCTGGATAGCCGCTCATCCTTGCGCGAGGCTAATAAATATATTTGTTTGATAATAAGAGTTGGTTGGAGTCCTGGGATAATAAGACCAGTCCCCATCCAGGTCCTCCGCCGGTTCCGCCACAATACTCCAAAAAGGGCTTATAGTCCAGGGAAAATACCTAACTTTGTTTTGTTGACCTCACACAAATTGCAGTAGAATATTGTTCACCACTGTGCATTTCTATAATGTCCCTAGAATGACATACTAAACAAATCATAAAATCCAAGTTTTGGAAATATTACTATTTTGCATAAATCGTTAATCCCTGCCGCATATTTATTCCTATTATTTGGGTATATTATTATAATTTTTTTGGGAAAAAGTTTATTTTGGTGATTCTACTTACATATCCTTACTTCAATAACATTTTCTAAAGCATATAAGTGACTAAATAAATATGTGAACATAGTAATTATCCAAAACGACAACTTCGTGAACCCATAAATGTGCGCACATTACACTGTTTCCAGATATCATCAGTATTGCTGAGCTTCAAATTCACCAAGTTGCTTACTGGCACAGTTATCATAATAAAATCTTATGGAAAATCATATGAACAATGACAGCATTGTGATATTTAGCCCAGCAAACAAAAACTGGGGGAAATGGTGTGTCCATAAATTGGGCTAAAAGATAGGTGAAGGGTTGCCTAAGGTGAGAGACTTGAACAAGTTCAATAAAACCTTGATTTGTGTTGCTTATAATAATCATATCTACGTTAAATGTATTTGGGGATTTTCTTGAATTTGTTCACGTCTCCCATGCTAGGCAACCCTACTACCGGAGGAGATTTGATTTTCACACCAATTCTGCGTTTTGAACAAAAAGATAGCTACCCTGTGGTCAGTACATAAAGACCAGGGGCCGGTTGCACCAAACCTGTCCGTCATGCTTGTCGTAGGATAAGAAATTTAGGACCACCCTAAGACATGTCGTAACTGCGGTTGCACCGAAAAGCTTATAGGCTTGTCCTAAAATGCATATCTTACGACACGTCGTAGGACATGTCCTAGTGTATAATTATAACTGTATTGGGACCGACGCAGGTTACAATCCCGAAATTAGATAGAAACTGTACACAGCATGTTTTCAATCACTTATGTTTTATTCAGATAATTAGTGATTGTTTACAAATGCATGTATGTCACCAATTCATTTCATCATAATCAGAATGGTTGTATTCCCAGGGTCCTTTGCTATGGTTACCGTCATTCTTCAATTTATTGATCTTTAAATTCATATAACGAAGCTTAAGCATCTTGGACCTTTTTCTGAAGAGTGAGTAATTCCATATAGTTTCCTCGTGTTCCTTCCTGAACATTTCCAATTGCGAAGAAAATTGCAAGAACCAGTGCCGAAAGATGCATTGGAGTATGGAAACGTATAGTTGGACGTGTCTTCGACATCTAAGACTGCAGCCTATTGAAAAGGTTTGCCAGGTAATAGTTGTAACGGCTATGCTTCACAATTTCGCCAGACGTTTGCCTCTTGAAGACGAAGATGGGCAGATGTATGCAGAGATAATGGATGAGCATCCCGACGACAATGAGTGGCCTGACATTGATGATGATCCAAATCATGAAGGGATTACCCTTGATACACCAATCAAGCATGTCAATAATGAGCATGTTCTCTCTCGCTCATTTAAAAAAAAAGAATTACTTTCTTTTTGACTCGCCGTGTTCCGTTTCGATTAAAACAAATCCGAGTTGCAGATTTAACAATTTCACTTTGTTGGACCCTGTTTTTGTTTTGTTGTTTAGTTTGTACTCATTGCTATGAGTGTTGTTTTTTAGTAGAAACAATTAAAGCATTTGAACAAAATCTAAACAGTTAATCCCATGTGCAATCTCAGAAAACGTCTTTTAAATGTTGTTGTCTGATTCTTCTTTTCCCTCAGCTACTGATTTTATGAAATTAAATTTACATGCAATTCGTGTTATCTAAGTACAAAAACTTTTCTAATGTGAAGCTAAATTCTTTTTTTATAATTATTTCTTTTACAACCAAATGGTAATAAACATGCAGAAGTATTGTTTTCAATATTTTCCTTAACAAAATCCTAAACGACATTGTACTTTAACCTAAACATATTGCCGCGTATGGCTATCCTAACTTCATGGCTGAATGAGCTCAAATGAATGAAAAAAACTGCCCTTCTCAAAAGTCACAAACGTTTATGAATGGCTTCTTACTAATGGGAAAAACACACGTGGTTGAACGCAGTTTAAAATACCCACCAAGTGTACATGACTTTAATCTGTAATCAATTCAGGATCATTCAACCATGCAAATCCCTGTCTTGGCTCAGAGCTTAGCACAGTGAGATGTTAGGTGATCAGTCCCATTCCTTGTCCCAATACATCTTGCAGTTAACAAGCATAGGCCTACTGATGTTTAAACATGCAGTCTAACATTTTCATTACGCATTTGTTGTTTTAATTTAATAGATTTATGTGTATTAAATGTGAATTAAAAGCAAAACTGGTTCTAGTGTACGTTTAGTTTAGTAAATTTCCGTCAAAAGATTGACCCCCCTCCCTTTTTAAATTTCGCGGCCACTAAAAATGACATATGAAGCACGATATGTGGCAGAGAAACCCCCCCCCCCTCTTTTGTGTTGACCATTGTGTTACTGGAATCTCAGGAATTCCTTTTAGGTTTCAAGGGGGATGAGTTAGGTCACAATAGTGTTGAGTGCGTATAAAGTATAGGGATAAGAGGGGGGTACCCTCTGCCACATATCGTGCTGGGTATAAAAAATGAGTGACGTAAACCGAGGCAGCACCCGGACAATTTCTCGATAGTCGGTACGCGACGTCTAGGTACGAGACGGGTTCGCGTGGCCACGTACGCACATTGTTGTGTGTTGATGCACCCACAGTGTACGAATCGCGTACGCTTTGTGCACGGTAATCGAATTTCACGGTAATCGGTTGTTGGTGAATCCGACAAAAACAGTACTGATTCATCCGATTCGAATCACAGTATTTCTTATTCAGACACGGACTCGAGCGAGGATAAACTTGGTCCCTCTAGGCGCTCTAGGTCGAAGCACGACCGGTCAAAATGTTCGCTGCAGCCGAAAATCACTAGGCCCGCCCGGACCACTTTGCTCTGGTAAGCTTTACTTTGGCTGTCCAAATCCTCCGATATTAAGGATCAGCCGGAAACAAATGAAGCCTTACTTCATCCTTAGTAGTTTGTCTACACCTATAACACTCTAAAAAATAAGTACACAATGTTGCGTACAATCGTACTCTTTGTGGTGGTAAAAAGGGAACATGGTCGTTTGCGGGGTAAAACGCTACGCAACAGGGGTTGTGTCACAATTTACTCAACAGCGACGTCAAATTTCTTACCCAATTTCGTTGCGTCGAAATTATACCCAATAAATGACTACCCTTTTGATACTCAGTTGGTTCAATGTTACCCAACACCTGTGTATGTATCCTGCTTTTTACTCAGCTATTGAGCACTTTCCCCCCAACAGTTGTGTCAATTTAATAAAAACAGCATTTTACAGCATACTCCAGTGACATGGACATGAATAACAGTTTACTTCCACCTTCTTTATTCATTTGTTCATTTTAAATGACAGTTATTAAATTAAGATTACAATTTGTTTCAAATACTTTATTTAAGTTTACATTCATTTTGTGAGCATATGTAACTAAAACAGTTTGTAATGCCCTAGAAGTTTGGGTCTGAATCTCCTCGCCATAGTGGGGCAGCCATTTTGAAAATTGTGCTGTTATTGCTTGTATTTAAAGGATAGATCTATGGTGGTCCTTTGGTCAAATATCTTTCTCATGACAAACCAAATGTCATGCTTTTAAAGGCAAAATCCTAACACTCACCACCACTCAAACAATCATCAATGCAAATAACCTGCCAGTGTTATGTTTAATTATTTTCCCCATACATTTCGAATGTTCAAACCTAAAGTTAGTTCAATTATTTTAATATAATAGCAAACTGTTACAAAATTACAACCAATTAAGGGAAATAAACCACAAAACAACAGCTGTTGTGTGAATTATACATGTACATTGACTCAAACCTACTTTTGTGTATCTTGACACATTGTATTTTGTTTTATGTTGTGTGTTGATTCAGTTTACCATGGCCACAAAATGAGATTGAACTTCTCATAAAACAGATGCAAAATTTTACAAAAGAAATTATCAATTTGCAAGTTGTATTGCCTTGTGTGCAACACAGCTAGAGCTTTGTCTCTTGTAATATAACTACACAGAATATTATATATAACAAATTGAGTGTTCTTCCTCTACAACAGCAACTGAATAATTTGCTAATGATGATTTTGTATTAATTATTGAATTAAATCCGTTATCCAACCTTCGAAATCAAATCTTGTATGGTGTACATCATCAGTGGTTGGAATACCCGGTGTCAGTGTCATTTCTGCGAAAGAAAAATAAAAGGGAAATGCAAAATGTAACTTTCTCCTTAGTTTATACATGCAATATTGAAGTTACTTAAACCATGGAGCTATGTGTTTATAGCGTCGATTAAACTGACCGGGGGACTGTCGACATTTCACCATATTTAATTACCAGCCCCCCCCCCCCCCCCCCCCCACCCCGACCCACGTCAGCTTGATACTCTGTTGATAGGGAGTGATGTCGTTCAGGCCAAATTACTGCAGTTTAAACACTTTCAATGTTACAACGCATGCACATGCGTGACATGTATACGTTGTTCACAACGTGACACTGCAATCCAATCATCAACCCTATTTTACCACAATTATAACATACTTCAAATGCAGAACATAGCCCACGTTTTCACAATAACGTATTTTATTGATCAGTACATTGTAACAAGTAAATAATTACCTTCAAACCCAGGAATCGGCGAATTCGAATCCTAAAAATTATTTTCTCCCATTTATCACAGAAAATAAACACAACCACACACATAATGTTGTTGTCAACATTATACTTTATCGATTTAAGCAAACAAAATCTTTATTACATGTTTCCTTTAAGCATTATGCCCAGACTGTCTGATCAAGATAGGACCATTGTCATTGGTCTTTTGCAGACTAATACCCCTGTGAAGCAGGTGGCAGATCAACTTTTGTGACTTTTGTCATAAATTTGAGCTCATTCAGCCATGAAGTAATGGACATCTTTTATTTTTAAACAACACTTAGGAAACAGTCAAAAGATTATTTCCAACTAAGTTTGATTGGTAACATGTTTTATCTGACGATGTTATGACGAATTGTTGAGAGGGGGGCTTACTTTTGGTGAGGTGTTTATATTGTTTTTGACTGGTATTCAGTTGCTGTTGGTTTAGCATGAAAAGTACATGAAGTTTTTGCTGGAAACCTGTTTTTACTGACGAAAACTTGTTTGTGGTAAGCGAATTTGTTTGCTAAGCAGCTCCATGGAACAAGGCTAGAACGAATAATTGTGTATTCATTTCAAACTTTTTACAATAACTAATCAAACTTACTTGACAGTCTTCTACATGTATATACATGATACAGGCTTTAACTTTAATCATTCGGCAACTAAGCAAAAGGAACAATTATTGCAATTTAATGAAATGCAAACAACACGGAAACGCATCAAACAAAGACAAACTTAAAGGGAAACTCCACCCATAGTTTATAATTGCATAATGTTAAAGAGTGTCAATTGCCATTGTGACTTGATTTTTATTTCATTTTTATCGGTTTTATCGGTTTTATCATATAAAACAGAGATTTTCTCGCACTGCGCTCACCGTCATGCGAGCCGCCATTTTGTTCTGGTTTATCGGTACATCCGAGATATGGTGTAACGTAGTGTCTGCACCATCAGTACGCAAAGCCTGATCGATAGCAGCCCTGCACACGTAATGAATACAAGTGAACCCTTTTGTGTACGGCATAGTACATACACAATGTGTACTGTACATGTGAAAGTGGGCTCAAAATCATACGGAGAAGGACCTGATGCCATAATTACTAGCTCACAGATTTTCTATTCTTCTCAGAAAATACAAAAATAAACGTTTGTGGCGCGTCAAGTCGATATTCTGCACAGAAATGCAATACATGTACTCGCAATAGTCGGGCGCCGTACAACATACGTATGCATAATGTAGTTGGCTGCGTCAGGGTGGGATACCAGTGCGATCAACATGCAAAAAAGCGATGTGCATTGATGACACTACGTCATAATTTCCCGGACGAGGCGGGAAATTTTAACAATATGGCCGCGCTCTTGTACTCCTGAATGGCAAGAAATCGTGAATATAATAAGCGCATGTGTCGTTCTCGGTAACAAATCAAAACAAATTCTCTGCGGAGTCAGTATGTTACCATATATTCTTTTAGACTAGGTACAATATTATTAAGCCTGGAATTTCCCTTTAAGTACAAGTAAAAGAGCTACAGTTTCCTGGAATAAACAAGCCACAACTATTGTTGAATTTAAACGCACATAAGTTGAAATTAATTGAGCCATAAACAAAAATTAAATCAAAAACAAGCAATAAATTCATGTGCGCTTTGACAAGTCTTAATTTGAATTCATCAATTGTAGATAGGTAGTAGAAATTCAACTGAAGAATGGTGAAAATGTAGTCTTGAATCAGGGGGCATCGGTAATTTTTTTAAATTGATATCGGGCATGAAAATTCCAACCAAAAATCTGAGCGTTGACCCACCCACCCTTAAAACATTGTTTATTTCGAAAATGAAATCCGAAAGCCGGACCCACCCTTAATATTCAATGAGAATACTAAGAATATATTAAAGCTTGAAAGTTCTGTTGAATTCGAATATTGGCGTTTTCTATTTGTATTTGTGTTCGATGTGTGGGCGCCACTGTTGTGAAGAATTACCGAGAGGGATAGTTCGTATTATTCCGAAGCATTCAAAGACGAACTACCATCGAATACCATCAACATTTGCTCTTAGATTTTAGACCGACATTGTTGAAAGAAAAGAAAGTT
This sequence comes from Crossaster papposus, assembly GCA_037893245.1. NCBI lineage: Eukaryota > Metazoa > Echinodermata > Asteroidea > Velatida > Solasteridae > Crossaster > Crossaster papposus. Next base: position 212,065 of record JBAIAA010000131.1, on the reverse strand, counting down.
TTCATAATTTCCCCATCTCATCAGCACATTTTTCGAGAGCTGAAGCAGCACTTCACTGAAATCTCATGCCCGCTTGAAATCCCTTGCGCCAGTCACATTCCCCATCCTGTCCCCAGTCATCCGGAGTCTAGCCCGGACGCCTGACTCGATGCAGCAAGCCAAGCAACATGCAGCTGCTCGGCTTGCTGCATCTAGTCAGGCGTCCGGGCTGCGAATTTTTTTTCCAAAACAGGTTTGCACAATTTCATGAATTATTCAGTAGTTTGGATGAGAAGTTATGTTTATTCATCGGAATAAAACATGACGTCACAGCATTGTTGTTATTAGTTAACTAGTTACAATAAATCACTTTAAAGAACAGCTGTTGTCGAGCTGCTATACGTAGTGTAGTGGATAGTGGGATTGGCTATGGATCAAAGATCCCGGGTTCGAATCCTGCTGTAGTAGGTCACCTCGTTTTTCCTAGTCAAATTGATATCTTTAGAGTATTTTTAATTTAAGGGGAAAAGGAGACCTAGAACCTAAGTGTTGTACAGCGATCAACGCAACTACTGAATAATTCATGAAATTGTGCAAACCTGTTTGGGAAAAAAAAATTCGCGTCCGGGCTATCCGGAATCCAGCGGGCGTAATTAATTCACTTTCGTTTTCACTCACATTGCGGTTTTCGTTTCAGAAAGTACGACTATTTTCTTGTAAATTACGACAGTTGTTCATCAATTATTTTGGTACATTGCGTTATGGGGACAATGGTTTGTGTGTTAAGTGATATCTCTCTAATCTCAAACTCAGAACACTCTAAAATTCTAAAATTTTCAGTATCACCCTAATTTGTCCTCTCCTACATTTTCTTTCATTATACCCTAACCCAATTTACCTTGTTCTACCTTTACTGAAGACCCAACTCGCTATGATGACTCGAAAATGTCACCACTACTCGGCCTGTCGTTTCCAAACAAAAGAGTCTGTCCCCATAACTAGGTGGAGGCTCGTACGCGGTTATCGGCCTTCATCGGCAGCATATTGAAAGTAGGATCCTCAACGGACTTTATTACCATGGAAGCAGTAAACAAGGCCTTTGGATGGGAAAGCTCTAGTGTCAGTTTTTTCCTTTTCCCTCTGGCTCGAATCTACTGGCTCCAAACCTGTTGTGCGGTTTCTGACATAATTATGATAAGCATGTAATGTACATTCGAAATTTGATCCCTGGTGTGCCCTGAAATAGCTTCGAAATAGGATACACAAATAATGAACAAACAATTCGGTTCCATTTTCGGTGTTTTGACCCAACATTTTTTTGTTGAATTTGTTTTCTTTATTGCAACACCCAGTTGGACCCACTCTTTTTGACAACATTTTCAGACGTCAGAAAAGTCTGCCGAGAGGCCTGTTAGACCACCCCACCTCATACCTGATACCAATAAAAAAAATTACCGATGCTCCTCGCTTGAATGCCTATACATTATACCCCCGTCACACCGGACTGGCGTCCTTACTGCGTTCCTACGGCGACCCAGGACGCGGTAGGGACGCCATGGACGCCGCGGGGTCGTGGTGAGAACGCAGAAGGACGCCGTGGGGACCCCAAGGACGCCGAAGGTCGCAGAGCGACGGCGTTTACTTCGGACATGTTCAAAGTAAACGCCGAGGTTTGGCGTCCTGGCTCAGGACGCGGTGGGATCGCCCTGGGGTCGCCATGGTCGCCGTAGCAACGCAGTAGGAACTCGAAGGACGCCCTAGGGACGCAGTATGGACGTGGTAGGGTCGCCGTGGAGACGCGAATAAATGGATCGTGGACCCCGCGGCGACCTTACTGCGTCCTTACCACGTCTATGGGGTTCTTACCACGACCCCACCACGTCTATGGCGTCCTTAGGACGCGGTAAGGTCGTGGTAGAAACGCCAAAAACGCCGTGAGGTCGCCGATGATCGCCGTGGGGACGCCGTGCAAACTCAATAGAAACGCCAAGGACGCGGTAAGGTCGTGGTGAGAACGCCGTGGGGACGCCGAGTAGACGTACAGATCGCGGAGCACAGGACCCCGGTGTGACGGGTGACCGAAATCTTGATATTTTAAAGAAAAAGGATTGGGGTTCTCACGGCGACCATCGGCGTCCTCCATTTTAGGACGCAGTAAGGACGCCAGTCCGGTGTGACGGGGGTATTAAATAGAATGACTAAAACGAACAACATCATGTGTGCACAAACACGAAATTTAATGCAAAAGTAGCTGAAAAAAGTCTAGTTCGATTGGATTAGGGGAAAATGCGTGAAGTTGAATGCGTGTTAATAAAATTGAATTAATTTGTGATGAAATTGCCCGGAAAACCCTATTGTATAGTAGACATAGGCTATAGCTGAGATGTGTTATTCGCTTTGTGTTATTGTGTTATTCAATAAAAGGACTGTACTTGAATTTAACACTGTCAAAGTGTGTGGTTTATTTTGTAGTGCTCCATCTTACAGTTCGTTAACTTTTCATCGGTATTTGTTTAGCTGTTTCGACAAATCTGTCAAATCAGCTTTTGTTTTCGTTACAATTTTTTCCACTTTTCACTTTTTTCTTCTTAATAGGGTTTGTTTGTGTTTCTTTCCCCCTACCAATACATTTGTATAGTCAGATCGACTTCCTAAACTTGGCGTACACTTGACCACCACCATAAACATCTAACAAAAGAAAAACGGTGCACTAACAATGAAAGTCCATTGTTGCTTGGCACTAAATCCATTGTTATACTTATTCACAGTGTAAGTGGTATTAAAGTTAATGCTGCAACGCGAATAATGCGCTGCTGTTCAGAACAGTGCGTTATTGGGCATGGTGAAGGCAGTATTCAAGTTTATAACTTCTGCATGTTAACCAATTATTTATGGATTCTAACTTTGTGTACCCTGTATGGTAGCGTTGCTAGACCCTTAATACTAGAGTTACATCAATACATTCCATACATTCTTGAATATACAGAGTGTAGCGAAAAAGAAGATGTTGTTATTTGTCCAGATCCAGGACAGCAACAAGCACTAGAATGCAGTGGGCTCGAAGAGGTCGGCCCAGTCCAGTTGAAAGACAAAGGACCCCAACCAGATGGCCAAGGACTGAAACCCGATAAAGATGTTCGAGAAATAGAAGGTACTGCGGCTACAGGACCCGCGGGAACCCTGAGTGATGTTTGTGAAAAACAAAAGCAGAATTACGAGAGATTCGTTGGACCCTGTGGTAATTATACATGACTAAATTCAATAATGTATTAACCGTACATACTACAAGCTTAAAACTAGGGTCTCGAATCAATCTTATAAGTGTGCGAATCAATCTTATAAGTGTGCGGTCAGTAACTACTCTCTAAAAGTTGGAATTTCATACATAAAACTAATGAATTCAACACTCGAGATGTTTAATTCATCAGTTTAATGGTTACAATTCCAACTTTAGAGTAGTCACTGACCGCACATTTATAAGGGCGGTTAGTTTTAAGCGTGTATGTCGGTTCGCATAGGAGCTACAGAGTGAGCCAAAAAGAAGTTCTCTCTATAGAAGAATATTTTAAAAATTAATTTGAGGCAAATGTACACATACATGTATGTATAGGGATAAATAGATCAATCAGATTTTTTTATTTCTGAATTTACTCATTTGGTTTCAAATGTTACATGCTTTTTAAAAGCTTCCCACATGAATTCCAACACTGTGTCTTCTAGTTAGTGCACACATTCTACATGTGTATGGTGTATGCATAACCGTGGACAGCTGCGTTTTGCCGGTGGGTCATTCCATGTCAGACCAATGCACTTGTTTACATTGTGTCTTCCGATTTTGATAAAAAATAGCTGTGCTTGTAGGTTGTAATGAACAATGAATGCGCACCAATTTTTTTGCTGGATCCTACTATGTGGTTAGGGCAGAAACCACAAAAATCTGAATTTATTTGAGTAAAATACCACCCTTTTGGTACAAATATGTCATAACCATAACATATGCAAATATGCAAATTTGGTATTAAAATAATGAGAATTGCATGCTCAAATCAATTCTGTTGTCAAAAATAAATGTTGTAAAAAGTAGGTCAACGTTACTTTTCATATGTTATCAAGACCTTCGACCCAATGTTTGTAATAATGTATCATTCCGAAAATCAACGAAATGAAAATGACTTGATAGACCAAGTCTTCTTCTATCACAATCCACTAAGAAAAAATTGGGGTCTTGAAAATGTACAACTTTATGACTATTTGTGTACAGTTGGTAGGTTAAACATTAGTCAATTTATAGACTTTACATTATAAATCCACTAACACATCTTACTGTTCTGTTTCAATTGTTAGTAAAATTATTCTTGGTTGTGGAATTTCTTATGTTGAGGGATGATTCGGTCTAACCAGACCCATACTTAAAATTATTAGCAGTGGCGCACTCAGGATTTGGTTTTTGTTTGTTTGGGGGGGGGGGGGGGGGGGGGGGGGGGGGGGCGGCTCATTATTTTTTTGTCAAATTTCTTTAGAAGATTGTAAACATAAATGACAACAAAAATCAAACAACAAATTAACAACCTTGGAGGGGGTGGGCTCAAGCTCACACCTTCCCCCCCCCCCCCCCCCCCCCCAAGGCCCCCCCCCTCGGGTGCGCCACTGGTAATTAGTTATCCCACGAGCGCGTTTGGAATACGAAATAATGCAATGCTGCTGTGACCCATATGCCACCAACGCACTACAATATTATATAAATAACTGTTGTTGCTATGGATAGACTAATCAGGATCTACATGTAGGATTCAAGTTTGCTTGAAGATAATACTCAATATCGCAATCAAAGTTACCCTACTCATTCATCACTGCGCTTCTTGAAATTTAATAAATTTCACCTGGATGTCAGTCTGCTGAACTGGGTGCGGGTAGAAAGCATGGAAGTGTTGCGTACCCTGAACAGGCACTGCTGATGAAAACCGACTCTTAATGAAATCTCCGCAATGTTGCACTTCACTCTTGTCCACAAAATAAAACTGTATTACTGGAATACTCGCCCTAGCCCACGAATACAGCTGCTGAGCATTCAAGATTTGGTCTCCATACGGCCTCTGAAGACAGGCTTTTGCGGCCGGATGCTGTACAGTTCCGACCAATCCATCACACGGTTCTTTCCCATGTGATATGGCGAAGAAATGCCACTCAGCATCTGATGAAAAGTCATCCTTGTGACAGGTCAAGTTTGCAAAATCCTTTCTGTTCTTATATTGTGCAGAAGATCTATCTGTGAAGTAGAATACTTTGTGTACCTGCATTGTCTGCGCAAAGTAGTTGTGTAGCCTTCGTTGGAAACAGTAAACTGCTATAGTGTCAAGGGTGAAGCTGTTAGAGATTACAACAAAGTTGAGATGGAGAAGCTGGCTGCCTTTTTAGTAGATCACAAACGGATGCAGTGTTGGTTGGTCATTTGTCCAGTGAAACCCCTATGATGATTCTTGAACAACAAATGCATAATATTCTGAGAAATCCCCAAGAACAATTATTTCACCATGCTGCAACTCTGACTTCAGATGATTCAGAAACTTTGCCTGCTGGTCGGCTATGAATTCATGCCGTTTTAGCTGAAAAAGCTTCCCCGAAAACCGATCTCGGAATGAATCAACCTCTGATGTTATATGGTTTATAATGTTGATCGGTCTGTTGATATTGTGGCGCAACCGGGGCTCCTGACAAGTAACATGTCACCCTTGCCTCCAGACCTATACCTTAAGTGAGCCTAGATGAGCGGTGATCTAGGTGACCTAGGGAATGGGCTCGTTCGGAGTACTGTATGCCGCCAACGCGTACAAGAGTTTCCATAAGGAAGAACACTGAAAGGACGAATCCAACTGACGAACAGGACATACGAATACCCGTGACTCCCCACAAGCTTGTCGAACCTCCTCTTATTTATGAAGGTGTCACCGCATTCCTTGCACTGGAGCAATCTCACTGTGTCCCAGTCCTTGGGTCGACTCCAATCCTTCACCTTGTCCATCCTTCAGTAGGTGTGTCCTATTTTCTTTCTTTTCCACTTCAAAAATGAAAAATTCACATTAATGTTATCCTCCTTAATATTTGTATTTCATTCCCTGCTAGCGGGTGAATCTATATTGATCTGATGTTCTCGGTTAACGATATCGCTGCTGCAGCCGCCGTTGGCGCAGTGGGTTTCTTCTCGCCCGCGCTTGGCTTTGCTCTGTCTGCGCAGGTGCTATTTCAATTCTAAGAGATCCTGAAGGTTGCACATTGTTCATCTGTTCCACCGGGGTCAAGTCCTCTTGAAGTGACTCCACACTTCCTATTAGCTCATCCACTACTGCTATCTCCTCTGTTTCAAGAATGTTGGTTTCCTCAAGTGACTCCACTTCAGGTAAGTCATGTTTTCCCTCGTCACTTCCATGGCTAGATTCACTTATCTCCTGCTGCTGAGTTTCTGGAAAATCTTCGTTTTCTTCCTGCTGGATACTATTTCTCCTGTTTGCCCAAGCTTGTATCGGTTTTCCCTCATATGGCTTTATGCGGTCACTGTGGATGACCTTCATCTTTCCTCCCCTCTTCTGCTGTATCCTATAAGTAACGTCAGATAGTTTGTCCAATATTAGGTACGGACCTTCCCATCTGCACATCAACTTTGGGGAGACACCCTTCTTTTTCGCTGGGTTATACAGCCAGCAAAACTTTCCTTCGGCGAACTGTTCCTTGCAGACCTTCATGTAGTAGTTGCGCTTCTGCCTCCGTGCGCTCTTCGCAAGACATTTGTGGGCTCCGTCATGAGAACGCTGCATTCTCATCCGCATCTCTGGGCATAGTCCAAGTCCTGTGTCTCATCCTCTGCAGGTGGTTGCTCAATTGTTAGATCAATGGGAAGGGATATTTTCCTTCCTAGAATGATCATATTAGGAGTTTCCCCCATCGATTCCTGTGGGGTACTACAGTACGCCGCTGTTGCGTAGGGTAACTCCTTATCCCAGTCCTTCTTGTTTCCCTGATCCTTCATCATGATTGCCACGATATTCACTAGAGTACGATTATAGCGCTCTACTATCCCGTCCGATTTGGGGTTGTACGGTGTTGTCCGAGTCTTTTCCACACCAAGGATCCTGCACACTTCGGCGAAGTTTCTTCCTTGGTCGGTGTGCAGCGTCTTCGGAACTCCGAACCTGCACACGAACTCCTCGACAAATCGCCCCGCAACAGTCAAACAGTCGGGGAAGGGTCCAACGATATCCATTGCCACCCGCTCAACAGGTGCCCCAACTAAATGTTGTTGTAGAGGTGCCTTTCGCTTCTTACTCGGCGACATAATTCGCATCGCCTAATGAAGGACCTGACATCAGCACTTAGGCCTGACCAGTAGAACTTAAGGCGCACCTTAGCCATGATTTTGTTTGTACCCAGGTGACCACTTGTCCTTCCTGCATGCAACTCACGCAGTATCTCCTCCCGATACTTCTGAGGCACTACGGTCCGCCAATGAACCTTACGCCCATCGTCAGACTCCCACCGACGCTGCAAGATCCTTTCTCGGACTGCCAGTTGGTCCCACTGCAGCCAGTAATTGTTTGCAGCTGCGGGTTTCGGAGAAACTGTCTCCCAGTCAGGGCGTGTCCCTGTCCCTTCCTTCGCTTAAGTCAGCCAGCTCATCTGTTCGTCCTCCAGTTGTGCCCTTCTCCAAGCTCCCTACTTAGAGATGTGGGGTTGCACTCCCACTACATGTAGTTCCGCCCTAATCTCCGCGTTTTGAACCGAATTGTCCATCACCACAGTTCTCTCTACAGATTTCCCTTCATATTCATCCCTGCTATTTTCATCTCTTTTCTACTATTTTCCAAAAAAGAAAGAAAGACATGCTCTATCAAATCGTTTTCATTTCGTGGTTTTTTTAGAATGATAATTTATTACACAAATTGGGTTAGAGGTCACGATAACATATTAAAGGTACATTGACCTACTTTTCACAATAGTTAATTTTGACAAAAGAGTTAATTTGAGCATGCATTTCTCATTATTTTAATACCAAATTTGCATATATTCGATGAAAATTGACATGGTTTTGACATATTTGTACCAAAAGTGTGGTATTTTACTCTAAATTTGTTGTGGTTTCTGCCCTGACCTCAAGGTAGGTCGGATTGGGCAAATGATGGGTGTGTATTAATTATTAACCCTGGATCATCGGCTGGCAGGACAATCAGACACGATCTGTTCCAAGCTCGTCATCTTCATCAGCCCCATGCGCGGATATTCTCACCACTGCATGTACAGCGGCAAACACCCTCGGTCAGAATCCCAAGGATGCCCCGCCCTTCTCTACCGCTAATACTCCAATTTGTAGCGTCGAAGACCATTTGCATCATGTGTGGTTTTGTGTTGGCGGCCCTGCCCCCACCAGTGGTTTGGTTTGTACTCAACATTTCAGAGGAAGTGTTCCATCTACCTCGGTTAATTTAAGTATGCCAAAAGAAGATACATGGTGAGCCACAAAATTCCTTCTTTTGCCAACCATGGGCTATGGGAGATTGCAACACCTATCGAAACTCTCATTATTATTATTATTAGAAAACACATTTTTCCTGTGGATAGTTCATGTGCAGACATCATGGATAATGCTTCCAATAGTGTCTAGAAAAAAAGATCGACCATCCCTGCACGAGAACTGAATCTGTTTAAGACTAATGAAGCTGAAACAAATACTTCAACGCCACTCAAATTGCCACGAGGTCAAAGACAAACTCCGTGCCGAAAGGTACGGTCTTTCGTACAACAAGAAATATTGTCTTCACTGACAAACGCTCTAGGGAACTGAATATAATGTTGGAGAATGCAGGCCGCCACCTACGCCATGGGGCTAAGGTCTCCAGTTTTTCACTGCTTCTTTCAGACTTGCTTGCACGGTTTTCTGAAGATCCCACAGCGGTTGACCCTGATCTTTTTCGAACGATGTTCAAGTTCATGGATGACTGCCTGAGTTCCTGCCTACGTGAATTTGCAGTCGGATCTGCCATCACTACATTTATTCGCAGGTCTATGATCCTCGACAACATGTTTTGGCCTTTACAAGGCTCTAGGGAACGAATGGAGTCTCTTCCCCTGACCGGCACCGATTTATTCAACAAAAACTTGCGTCGCCCAGGTTCCTCATCTCACAGAAGGGGGTTTAGTTGTAGTTCTAGATACAGTAGTTCCAAGCACAACCGAGGCCTTCTGCAACAACCATATTACAGAGTTTTTCGCGAACCTAAAGCGTCCTCATCGGTGACTCCCAGGTCTACGTACAAGTACCGCTTCTCGTCGACTGGCAAATCACAGCCCCCCAGATATACGCGATCTTTTAAGTCCCAGGGTTCGCGACAGTACAGGGGCAAATGACTACCACGCCAGTACTATTCTCATGCCCCCTGCTTCGTGTCCAGTAGGGGGTCGACTTTGGGAATTCTCCCACGAATGGACTCACATAACCTCATATACCTGGGTTTTTCAGACAATCTCTGCAGGATACCAGTTGGAATTTACCACGCTTCCGTGACCTCGCAGATCAACTCCAGTTCCTATGGATTCTTCCCGTCAGAGATTCCTCGAGAACGAGATTTCATCCTTGCTAGAGAAGAAGGCGATAGTTCCAGTAAACCCTTCCTCAACCCAAGGGTTTTCGTTAATCTTCTTCCTGGCGCCAAAGAAGACGGGCGACTGGCGTCCAATTATAAATATTCGGCCACTGAATGCCTTCATTCGACCGAAACATTTCCGCATGGAGACGCTAGCTGTCGTTCTCCAAACACTTCAACAAGGATGGTGGGCCACCTCCATATATCTGAAAGATGCATATTGTAGCGTCCGTGCCGGTTGGCCGGTAGTGGGCGCTGGAGCGATTTCACAGTGGTGGGATCGCCCTGGTGGCTCCTGCTGGTGCGCTCCGCTCCATGGGAGTCAATGGAGCGGAGCTGCTCCGCGCACAAGCCTATGGAGCGGAGTCGTCAACGCTGCTCCGCACACAAGTCAACGGAGCGAAGCTGCTCCGCGCACAATCCAATAGAGCGGAGCCGTCAACGCTGATCCGCACACAAGTCAATGGAGCGGAGCTGCTCCGCGCACAAGCCAATGGAGCGGAGCCGTCAACGCTTCTCCGCACACAAGTCAATGTAGCGGAGCCGCCAACACTGCTCCGCACACAGGAACCAATGGAAACGGGTGGCCGGAGACCGTTGAAGCTCCCGGATAGGTTTGATGGGGTCTCGTCTTGGTCGGACTACTTGATCCATTTTGAGAGCGTCGCGGCGGTCAACCATTGGAGTGAGTCCGAGAAGGCGATGTATCTGGCGGCTCACCTGAAGAGCACAGCTCTGGAAGCACTGGCAGATATGGCGCCAGAGGCACGGGGGGAATACTCCTTCATCTTGGAGAACATGGAGCACCGGTTCGGCGTGACGGCACAGGCCCTACTACATCGGGCCAAATTGTCCATGCGGACGAGGGGCCGCGACGAGTCGCTCAGCAGCTTGGGACAATCCATTCGGCGGCTGGTGTTGAAAAGCTAGGCCGGGGAGGACTTGGGCGTAGAGGCGTTCCGGAGGGCCTTGGGAGAGGAACAGCTGCAGCGTCACCTGTTCTCCCGGAAGGCGGCAACCCTGACCGAAGCCATCACGCTCGCAACCGAGATGGAGGCGTTCATGAAGTCACAGGAGTATATCCGGAAAAGGAAGGCCGGAGCCAGAGACGTGATGTCGGTAGGGAAGCTTCCTCCAGTTTCTGCTGCAGAGCCTAAGTCGGTTCCCCAGGTGGAGTACAAACCTAACGCGCCGGCTCAGGTGGAGTGCTACAGGTGCCACGAGTTTGGCCACTTCAGGAGAGACTGCCCCCGCCGGAGGGGAAGAGCCAGCCCCCCGCCGCCCCAGCCTGGGGCCGAAGGAGTGCTGAGACCGCCTGTTCTTGGACCAACGGGTCAAGCCAGGCCAGCCCCGCAAGGGGACATGGGTGACCAGTCGGACGAGGAGGAACTACCACCGGCATTGACGGAGGCGGAGGCGTCGCCACCAATTGCGAAGGCGGATGCCGCCCCTGAAGGGCAGGTTGAGACGGGTGCAAAACCGGGTCCGGGGCTAGGCGAGCACGAGGCGGGTTGCGATCGGCCACCTTCTCCACCGACGGAACCAGACGCCGGGAGGTATACTCGCGCCGGCCGGAAGGTAGTCCGGCCTAGCCGATATTGTCTTGCGTTAACCAAACTTCCTTCCCCCGCAGGAGGGCACCCGTGATGTGCCCCCACTGTGGGAAGGCTTTCACCCGCAGCAGCAACCGCCGCAGACACATCCGCACTGCGTGCGAGAAGCTCCACACGGAGCGCCCGTACGCGTGCGAACGGGGCTGCGGAGTGCGGTTCTACCGAGACGACATCCGGGGACGTCACCATCGGTACTGCCGGGAGGGGCTGGTGGCCGGGGTGATGGCGGAGATGGACGCCCTAGAGATTCATCCCAGCGACGACGAGATAGAGCTCATCAATCCCGCCGGCCGAGGACCTTCTCCGCCTCGCCTCTCCCGACAGGAGAGCCCCGACCTTTCCCACGGCAGGCGGGATCACCCAGCTGCCAGTCCCGCGTCACCGCCCCCGGCCAAGAGACGACGGGGCCCAGTTCCCGGCCTCCTCGCACGAAACAGGACGAGTCGGCCAGCCAGCCAAGCCAGGACCAGGAGACGCTACCTCGGCGCCCCCGGGCCGTTGGTCAGGACAACGGGGACACGGACACCGCTCTCGCAACCCAGAATGAAGCAGCACTGCCGGACCCTCCCCGTCAGCTCGGGCGGAAGGAGGGACGCAGACGGAGCTCCAATGGCGTGGGCAGCCCTGAGTCTTGCCGGCCGGGTGTCGGGTGGAGCTACCGGACGGGACCTGGATGCGTTTGGACAGGGACGCTGTCATCCGGCGTCCACCTCCCACCTCCTAGACGGGAACTTTAACCAGTTTTTGTTGTGTTGTAATTGTTAGCGTTATGCGCTTTCCGGGGCGGGTATAGCCGGGTGTGCGGCAACAGCGCCCACCGTTTTGTTTGGGGGCAAACAAGGTCTTCGTGGGGGGCTGTGTAGCGTCCGTGCCGGTTGGCCGGTAGGGGGCGCTGGAGCGATTCCACAGTGGTGGGATCGCCCTGGTGGCTCCTGCTGGTGCGCTCCGAAAACCCGTCCCCGGATCGCGCATACGCCGAACCAGTTCTGACCAGTTCTACTAGTGACCGCGTGATTGTGTGTGCTTCATGTCAGTGTTTTGAGGCGAGAGTCCACAATAAAACGGCAGGTATTCACCGGAAATCACGGAACACTTGTGTCAAGATTCCTTCTTGTGTGTTGTGTCGACCCCAGGCAAATCTACGTTACAATATCTTCACATTCCTGTCAACAATAATCATCAAAAATTCCTGCAATTTATCTACTAAGATACAACTTACCAATTCCAGTGTCTCCCAATTGGTCTCTCCACGGCCCCACGGGTTTTCACCAGAATTACAAACTTGGTTGCAGCAGCAGCAGCCCTCCGATATCAACATCCCACCAAGGAAGCTCTTTCAAAAACAATCGAACTCACTCAAAAGCTCGGTTGCATCATCAACACAGAGAAATGGTTAGTGACCCCTATACAGACACCAACATTTCTCGGCGCATGCCTGAATACCATCACGGACAGAGCCTCTCCGTCATAGATCGATGCATAGTACTGGGGGAGTGTATTCATATGTTCCTTTCTGTAACATTCCTTCTAGCTCGAGCATGGCTTCGTCTTCTGTGTTTCATGGCCAGTTTTGTGGACTTTGTTCCATGGTGCAGGATGCGCATGCGACCTCTTCAACTCCATCTTTATCATTACCGCCCTCGGTCAGATTTCATCACCAAACCAGTCCCAGTTTCTTCATTCATCCAAACACATCTACTCTGGTGGCTGACACGCAAGAACATTCTCACAGGAACACTATTTTCACGTCCGTCTCCACCAGTGACCCTGTCTACAGATGCCTCCGAGACCGGTTGGGGAGCCCACCTCAACAACATATCTCTCTCAGGAATATTGTCTCAGTCGGAAAAAAATCCTTCACATAAACCATCTGGAACTCTTGGCCGTTTTCAGAGCTCTACAGAAGGTGCGACAATTGGTAGTAGGTCACCTGGTCCTGATAAAATCAGACAACTCAATAGTAGTGTCTTACTTGAATCGTCAGGAAGGCACTCACTCTTCTTCCCTCTGTATGATGACCTGGAACTCCTCAACTGGTGCATCCCTTTGGGCAAGCCACCTAGCAGGGAACAAACATATAATTGCGGATGCTCTCTCACGGGGAAAGACCATTCATACAGAGTGGACTCTCCATCGACCCACGGTGCAACAGATATTCAGCACCCTCGACACCCCACACATAGACCCGTTTGCTTCTCATCGGAACTGCCAATTACCGACATTCTGCAGCCGTCATTACCACCCTTAGGTGCAGATGCACTCAACATAGAATGGACAAACATCCCGAGCTATGCTTTTCCACCAATCTCCCTTCTGTCCAAGGTTCTGGTCAAGATAGAGAGGGAGAGGTACATAATTATTCTGATAGCCCCCCTGTCGCCACGGCAGGCATGGTTTCCCAAGATCCTTGATATTCTTATCAGGCCTCCAATCATTCTACCAAAACGGCCAGATTTCCTTTTCCAACCAAAATCACAGATACTGCATCCAGATCCAGACAGCCTGCATCTATTAGCTTGGATGCTATCAAATGGTCTCTGCGAAAGGCAGGCCTTTCTGCGAACGCTGCAGCCATGGCAGCCAAAAACAGGCCACCATATACACGACGAACTTACGATAATCGATTACAACACTTCGTCAGATGGTGTACCGACCAGACTGTTGATCCCGAAAATGCATCTTTAACAGACACCGGGGATTTCCTCCTCCATCTTTTCAATAAGGGCTTGCTTATCTCTACTATTCGCGGATATAGACCAGCGATAGCAATCGTACATCTCGTGTTTTTTTAGATGGATTTAACATATCCAACAGCCCCCTAATAGCTCAACTGATTAAGGGTATGTTTACAAACAGACCTCTAGTAAAACAACTGATTCTCTCCTGGGATCTACCAACAGTGCTTCTCAAACTGACCAAATCGCCCTTCGTACCAGCCGGTTCTTCTTTCCTACATAATCTCACCATAAAAACACCTTCCTCGTTATGGCCCTGTCACACCAGAACGTTTTAGGCCAACGCGTGAGTAACGTGTTGTAATTGTGGCAACACGCTGGCTAACGCTGACCAACGCAAGTCCAGCGTTAGCAACACGCTGAGCGCGTTACTCACACGCTGAGGAAAACATATTTGTTTCAACATACCTACAATTTCCAGCGTTTGCCAGCGTGTGACTGAACACGATGGCGGCGCGTTGGAGGTTCGTTACTCACGCCTCGAACACGCTAGACGATCGTTATCAACCCGCTACTCACACGCTGGGGTACGCTGGCGTGCGCTGGCAACACGCTGGTTATGGCCCTGTCACACCAGAACGTTTTAGGCCAATGCATGAATAGTTGATACGCTGGCAATCGCTAAACTTTCACAGAAAAAGTCAAGTGGAACCGTTATTTCAGCGTGTCCATACAGGTTGATAACAGGTTCATAGCGTATGCCAGCGCGTGAGTAGCGTGTGAGGAACGCGCTCAGCGTGTGGGGAACGCATCACTGATTTATAGTAAAAATACGACAGCGGGTCGCCAGCGTGTGAGTAGTGGTTTGTAACGATCGTCTAGCGCGTTCGACGCGTGAGCAACGACCTTTCTGCGCGCCGCCAGCATGTACAGTCACACGCTGGCAAACACTGCACATTTTAGGTATGTTGAAAAATGTATTTTTGCCTCAGCGTGTGACAGCGTGTGACAGCGTGTGACAGCGTGTGGGTAAGGCGCTCAGCGTGTTGCGAACGCTGGCTTAGCGTTGGTCAACGTTTACCCGCGTGTTGCCGAAATTCCAACACATTACTCACGCAATGGCCTAAAACGTCCTGGTGTGACAGGGCCATTACTGTAGTAGCACGTCGGTTTTTTATACAACTACTCATGTGGTCGTTGCAGTACGTTGGCGCGCGTTAGAACGCGCTACTCACACGCTGGGCAGTCGTTCATCGGTCGTCGAGCGCGCTACTAACGCGTTACTAACGCGCTGGTGAACGCTATGAACCCATTATCAACGCGTTATGGACACGCTAAAATCACGGTTCCACTTGACTTTTTTTCTGTGGAAGTTCAGCGTTTGCCAGCGTATCAACTATTTTTAACGCGCTACTCACGCGTTGGCCTAAAACGTTCTGGTGTGACAGGGCCATTAGCAGCAGCTACAGCTCGCCGCAGAATTGAGTTTTATGCCCTCTTCATTGAAACAGGCCAATTACGTTGAGAACCAGGAGGTGTTCGCTTGATTCCTTATATCGGGTTTTTAACCAAAAACCAATCTCAAAGCTTTTCACCTCCAGATATTTTTGTCCCTAGCCTTGCATTCTTCTCTACTGTTCCGGAGGACAAATTATGGTGCCCAGTCAGGTCGCTAAAGTTTTACATAGCCCGCACTCGAGATCTCCGTGGAGAATCAAAACAACTTTTTGTCACATCTATCCGCCCGCACCGTCCAGCCTCTCTTACCACAATTGCCAGATGGATTTTTGAGGCTATTTTGAAGCCAGAATCGGAAGCACAACCACATACTCGAGAGGTTCAGAACACAGATGTACATGTACCTTCCAAAACTACTCATGAACCCCAGTCTTGCCTGGCAGTATCCGACAAGATCACTTCCCGGGTTCTTCCAGATAAGCCACGTGGGTATGCTGACACTACCCGGGCTCTACCAGATAAGCCACGTGGGTATGCTAACGCTACCCGGGCTCTCCCTGATAAGCCACGTTGGTATGCTAACGCTACCAGGACTACTTTCAGATAAGCCTCAAGGGATTGCTAGCGCTTCCCAGGCTCTTACAACCCAACCAAGTAAGAATGCTGGCACTTCCCAAGCATCTCATACTGACGAAGATGCAACTACCCGAGCTACTGTGAAAGCACATCAGACACGCAGCTTGTCTACTTCATTGGGTCATTTCCAGGGAGTCCCCATAACAGAAATAATGGAGGCAGCCTGCTGGACAAATTCATCTACCTTCACTTTGTGCTATCTATCAGACGTTCTTGAAAAGGAAGGATCCATGGGCAGAAAAGTCTTGCAAGCATCAGCACGATCAGCAACCCGTTAGTCCCAACATTACATTGAAGCATAGTTAGGTCAACTCACGTCTTAACTACTATCATTGATTCTTGTTCTCTAGATAGACCTAGTTTAAGACTTGCTGCTTAGCTCCGCACTACACAGCCCTCTCCCACCCTTTTTGTTTAACTTTTACGGTGCTACTCTGAATATGTATGTAACGAAGGTGATTATTTTCTGTAATAGAATCCCCCAAAATCTGGAGGGATTTTCTATTCTATTTCTATTTCTATATTTCTATTTCTATTCTATTCTAAGAAAATACTCACCTTCGTTACCATCCCTTCCTTACTACCTCGACTTACATGTAACTTTTTTGTGGAAAAATAAGGGTATATTAACACATGAGGGCGTCCTTCCTGGGAGGGCCGTGTAGTGCATGGGCTTTGTCATTATCAGTGGTATTGCGTGCGCAAGCGCATTGGAAATGCATATGTAGATGACGAAGGTGAGTATTTTCTTAATATAATAGAAAATCCCCCCAGATTTTGGGGAATTGACTCGCAATGTACGATATTGTTGTCCCTGCTCCCAAAGCTATATCCGATAGTTCCATTTCCAAAGCTTATACGGTACGGGCAAATGGCAACACGGTGTCTTTCCCCACGTGTTGGGCTAAAGTCGCAAATGTTCACACATTTCTGATGCGACCATTGATCTCCATTATATAAGGTGTCTCTAAAAAAAGTATACTAATTTTCCAGTGGTTATTATTGCAAAACTACTGAATATTTTAGAAACAAATTGCTGTGGAAAGGGTAGAATGTCCTTTTTCTATTGTGTAATTGCCATGAATGACTGAACAAACAATATATGAAAGGTACAGGAATCAGCACCGCGAGACAATATTAGATAATAAGGCGGGCATTAAGAAACATGAGACTAAGATGCCAGCTATGCATTAACAAGAATGTTGGTCACGTGAAGGGCACAGCATGTTCAATTTGTCAGGTAAGTGTACCACAAAAAGAAATGGTTCAAAACAATTAATCGACCATGTCATCACTTTTCCAATGTTTTCAAAATTGTAACGCGAGTACAAACAGTTTAAAGTGTACCTGTGTACTATTTTTGTTCATAATATCGACGGATGATACTCCCAAACATTTGTTCAACCCAAACATAGATGCAGTCAGCGTGACAATAAAAGAAAACCGAATCAATTGTACAGTGAAGGTCTTTGACGTTACCAACATTGGGACTAAATCGTAAAACAAATTGGAGACTCAAATTTGTGCAGGGGGTATGTACAGATCTAGGGTTGCAAGGCATGCAACAGGGTGATTATTTTAAAAACAAATACGGGCTTTGGCTGGCTATGAGAAGTACAGACGACAATAACAATAACAGTTCGGGTAAGCAAGTGGGTGAAGTGTCCGGGGGAATCATTAAATGTTAATATTGATGGAACGTCAAAATGGCAGTAACTCGGGCGCTGTCAAATGCTATCGTCAGCGTTTTCACGAAGATATGAATTTGGCCACGGGGAGTTGCACATTGGTTTTGAGAAAATCAGGTTCTAATTTGGTCACTTTTTGAAAAAGATATTTCGCCTATTTTTAAAGCACATTTAACTGATATTTGGTACGTACAGAGAGGTGAGATCTAAAACTTTAAAAATATACCTATTAAAGAACACTAAAAAAACTTAATTGACGAGTAATTAATGTAGATATAAATTTGTCTGTTTATGAAAATTCAAAATCTACGGTGGCGGCTTGTTTGCCCATAGCGCGCAAAATTCGTCTCTTCTTGAAAACTCAAAAACTAGTTTTACCCATCTCCTCTTGAATGTACAATGTTTATACATTGTACGCGCGTTGTTTTTGCACTCGGAGCAACGTTATTTCTATCTACGCAGACACAAATTATAATTCGTCTCTTCGTAAAAACTGCAAATACGATTTAGATGAAATTTTTCCCTGTATGGTTTTCGTAATCTTAATGATTGAAACTAATTTTGACAATATTAACCTCGCCAGACTGTTCGTTGCTATCCACTTAATCGATTTCGGCCAAACAAAATATGATTTTGGTCAAACAAAAATTCGTCTCTTTGTGAAAACGCTGACGATATTGTTGGTGATGGAGGCTCAACCTGAAATCGCGAATGGGAGATTTAGCAGCGTTCACTTTAAAAACTAGGTATATTTATAAATCACCTTTCGTAAGAATCCTAACTGCGCTTTAATTTGCGGAAGGACAAACTCTGGCAAAACGAAATTTGTTTTGGATTCGATAGAAATTTAGTATCACGGACATTTTCAAGACATATTCGTCATCTGTCCGACTCTGTCAAACTCTGTCAAGACGTATCACGCAAGGCTTTGGTTTTTTTGCGACCCCGATGTACATGCGTGCGACGTGGAACTTAAACATATAACCAGGAATGAAGCAGTAGCTTTTTTTACCGAACTACTACAACTACGGTCTGTTCTCCGGTAGTAGTTTTGGTGATAACGTCTAATAGTTGTTAACAAAGACAATTATCTTGCTAGTAATACAATAAAAGGTGAGTCAACCAGCCAAGCAAGAGCAGCAAGTATCCACGCAAGTCAGTCAAATAACTACACAGATGGAAACGGTCACGAGCAAAAAGAAAATCACAAGGTAAACTATTGGCAGAACACAACCGAAGGAAAAAAAACCAACAAATTGCCAAGATGCAGAGACTCGATGTAAAAAGAGCTAAAAGCAGTTTAAGTCTACCAGCAAGCTGACTGGGAGCCAGCATTTTAGCGCAAGGAGCTATGAAAAAGCTATGTAAGGTCGACGGATCAAAGAAACTAATGCGAAGAAGTTAAATCTTCCAGGTAGATATTTTATAAGAAAAGGATTGATTTTTACAAATTACGGAAGTATAACATCACTCAGAGGCGAACAAGAATGCACTCTCGGTAATTAATTAATAATTAATTAATAATTAATTCCTTACATTATAATTTCGTTTATTTAATTTGTTTTCTTAAATTATATATTTTGTTTACCAAATTAAAAAATGTTTTCCGTTTGCTTTATGTTTTGAGTTCATGACAGAGCTATTTAGTGCGGGAATTAGTTGACATAGAGTAAAACTCCCCGATAATACATTTTAAATAAATATTTAAAAAACGGATTGCCTGCTAAGTAAGAGACAGGTACCGTTATAGTCTAGTAAGTTATTCATTGTTCTCTATTGCCAGCAAGAACTTGCTTATTGTAGGAATAATTTAGGGTTAACCAACGTTGCTGTGTGTTTATCGTGTCCTTGTAATTTCGCTAAAGCTGGCTCGGTGCAAGCACAGTACAGTGCCATTTTCTGTATAAACCACCTTGTTTATTTAGTGCAGGTCACGTAATTTATGGGCTGTGAAATAGAGTCTGTAAAAACGGGGTTCAGACGGATAGCGAAAATAAGAGCTCGGATCCGTATCACTTTGGCCCGATTTCCATCTACAGTTAGTTAGCTTTTGACATCTGCGGGTTACCTTTTGAGGGTGACATCTACGGGTTACCTTTCGAGGGTTACCAATTTTACTAGTTTCATTGCCTAATATTCATTCTATATTATTCTAAGAGCCAATATAAGTCCTGTAAATAATAGAAGTGATTACGAGAGTGATTAAAACAAGTATAACGGATGTATTGTTCTTTAACATAAATAAACCGTCTCTTGTCCATAATTGAATCCTAATTATTACTACAAATCGGTGGCATATTGCTCCCAAAACAAACCCATGTTCTCGGGCTGTAGATCGCTCTAACGATCTCTGCAGTTCCGACAGGCATAACAAGGAATCAAGGTGAGACGTGCCACACTTATCTACATTGCGAGTATTATCCAGGCATTCAAATTAACCAAAAACAGACTGATCTTTTAGATACTATACACTCGAATATGAGTATTCATCTGGTGTAGTTACCCCTCAATCTCCCATTTACGTCAAATGCAACAAGTTAAATTCGAAAGATTTGATCCGCGGTAAAATAGACGAACTAACGTTCGTATTAAACAATCGACACGGCAAAATAATCGATAATTGAGACGAGTGGTAAACGTTGAATTTAACAAATTTGTCAAATATTATTTTAGTCGTTCATTAACAATAAAAATGTCTACTCTGTATTCTATCTTGCACGAGATGAATAACTCCGATTTGGAGTGGATACGTTTTAAAGATGTAAATCAAATGAGAGCGTATAGACTTAAACAGATTAAAGATGTTCAAAACTATTTTTTGACAACGAGATCAGCAAAGCAGATTGTATAAAAATATACGGCAAGTGGAATACTGTCTTTTCGACAACGGAAGCGCTAGACGAAGGCTTTGCTGTGATTTGTGGGAGCCTGAGAATCGCCGCCATCAGCGGGGTTATCACGGCACCTTTAGGGTTTGCGCGTGGTGATAGGTTGCGGTTGTGCCTCGGTCGTGTTAAAATATTTTAGCAAAAGATTTAAATGTAAAGCTAACAAAACACGATGAGATAAGAGTTTTAGCAGAGGCTAACATTAATACAATAAGCGAACTTATTTCTCAAACAGTAGAAGATGGGGAAATTGATTCCAGTGAATTATCTTTAATAGTCATCGAACTCAAATAGTTAAATACATGAAATACAAAATATATGAAATACAAAATCAGTTCAAACTCTAGAGATGTAGAACACTTCCAGGTTGAGAATAAAAACTTAGAAGATAAAATAAAAGAAACGAGTCGAGGAAAAAACTCGCTGAAGAAAACAAATTCTTATCGCATCAATTCACACAACATACTCGCCAAAGTCCGAAGTGCGCCACATATAGATCGTTAACAAACTTGAGCTGGCTAGCCACAGCTGGCTCTACCTTGAACTTGACTCTTTTGTTCGATGGAATTCGAGATAAACAGCGCGGCTTTGAACGAGTCTCGACTAGTTATTTTGTTCGAAGGAATTCGAGTTAAACAACGCGACCTTGGCCCGACCTTGAACCCGACTCATCTTAAACAGTTTTAAGGGGAGTTTCTTTTTTTGCCTAAAAGATTAGATTTCGAAACAGCCGGTTATCTGTCTGATCTATTAGTAAAAGTGCAGGAGTGGTTAACCCCCTACTACTACATTATATCATTGGACAGGGGACATGTCTATACCCTTGCTACAATTGCTTTTTCTTTGTTTATATGCAGTAGTTTTGCAATAATAGGCCTAGGCCCTATGCATTTAAAAATAGGTATACTTTTTAAAGACACCCTGTATTATGGAGATCAATGATACAGATACTATACAAATATTAAGTGGCGTAGAGTGGAATGAGAGAAATATTATCGCAAGGTAAATGTTATACTGAGCGATGATATTCCTCCCATTTCACTATTTAGAGCCACTCGATGTTTTTTTGTTTATATAACTGACATACAGATCCGCATTCTGCTGCATGTGCTGCTTCAAAAACATTCAATCGATCGATATGAACCCAACAGTTTGAATATTACCAATATTATCATTTGCTTCCATTTCTATTTACTAGTCTGTGATTCCGAAGTCGGAGCCGAAGCCGAAGACTATGGTGCAAAATTTACTTTATTACTTTATTACTGATACATTTTAAACTGTCTTTTTTGTTTAATCAGCGGAACAGGTAAAAGGAGACTGGTCATTTATTGGGATGCGAGTTGTACGTGGTCCGGACTGGCAGCGGGATGATGAGGATGGTGGGTGTGGGTGCGTTGGGACGGTGGTGCGGGTACGGGACGCAGAAAGCAGTGAGTCACAAACTTATGTGATGTGAATTTGGATCTTGACGACTTAACCCAGATTGTGAATATGGAATGAGGACGTGAATTTAGAGCATTTGGATGTGATTTTGGAAATCTTTTGATGAAATCACATCCTGCTACTGGCCGTATCCGCTTTGAATGCAAAACCACGTCATGCCCGTTCCAAGTGTCAAGGCTAGACTAAGTGTTGCCAAATCCGACTTCATCCAAAACTACTAAATTTGACGAGTCTATTAACAAAAAACACACACCAAAATTCCACTTTGTTACTTTTTGCAATATTTGTGAACCTACTAATTTAGTTTCAAACAATATTAACTTATTAATTAATTTGTTTTAATTAAATGTACAGAATTCAGTATATGGGTACGATGGGACTCTGGTGTTTTGGCTGATTATCGCTGCGGAAGAGAAGGCGGTAAATTTGATTTGCGAATATACGACAACGCCCAACGAGGTAACCAACAGATTGAAAGTGTCATGGTGGTCCAAAGAAAACGAACAAAGCGTGTTTCCGCTGCATTGAGGCCAAATTGGTATAACAGATTGAGAGTCTTTCTAGAAAATTATGCCAAGATAGGGCCAGGAGCTAAAACTACTAGACCAAATTGGAATTTCTTGGTATTATTTTTCTTCTAGAAAGATTCTCCATTCATTGGTAAAGGTAGTTTTGGCTTTGGGTCGTGGAGGTGGGCTTTTTTTCTTTTTGGGGGGCAACCCTGTATAGGTTTGTTAACGCAATTCATAAGTACGTAAATTTGGTTGTTCGCTAGTTTATTTTAGAGGTTCCTTTTATCAATCCTTGGGATTACAGACAGACAAGACAAATATAATACAAGGCAAACACAACGACAAATGGAAACAACGTTTATGTGCACAATTCTTCAGTGGAGGGAAATTATTTTAACCGCGTCGTTTGTTTAGATTCAGTTTTTTTAGTTCTTTAGTAGTCCGGTCAATTTACATCAAAATATAGGGCCTGACCTAGAAGTAATTGCAATATAATTTATTTTAATACTGTCACGCGGGGAAAATGTCACTGTTTGAAATACTAAAAATTAAATTTGTTCACTACTATTTTATCATACAAGGGGTCATGTTTCTTTTGCGTCTGTTAATCGTCATCAAATCCGTTCACATCACGCATGCGACTCCGTGAAACCAGACTTATCACAAGCAGACGACCTTTCTATTTCTACCAATCAATATAATATATGGAAATCTACTTTGCCACACGATAATATTGTGTATTTTCTTGAAAACGATAAGAAAGTTTAATATTTTTGGCTGTCTGAATATTTATCGGTTACAATAAATCACTTCGTGTTCAATAAACCATTTGTTTTGAAAAGATGTTTTGGCATAAATAGGTTACATTAAAACAAGGGCGGACAATGATGTGCACGAAGTGATCCATTTGAAGTACATGTAACAGTTTTAGGTGTTTACGTTTATGCACATAGGCTTGAGTCTAATTTAATGACAAATGGAGATACATGTTTACAAAATGCAGCTGGATCCATTTTCGCACTGGAGCCGGCGTTTGACAAACGTACATGATTTTTGACCCTGACAAGGGTCTTGCATTAGTTGGCAAGCAATTATTAACTTTAACCTTAGTTTTCGACGATTCTCCCTCGCTTTTCCGAGAGATCCAATCAGCGACCGAGTTTGAGCCTCATCATGAATTATTCATTATACACAAATACAAATGATATGACTGCATGTACATGTACATGTACATGTACATGTATGTGATGGTGACTGTAAGTGCAGACTTTTAATAGCATTGTGTGGCCGATCTTCCGGGGCACGCAATGCAAGCTACAGCCAACCGGCGCGGCCGCACCGTACCGGTCTAGTCTGGTCCCGCTGCAGCATCGTTATGTTATGAGAGGAAAAACCACACACGTTTGTGTTTAGCGGTACCAAAAATGGCGATAGTTGGGCATGTTTTGACTTGACGATATGAAGCAAGATATGAGACGGGGGGGGGGGGGGGGGGGGGGGGGGGGGTGTTACAATAGTCTAGAGAGTGTATAGGTATGGGGTACTAAGGGGGAGTTCCTGAGTCTCATTTCGTGCTGGGTATACACATTGAAGGCGACACATCTCTTCGTTCGCTTTTTTCTCGTTGTTAGTTCAACGTGTTATGAATCCATTTTTACTTTTATCTTGAACAGGAATAAAACATCCAAACATTCACTGTGGTGGTTGCAATGAGCAAGGTGTTGTTGGAATCCGCTGGAAGTGTCGGCAATGTGATGATTACGATTTGTGCCACAAATGTTACAACGGGGGACAACATTATCTGAACCATCCATTTATGAGGATAGATGAGCCTGGTGTGCCAGGGTATGGCCATTGTTTTGTTTTTTCTTCTATTCCTGACACTTGCACAAGGAATGTTAACGACTTAAGTCAGGATGTGAATTTTGAAAAGGATATAAAATTTGAGCTTTTTGATGTTATTTTAGAAATCTTTTGTTGAAATCAACCCTGCTACGGGCAGTGTCCGCTTTGACCAGCTTTGACTTTTTTGACCGGCGTAGGTCATTAGTTCACTGTCGAATGTTTGTGGTGAAAATAAAACAAATGCTGATTTTGAGGTAATCTCTCAACTTTTCAACTTTTTTTTACCAAAGCTTAAGTGTGAGTTGTATGTAGGTGCGTGCGCAAGTTTGGATTAGAAGTGCATTTGTATCATGAAAAGTTCTTCATGAGATCAGCTGGTGTCCACTGCCCCCTTTGGCTTTTTAATTTCCATGACTAGGTGGATTTTGTTTTTGTTCCCATCCCGTTTTTATAGATAATCAAACGGTCACTAAGTTTGTGACTAAGCTGTGAATAAACTGTCAGTTTGCTTTACCATTAAACAAAAATTACACGAGGTTCTAGTTCGAGTTGTTTTCTAAATGAAGATTGTATTGTACTAGCAAGATTAAACTAGACTATTTCGCTTGTTTTCTTATAATAGTGTTGAGATACCTTCTCGCTCGAGCGCCACAAGATTTATGGCCTTCGGAATTTTTCCTGGAGCCAAGGTGGTACGAGGGCCCGATTGGAAATGGGATGACCAAGATGGTAACAAAAACAAGCTTTCACGCTAAAGTTACAAAACATCACTTTGGCTTGTTTGTTGATTTGACATTGTTAAGTAATTACTTTTAAGTAATTATTATTTTCTTTAAAAGAAGAGCCCTGGTGGCGCGCTTCCGGACCCCTCTCAAAGCAAAATGAGCGTATAAAAGTCGGAGTTTTAACAATTATTGTTTGTACACTGAAAAGGCCTTTGTATTTTTTTTACCAGCATCTCAATTTACGGAAACTGAATAATTGCATGACATGGACCCGTGAGAGTACAAAATGAAGTACAAAGATTAACATTAATAATTGTGTGGCGGTCATTGGGCAAAAACTTAACCTTAATTAGGAGACCAAAATGTTATTTAGGACAAACATTTTTTGAAATAAACATGAACAACTTATTTTCATTTACAAACAAATCTAAAATGACCGTTGATAAGAATTGTATTGAGGCGTGATCCAAACGAACCTGAATAAATCTAGAATCCATCGAATGTATAGGTAGGAAAATATTCGCGCCGTTCTCAGTTTCGTTCTCACCAAAGTTCGAAATGTTAATACAAACGTGATCAAACAAGGAGACCTTCGGATGTGAAGGTCGTAAGTAAAATGCATTTGTATCTATTTGCAACTGATCTTTCATATGATTTTCTTTTCAATGGAATGTCGAGATAAAATTAAAACGAATGCTTCTCGGGATAGATTACAGTTAGAAATCATTCTGTCAAAAATTACACAAAGAGTAAGGGCAACCACGTGTAAAATGCCAATAGAAAGATCACGGAGGGGTCTGGATGCTCAAAGACAAAATGGCGCACTTTCTGACTCTATTGCCAGCAATATTTAAATAAATGTATGTTGTGTACAAAATGTGATCTTTTGTGTCTGATACATAGGGAAAAAAGTTGGAAGTGTTACAGGCGTGGAAAGCGTTGGAGAAAACAGTGCGGATAGTTTCCGAAGGTCCTTTCGTTCTTTGGTGAGAGTGCGCTGGCCTGGAGGGAACTCATACAACTACCGATGCAGTTTTGGAGGCAAAATAGATTTGCAGTACTTCAAGAAAACCAGCAACGGGGAATTCTTTATCGAACACCTTCCAACACTCGGTATGTTATCATGGTGGTAACCGCAACCTCATACTTACACTATTCAGAGGCCTACGCTTTTGAAATCTTTGCATCAACTTAAAATGACTGGGTGTCGCGGCACCCCACTATTAGCCTTTTGAGACATGGCAGGCACAACAAGAGGGAGCCCTTCATTTGTTGGTAAATTGAGACAGTCAGATTGGTGCACAATACAATTGTTAACTTGATATTAATGACACATATGGGAAATATATTTGGCTATAAAGGCCAGCAGATCCGACTACCCACCGTCGTTAATAAGCGGAGCTTTTACGTCATGATGTCCCGTTACAAGCGTGCTGGTAATGTAACAGTGTTATAATTGCCACGCTAATAAGTGAGGCTGGTAGGCTGATGCAAAACGTGGTCCTATAACAACTTAGTACAAATGTTTGCAGGATATTAAAAAAATAGTATATGGCTGGATTCAAACCACATACCTTCTGAACACCAATGCTTCTCTCTAACAACGATAATACGCAAGTTGCTTTGAGCGGCATTCCATTTTTTGTGTTCTTTTGTACCCACCAGATTTACTGTCGTGCTTGTTGCGTAAAACATTTCGTGTTGCCATATTATTACCGACACGCTTGTAACATGGCATTTTGACGTAAACGATTTCTCTCATTTACAACGGTAGGAAGTTGGATCGGAATCAGCGCCATTGCAGATTTGACCTTTGAAAAAATATAGGTAGAATTACATGCAATGACAGCAATTTTTGACAGTTTTGAAAATTGCTCGTTATTTTACCTATATAATGGTCATAATATAGCCAAAGTATCTTGCTCATGAAACACCATGATTGTGTACCAAATTCCATGATTTTATCATTTGGATTGAACAATGTTTTTCCCAATCTGCCTGACTACTTCCCGGAACCAAACCTCTTTGTGCCCATTGTAATCTTTAACAAAATCATCTAGCAGTTTACAAGTTATCATATTGGACCAATTACCGGAGCATGCACCCTTCAAGTCGCCACAATCAATAATCTGTAATGAATAATGAAATTAAAGCACTGTTTCTCAACAGATGCAACACAATGCCATCCTGGGTTTGCCATTGGAGAAAAAGTTCGTTTGGTGGACATCGATTTGGACCAGTTGAAAGAAGAGATGCAGAAGAGATGCGGCTGGATAGAATGCATGAAATATGCAAGTTAACAATATAGACGTTCAGTCTCATTGTTCAAGTCCGGTATCTGTTTCACGTCCAAATTAGAAACTACATTTACGAATGTCCCAGTTTGTCCCAGAAAATGGAAGATCAGGGACAATTTCAGAAGAAAACAACCATTTTGTTCACGAGTTCACAAGATAGTGGATATTTGGCCATCGCCGGCTTTCTTTTAGAAAAAAATAACCGGCTATTTGTTTTGACACAAAACATAACAAATTAACTTCTCTTCACAAATCAGCACGTGGCCGGATAGTCTGTGCCAAAGACGACAGGAGTCGACATTGTGCACATTGCGTAAAATCTGTTTATGCAGTGCGCCTGCAAACGATAGGGTTATAAACCAGCTTCCCTAATCATACTATCGTCTTACCTACTCATAATATCGACTTTGAAAATCGACACAAATGGGGCATTTGTATGCAAATTCGACCATGAATGTATTTTTGAATAATCAACTACCCATTCAGCAGTCGCACGAGCCCGTGTTGCATATCTAATTAGCGCTGTTTCACAAAGTAATTGTGTGCATCGGCGTTATACGTGCTGTCCGTATACAACCGCCGTTCTGCGGTCGCTGATTGGCTGCCTGGGAAAGCCTGCGGAGAAATAAAGAAAAAGTTAAACTGCTGGCGCAGATTTTTAAAGACGATAGTTTGAGTTGGGGAGCTAGTCTATAATCCTGTCGTTTGCAGGTGACGTGACGTAGTGACGTGAACATATTTTACGCGACGTGCACAATATCGATTACTGTCGTATTTGGCAAAGACTAATGGTCGGGACGAGTGGTTAACGCTCCTATAAGGCTTAGCGGCGCTAGCTGTCTTGCGCGTGTGATTTTAAATCGCGTTTTTTTCTCCAAACAAGCAATAATTTGTTTTAGTTCACAGTTAATGACAATTGACAATTTTCTTGTAACGATTCATCTCTTTGGAGATTTTATTTAAAAGGAAATCAAAGTGCGAAATTGTTCTGATTCTTATCTCGTGAATAGGAAGTCACAACGACAATGAAGGCATGGCATCGGACGAAACTCGTTATGTTAACTAAAAATAGAAGTCCCCAAAACAGTAACTGCGCATGCCGGCTAAATATCCACTGCCTTTAACACCCCCCCCCCCCCCCCTCCCCTCCCCCTCTCTATTTTGTAAGCGGCTTCGTCACACATTTTCTCCTGCAAAGCGGATGAGGTGGCAAAGCTACCCTGTATAAAAGGGATATATATACACAAATGTGTAACAAGTACCAAAATATGTAATTTTAATTTTGTAGATATCTGTAAAGGTAAAAAAACAACAAAGTTTAAGCTAAATAATAATTTATGTAAACTGATTAAATGGACACCATTATATATTTAGCATTTAACGGTTTCTCAGTATTTTGTCCAAATTGGTCTGTTAGTGTTATTCACGGTTACAACGTTTGTTTATCTTTGTAATAATAACAACAAACAAATGTATGTGATTACAAATTAACAGTTAAATTAAATAACAGAAAGTACTGGTAACGCTGTTGCCAGCATTTGTTTCTGTAAAATTACACAGCAATGTTTTACAGTGTAGAACCCAGTGGTGTAGAGCTGGCAAAATACGGTGTTGCGATTCGCAAACCATTGTCATTACAATAGACCTAAATAGCAGATATACCCGATAAGCACATTTCTCTGGCTTTATTTTTCCCAATTTAGTATCGGGGAAAAACGGGCGAAGTGAAGAAGTTCGATGTTGAGGGAAATTTCCGCGTCAAATTCGGCAGATCCCTCTATGCCTACAGTTTTCGGTGTCTGCAGAAAAATACACCTGGGAGTTACATCACCAAAGGTTTTTTTTGTTTCCATTTTATATTTATTAGAAGAGTTGTATTCGAGTCCCTGTAAGTCACTATGGAAGTCCACCACAAGTTAGTCTTAAGTTGATCCACTAGCTATATTCAAATGACTGTTAACAAAAGCATTCCTTTATCGTTGTTGTTATACCGCCCCTTAATAATTGGAACTATGTATTTGACCGGGCGTTAAGGAATTAGCAGATAGAGCAGTACCGGTTTCCCGCTTCTGAATGTCAATAATTGAACAAATAACACGAATTGAAAAGGAATGGTTTCTAAACTACAACTTCGGCTTTTATTTTAAAGTTAAATTCTAACGAAAAATGTACAATTATTGACTTACTGCGTGTCAGGAAACGTCCCCAGTTGCCATCTCTAATAAATATCTTACCCTTCTTGTCCCTATACTGTAATGTACAACAGTCCCTACATAATGTGGATGAACCCAGTTCCCTGTGTGATGTGAACCCGCTTGAGACCCGTCACGGAGTGCGACGTGTTGTTGTTGATGTAGATTTATGGCGCGTGCGGCATTTTTATGCCCTTTGCGCCAGTGCGACGTGTTCACATCCGATCTCCTTTTTAAAGGATCCTGAATAGAGGAGACGCCTCATGATCAGGCCATATCGAACCATAGGGCAGCTCTATAGAAACGACAAGCTGAGATCACAAAGCGTTCCCATTCCCGATTAAAATTCCTTAAATTATTTACTATACAACCAACAACATGTAAGAAAACAGGAGTATAAATTCATTTCATTCATATATTAAAATTCCCTAAATTGTTGGGTGGCTGTTAATACAACCCACAACAGGTGAAACCCAGTGACAATAAATCGCCACAACATTGTTCAACCAGTTACTTTATGAAAGGACTTGTGAATGGACTTATGAATGGACTTGTAAATGGACTTGCAGGGACTCGAATACTAACAACTATGTCTTTTATGCTAGGAGTCCACTGGGCCAGGGGGAGTTGGTGCCAGTTCGCGCCAAAGATTATGTGATTGGCGCGTAGTGGCTCGCTGTGGCGCCGAATTAATGTCCGCTCGGCATGTGTCGCCAAGTGGAATAAACTGGGTGCCATATGGCGTGCGCCAAATGCCACCCGGCTTGCTCCAAAATGTTGCGCCAGTTTGCGCCAGTTCGCGCCATTACACGGCCATTTGATTCCAAAATTCACCCTGTTGGCGCCATTCGCGCCAATAGACGGCTACTTTGCGCCACTTGGTGATTAGTTTGTGATAAGGTCGCCAAATTGGTTTGAACTTGCCGCCGCTTGGCGCTACTTGCCGACTATATAAATACCAGTCGAATCTTGAAAGTTGTGTGAGAAAGTCCTGCGATGCCGCCCTGCTTTTATAGGCGGCAAGTGGCGCCGAATGGCGGGCAGCCAGGTGGCATTTGGCGCGAAGTAGTCACCAATCGGGTGCCGTTTGGCTCGCGCCACTGCACATTTGGCGCGCTTTGGCGGGCTATCCGCCTCTGTTGGAATTATTTGGCGCGTAGTGGCGCAAACAAGGTGCCACTTGGCGCCAAGTGGCGCCATGTGGCGCGAAATCTCATTGGCGCAACTTGGCGCGCGCCATTACATTCCAGTGGATTCCAATAGGCGGATTGTTTGCGCCAAAGGGCGATATGTTCGCGCCATTTGGTGCCACTTGGCGCTGATTGCTCGATGCAAGTGGCGCGACGAAAATTTCAAAAATTTTGAAATTTTCTTGCCGCCACATTCAAATTTGGTGCCGTTACGGGCCACCACGAGCCAGTTGGGAGGCAGTTTGAGCCACTACACGCCACTAGGCACCTTATTGGCGACACTAGGCGCCACAGCAAATTGCATTGGCGCAAACTGGCACCAACTGGCGCTGGCCCAGTGGACTCCTAGCATGAGATATAACAAAATTAATGAAAAACAACTTAACCAGTTAGCGCCAGAGGACGTATTTATCCGCAATTTTTTTCCGATATTCAAAACGGAAGACAAATAAACACGTTCCGAGCAAGGCCCGAACAAATTCGTTTACTATCCACTGATGACGCGGTAATCCGTCAGGCACAGCAGTTTAATTTCGCGGAGGACGTGTATATACACTGCAAACGTTTTCTTGGTTGTTGCGGTTGACGTGTATTTACGCTAAAAGTTACCCGCTAGCGCTGCGGGGGACGGGTATACACGACTAACATTATGTGTATGGCATACATGCGGTGGACGTGAAATACGTCGATGTTGCCAAGCATGCTTCGTGGACGCGGTGGACGTATTTTTAAACGCTATATCGTGTTATCACGCTTTAGTGATTAGGCCTATTTTACACCCTAGTTCCATTGTCTCTATTGAATTCATACAGCCGAGGATTATTAGCTACGTCCAGTAATTTCTTGACATTAAAATGTCCCAACTATTGCTCCCTTTGTAAATAGTTGTATTACCGAGAACAATTATTGTCCCCGGCCCTGTGTGTAGTTACACGGATGACGTATACACACGCGTAATATGTTATGGCCTGTAGTGATTAGCGTAATGTCACGCCCTGACTGCAGAGATAAAAAAATGCCTTAGGCGACAGAATGTTGGCAAAAAGATGTAAATAACGGTGCTAATAAACTAAGTGTTGAGATCTTGTAGTAGCTGCATTATCAAAACAGGAATATTTTAGTAAATAAAACAAACATTTTTTCGATGAAAAATAATTCCGCCAGTGCTCTCGTTATCGTGAAAATACACCCGGCGTGCAAATTTTGTAACGCAATCCCTCGCAAACGACACGATTATAGACCAGCTCCCCTACTCATACTAGTCTTTGCAAATCTGCGAAAATGGGCGTGACCAGGAATCTATTTGAATATGCATAGCGGCTTTACGCAGTCAACTACCTATTCAGCAGTCCCGCGTGCTTGCGTTGCACATCTAATCAACGCTGCTTCACAAAGGAATTTCGTACTGATCACAAGTAAGTACCCATCGAGGATCGTGCGCTCGCGAGTCACTCGTGCGTGTACGAGACGGTTGAGATTGACTTCTAGAGGGGTTCGAGCGGCATGGGTGCGGGCAAGACTGTGTAGGCTGCGAGCGGCATCGAGACGTGTGCTAAAGAGGTCGAGCGTGTCCGGGGGACTCGCAACACGCACATACGCGCACTTACCTGCTTGACAATTTATGGGTACTTACTTGCGATCACCACATATGTGTTGCGCGTATTTTACAACCGCTGTTCTGCGATCGCTGACTGGCTCACCA
Source organism: Crossaster papposus (assembly GCA_037893245.1). Taxonomy (NCBI): domain Eukaryota; kingdom Metazoa; phylum Echinodermata; class Asteroidea; order Velatida; family Solasteridae; genus Crossaster; species Crossaster papposus. The sequence goes on along the minus strand of JBAIAA010000131.1, from coordinate 179,590 downwards.
GGAAAGCCTGAAGGGAAATAATGACAAAGTTAAACTGGTGGCGCAGAGCTGGTCCGTAACCGTGTCGTTTACGGGTACACTGCGTAACAAGATTTTACGCGACGTGCACAATAGCGATTGTGACTTCTGATGCTCACGCAAAGCCGCCATTGGTTTGTGCATATTCAGAATAAAATGAGTCTTGCGTACCTGGCGTCACAATACGAGCGCGAAGCAGTACGCTCACACGGTGTGTCCCTGTGAGCCTTGCAATGTGTTATCTTGTTATCTTCTGTCTTCCTAAATGGACGTGCATGGACAATAATTATGAAAATAATGTATGCATTCATTTTATTAGAAATAATGATTTACGTTGACCGTTTTTTCTTTTCTTTCAAAGGTGTGGAAGATGTTAATCTTCTGATCAAGTCATTGGAAGGTGGGGATACCAGTAAAATAGAAGAGATCATTACAAGCCACCCTGATGCGGTACGAAACAAAACCTCAAAGTAATTTGTTTACCGTTTCAAAATAATGAATGTTTTGTGAGTGCGATGATAAGAATAATTGTTGTTATGAGGTGACATATGGAATTTTCTATTCTATGAAGCGAAGCCGACTGGAATGGAACATTCCATCTGTCACCGAATGAAATTAGTATTTCCATCGCACGAACGTGAAACATTTATTATATTTTATACAACGCATGAATGAATCCTAGCCATCTGATTGGTCAGAGCGCGACCGTGCAATGGAAGTTCTGTTCATCGTTGAATGGAACCATAGACCAGAACCATAGACCAGTTTCCTAATACATTCAGATTCATGCAAACATGCGCATAAATAGGCTGGGAGGCAAGAAGCGAAAACGGCCCATTGAAAATGTACAGGGGTCTATAAAGATTTGTAATTTTTTCTCAATTTCTCCAGCATTTGTCTTCGAAAAGGTCCCGGAAATCATAATAGGTATTACTTTATAGCCTATTCGGGTGTGTACTTGGTTGCGGCTGGGTGCTTTCTGCAGCCAAAACAGTGTCAACATATTTGGTTCTTTCCCCTTTTTATGCACCATTGCCAATCCCACTTCTGACACCATTTGTGGCGGCCCTCAGCCGGCGCTATTTTAGTTCTGGCCTCGGTTGCGAGTGGTCTAACTTACAAGGCCAGGGGAGCAAATCCGTTTCAATGAAATATACCGCCAGGCAATGGCCACAATTCCATTATGTTATGACACATAAACATGTGCACTTATAATGCAACAAAACAATACGCAATTTACAGTGGAATGTCACTTTAATATAATTATCACTCACGCTTTACCAGCAATGTGAACTACAAACAATTCACAATTCCTTAAACTTAATTCTTGATAACAAATAATGAAAACGCACCGATCACTGCCTCTTGTTTCACTTTATACTGTATTATGGTACACCGACAGTTCCTCACTCTACGATTCCCACTTCAAGACTAACCCATTTGTGCAATGCATGCCTCATTGATATCTCCTCTCTTTGGATACATTGAACCTATTGTTTCACTCATTCGTGGAAACTTTCTTGGGACCAGCCACAAGTTTTCTCTACTTATGCTCTGGTATAAACTATCTGATGTCAAAATTATATTCCTGCTGTACTTGTGAAAAGGCAAATCTGTAAAACTTGAAACTGCACATTGCGTTACAGTATTCTCTTTGACTCGTGGGAGAAAGGATCCCTGCTGGTTTCCATTGGCCTCGTGCGCACAAATATTTATGTTGTCCCCTCCAGCTCTTTGTTCCTCACTCCACGATTCCCACTTCAAGACAAACCCATTAATCATAATATAGGTTTTCCTGGCGAATTTAAACATAAATTCAATCAATTTAATACCCGGCTCATTCAATTTCATTTGAAAATAAATGCTCCGTTGCATCATCATTCAACAGTCAAAAGGAGTAATTCCATTTAAGCAGTTACTGGCCAAATAAGATCATTCAAATTTATGAGGTCGCAAAGATCATTCAATTTGGTAATAGCCAGCAGCAAGAGGCTGGTCACCCATTAATTTTCATCAATTGGCAAACATGTTTCAAATGTTCACTTTCAAATTAATTTCACATTCAAATTAATTTCTATGGCATGTGCCTATATAAAGACAGATATTTTGAAGAGAATTAATTTTTACACTTATTCTACGTTATAATTACATATTTAAGTAGAGCGAATTTGAACGAAAAGATGGCTGCCCGTATAGTCAGTATAACTGAATGTCTGCCAAATAACTATTAAAAAGTGTGTGAAATGGTGAAACAAATTAATTTCATCACAAATACATTCAGTTTCAATAACACGCATTCAAATTCACGCCCTTCCTTCTAATACAATCAAACTAGGGTTTCTTTTTAGCTACTATTGCATTCAATTTCGTGTTTGAACACACATGATTTCGTTCTTTTCATTCAGGTTTGTTTTAGTCATTCTAATTCATTTACAGGCATTTAAGACGACATTTTTCCCATTCTTCAGTTTGGGCCAAGTCGCGAAATTTGACGTCAAATTTGACGTCAATATTCGCGACTTTGGGAGGAAGTCGCGAATATTGACGTCAATATTGACGTCAATATTCACGACTTTGAGGAAAGTCGTGAATTTTGTCGCGAATATTGACGTCAATATTCGCGACTTTCAGGGAAAGTCGTGAAATTTGACGCGAATATCGACGTCAAATTTGACGTCAATATTCGCGACTTTTGGGGAAAGTCGTGAATATTGACGTGAATATTGACGTCAATATTCGCGACTTTGAGGAAAGTCGTGAAATTTGTCGTGAATATTGACGTCAATATTCACGATCTGTGTAGTCCCTTCAGGGCCACCATACTTAAGTGTTTCTTGTTAGATGCGTGTCCGTGTTGTTTGCATTTCATTTACGTCATGTGTTTCGTTTTAATTATAATAATTGTTCCTTGTGCTTTGTTACCCCATGACATCAAATTAAAGCATATACCCTGTATCTCGAAGAATGTTAAGTAAAGTTAAAAAAGTTATGGTGATAAGTTTGAAATGAAACAACACTTTTCGCTACAGCCTTGTGATCGTTTGCACTGGTCTGTATGTTCGGACCATGTCAAATTAGAAACTAAACAAATGTTTTTAAGAAACAAAAGCTTACAATTACCAGGGGGTCGTTATAAAATTATCCCAAACAAAATGTTGTTCTTTTCATGTAAATTTTATTCAGAGGTTATTTTCGTTTTCTGTTTTATATGTATATTTCTTCTAATCGTTTCCTTCTTTATTTAATCTTCAATGGTTACTGACGGTACTGAGCTATCTCGCCATGCACGTTTGGCTGTGGTTGCACCATTTCACACACTTTTAAATAGTTATTTGGCAGACATTCAGTTATACTGACTATACGGGCAGCCATCTTTTCATTTAAATTCGCTCTACCTAAAGATATATAACGCAGAATAAGTGTGAAAATTAATTATCTTCAAAACATCTGCCTTTATCCACATACGAAATCAGAAATCACATACCATAGAAACGAATTTAAATGTGAACATTTGAAACATGTTTGCCAATTGATTAAAATGAATGGCTGACCAGCCTCTTGCTGCTGGCTATTACCAAATTGAATGATCTTTGCGACCTCATGAATTTGAAGAATCTTATTTGGCCAGTGAATGCTAACTGCTTAAATGGAATTACTCCTTTTGACTGTTGAATGCTGATGCAACGGAGCATTCATTTTTAAATTAAATTGAATGAATTTATGTTTACATTCGCAGGGGAAACCTATAATAATTAATAATAGTATATATATAATTTGGGTATTTATACATTTAGAATCCTGCTCTACAAAATCCACTGATAAAAACAGTAAAATTGTGTCTCCTTTTAACTGTCTCTATATTTAAACAAAAAATAGGGAGACACCTCAAAGTCTTCCTATTTGGAATTGTCCCCCTGTTACCAAAATATATTTACTCCAAAGTGTCTTCATATTGGTACATTTAGTGAAATAATAGAAACACTCAGACCGTAAAGTAATACCTATGATGATTTCATGAATTTTTCCGAAGACAATTGGGGAAGATCCTAGCTCTTTCGAGCAGAATGGAGCCGGCTACCTGAACAGAATGATGGATTACGATAAACATTGTGAGCATGAAGAAATGCTTCTAAGGCCTTCCGATGCTTGGGTTTTAAATGTTCTTTGTATCCGCTGCAGAATTTAAACAACACTCGGATCTTTGGACGACAAACAACGCTGAATCTCTGTCATTGTGTCGATTATAAAATGAACGTAGCTACGTATAATTTGATGACGTCGGGATTAACCAAGACCACTCCGCCTATACGCATACGAGGTCGTGCGCTACAGAAATATAGCGCAGCATAAGGAAACACGAATTATTTATTTATTTATTATTTATTTATTTCCGACGAAACCTCCATAAATGGAGAGTATAAAACACATTACACGTATACAAATATGCATGTGTAAGAAATACAGCCAAAAATGTACATGTTAGAATACAACAAATTAAATTTAAGTTAAAATGCGTTTAAGTTAAAATCAGGATGACCAGACAGATGAGCACGGCTGCCCAGACAAACCAAAGGACTGTCAAACTGAACTAAGCAGTCGACCAAGAGTGCCAAGATCACCATTATCAAGAGATTCGTTAAGATACATTAGATGCCATGCAGTTGTGTTCAGTTGATTCGCATAAATAGCGGCCGCGTGTATTTTAGCACTGCTAAGTGCGGTGCGCGGCGTGGATTTCAGATGCACAAGTTTACTGTAATGTATTGGGGACAGGGGGGGGGGGGGGGGGGGGGGGGCTCGGTCCCCCCTGTTCCTCGGTCTGACGTCGTTCTGTGTATAGACCACAACACTCCAAATGAACGCAATATATATTTATATTTTGTTTAGGCTAAGTATCAGAACGAGCAGGGACTAACAGCGCTTCAAGTGGCGGCTTATGTTGGCAATCTGGATGCTGTTATGACTTTGGCACATGGTAACGCCCCCCTTGAAATCAAAGATGGAGATGGAGATACCGCTCTTGCATTTGCAGTGATGCGGTAAGCTGTTTAAATGAACCCTTACGCGCTGAACATGGGCCAATTTCATGGAGCTGCTACAAATAAGCACAACAATTTGGTTAGCACAAAAACCGAGTCTTACATTTCACTAAATGGCCGTGAATTGCATAAATTACAAAGTTTTCATTGGATATTGAGTGTTAAATGATATTCTGACCATGCATTGGTAGGCTCGAACGTTACCACGATTCTGATTGTTTTAACTTTAAGGGCTGATGCCAATGCAAGCGAATACAAAAGGCACTGACGAAATAGCTTGCAAAAAAAGTTTTTAGTATTTGTCGGCACGGGGGGGGGGGGGGGGGGGGGGGGGCACTTGCTCCCCTGCTTCCCCTCTGACTACGTCATTGACAATTGACGAAGAATTGGAAATGGTATATTTCTCATTGTTAGACAAAAATGTCTCATTCTTAGGTCACGTCTTTGTAAGATTACATCCCAGCCCCCAATAAATATACGCCAGTGCCGGTACAAATTGCATTGGACTTTCAATAGTCTGTATTATTAGTAATCTGTATCTATATCTTTTTTTTATCCGGTATAGCAAATGCTTGCCTGAATTTGTCAAATGATATAGAGTTTAAAATGGTTATTTAATAGAAACAAGCCAGACGTTGTCCAGTACCTACTACTCATTGGAAGCGACCCAAACACATCCGACGAAAACGGAGTCACCCCACTCCACTTAGCCGCCGGTCATGTTAACGAGACATGCGCACAGGCACTGCTGAATTCGCAAGAGAAACAATGTGACGTGAATAGCCAGGTATACATAGAGTTTATCCGGATAGCCCCACAAAACAGTTAGTATTATAACACCTGACCCATAGATTATGTGTCTTGATTGGCCGAGAGCTAGTCACATGGTATTTTTACTCTCGTTTGTGCACGGCCAAAGATAATATACCTGTATAGCAACCAAAGTATACCCATGGCGCGGTATTTGTGTGCAAATACAGGCTAATGTGCGTTGCGCGTATAGCGCATAATGTTCCAAAGAGCCAGCGCTACAGAGATGGTTTCAAACATTTCGTGAAGGGGGGGGGGGGGGGGGGGGGGGGGTTCCGAAAAGAGCAGACATTTTCCACAAATTTTGTATTGAAATCGAAGTTTATTGTAACTGTCTTTAGACTAAAATTATTTTTCAATTTTTCAACCAAGCTGAGTCTGTGGGTGAGGTGTTATATAACAAATATTAAATGCAGGATCTCGTGGTGTAGTAAAACTAGCCTCCCTCTGTGATCCATGGAGCATTCCATTTTCCCTTGGCTGCGCCTCAGAAAAAAATATATTGCCCATGGATATCTGGATTACCTCGGGGGTGGGGGGGGGGGGGGGGGACTAGTTTTACTACACCAATCGAAGCATTCAATATTTGTAGAATTATTATTCGACGTGCAAAACTCTTGTCTATGGCTATTGTCAATAAAATGTGTAAATCACTGAAAAGCTCACACTCAAAAAGATCAAGTGAATCTCTTATACTAGATATAAATCCCCGGCCGTGGAAAAATCGAAAGGGGAGAAAGTGCTCGACATCACTCAAGACCGCGATTAGAGAATCCTTGGACCAAATCCACAGTCAGTTGTAAATTACATTTGGAGCAAAATATGAGACGAAGGGAAACCCACTTCTCCTTATTTGTGGCGGTCATTATGTTTGCGAACAGTTGTGGTTTATCAGGAATATAGGTTCAGAGTCAGGGTCAATCTGACCCAGCAGTTTTTTTGTGTCGCCTAAACGAAGTTTTTGGGTAAAGTATCATGCAGTCCTAAATTCTGTATGACCGTATGTCATGATGACCGTATTGGCTGTGTCTGTATGTTCGTGTACGTGTTCACGTTTCAGGTGAAGTTTTTGAAGAAAAAAAAGGCCTATAACTTTTACACGCTTTCATGGATTTCCATAAAACTTGGATGCAGTGGCCCTTGGGTGGAAAGACACAATTTCTTATTAAATGGTTAAGGTCAAAGGTCATGTAAGAATCATTAGAGGTCATTGTTGGTATGCATGTTCAAGTTTCAGGTTACCTTTTTGAAAGAAAAATTATTTCCATAAATATTGGATGCAGTGACCCTTGGATGAGAAGACAATTCTTCATCCGATTATTTAGGTCAAAGATCGTGTAGAGGTCATTTGAGGTCGTCGTTTAAACATGCACACAAAGGTAATTTTTGGTCTGATGTATTGGCATCTTACGTGGACAGGACATAGATGGAGATACACCTTTGTTCATCGCATTTGGATTTCCGGGATACAACGAGGAGATAGTAGATTTGTTGATGAAACACACGACAGATGACAGTCTTAGACTGACGAACCACCAAGGCTTCAACACCTTGCATCATGCAGCCTTCCATGGGAAGGATTAGTATGTATATATATTTGTTATTGTATTTCAAGAAATAACGTTCATGATAAGCGCACACGTACACTTTTGGAATCGCCCTATACCACTTTGCAGGTAGCCAGGGGAAGCAATTTAGGCGATCTTTTATACTGTCTATAAGAGAGTTTTAGTAGTCTAGAATTCGAGACGTGCTTATGGCCCTGTCACACCAGAACGTTTTAGGCCAACGCGCGAGTAGCGCGTTAAAAATAGTTGATACGCTGGCAAACGCTGAACTTCCACACAAAAAGTCAAGTGGAACCGTGATTTCAGCGTGTCCATAACGCGTTGATTACGGGTTCATAGCGTTCGCCAGCGCGTAAATAACGCGTTAGTAACGCGCTCGACGACTGATGAACGACTGCCCAGCTCGTGAGTAGCGCGGTCCAACGCGCGCCAGCGTACGGCAACGACCACATGATTAGTTGTATAAAAAGCCGACGCGCTACTACAGTAATGGCCCTGTCACACCAGAACGTTTTAGGCCAACGTGTGAGTAAAGTGTTGGAATTTTGGCAACACGCGGGTAAACGTTGACCAACGCTAGGCCAGCGTTCGCAACACGCTGAGCGCGTTACCCACACGCTGGAAAACGCTGTAACACGCTGAGGCAAAAATACATTTTTCAACATACCTAAAATTTTCAGCGTTTGCCAGCGTGTGACTACACACGCTGGCGGCGCGCAGGAATGTCGTTACTCACGCGTCGAACGCGCTAGACGATTGTTACCAACCCACTACTCACACGCTGGCGACCCGCTGTCGTATTTTTACTATAAATCAGTGATGCGTTCCTCACACGCTGAGCGCGTTCCTCACACGCTACTCACGCGCTGGCATACGCTTTGAACCCGTTATCAACCTGTATGGACACGCTGAAATTACGGTTCCACTTGACTTTTTTCTGTGAAAGTTCAGCGATTGCCAGCGTATCAACTATTTTTAACGCGCAATTCATGCATTGGCCTAAAACGTTCTGTTGTGGCAGGGCCATAACCAGCGTGTCGCCAGCGTACGCGAGCGTACACCAGCGTGTGAGTGGCGGGTTGATAACGATCGCCTAGCGTGTTCGACGCGTGAGTAACGAACCTCGAACGCGCCGCCAGCGTGTGCAGTCACACGCTGGCAAACGCTGGAAATTGTAGGTACATGTATGTTGAAAAAAATATGTTTTCCTCAGCGTGTGACAGCGTGTCCCAGCCTGTGAGTAACGCGCTCAGCGTGTTGCTAACGCTGGCCTAGCGTTGGTCAGCGTTTTCCAGCGTGTTGTCAAAATTACAACACGTTACTCACGCGTTGGCTCAAAATGTTCTGGTGTGACAGGGCCATTAGCGGTGCGATGTTTCAGCGCGCTCGGCGTGTTAGACTAGACTCTTCAGCGACCCACAGCGCCCGATACACAGTTAGATGGGAATGTCTGATGAGGGAAACGCAAGGCATTCTGGGTAGCGTACCACGACTTTAATAATACAGAATTCTTATAATTATAGCGCACGTATCTACCATGACTGGTACCCAGGGCGCTGTGACATTATTATTTCTGCTCACTGGGCTTCTAGTGTGCTTGTGAAGGAAACGCATGTCATTCTGGGTAGCGTATAATAATTATAGCGCACGTATCTACCTTGACTGGTACTCAAGGCGAAGTGTCATTATGATCCCTGCTCATAGGGCTTACGTCTGGTGTGCTTGTGAAAGAAACGCACAACATATACCACTACTTTAATAATATATAATTCCTGTATAGCGCATGTATCTACCAGGACTGGTACTCGATGCGCTAAGTCGTTATTTTCCATGCCATTGGGCCCATGAAACATTCCAAATACCATCTCTATCTCTGAGGAGTGTTCAGCTCAATGCTGCATTTTTGGCGCAAAGAAGCTACTAACAAGGATCTCTGCCTTCACATGTACTCCTGGGAATAGGGAGAAGCAATAAGCGGCAAAGTGTCTTGCTCAAGGGCACACACACTATTGTCACACGCTGGACTCAGCGACCTGCAGCTTTACCCACAGACGGCTAAATCAACGCTCCAAAACACGAGGCCATGGCACTCCACATTAACCTTAGCCAATACCTTCACTAGGGTACGCCATTTTGAAAATTAAAGCGGGGCAAATAACAAGAACAAACATGACAGCGTAAAATGGTTAGCCGTGCGGTAAACGAGTAGCTCTCAGAGCAAATTAACAATCTTAACAATGAAAGGAACAATACACACACAACAGAGCGTTTGTTTTTGATTGAAATAGGGGACGTATGACAAAGGGAACAATGGGGTCCCCTATTCCGCAAAGGTCCCCGATTCAGACTCGTGTGCAAATCCTATGGCGATCATCCGAAAACGTTTGTACAAACAAAAGAGGGAAGACGGTCGGACAATGCCCCGTCCCCTATTGACGGCATTTACCCACTTGCGTGCGTGTAATTTGACCCCTTCAAAGTACAAGAGTTTACAAGAAACCTAACTCCCGGGCACCTCCAATAGAGCTTTGTGTAAAGCGAGTATAGTTTTCTTGAAAATAGTTTGTTTGGACGCTGTTCATTTTGCTGAAAGGTAGACAAATACTGTTAGACTTGTTTTGTTTTTTTCATTTCAATTTACAAAGTATGAACGAACGACAATACGACATATCAAATTAGTCATACGCTATTCCATTGTTCTTGTTCACGGGCTATCTTTTGTTTTTAATCTTAGACCATAAGGCAGTAGTCACATATAATTACATTATGTACATGTACGTACATTGGCTCGGGGGTGCCCGGAAGTTCAATCGTGACCTTTATCAAGCGCGAGACTTACACGTATTATGAAACATGATTATGTTTTTTCTCTTATAATTATTAGTGCCGTCGAGAAGATTCTGAAACGTTCACCGTCCATGGTTAACATAGCGATACGTGAAAGTTTTACGGCGCTACATATCGCTGCTTACAATGGATATACAGAGGTTGTGAAGACACTTCTCAAACAGGTTAGATTCCTAGGCAGTACCTCATCTTGAATAAAGTGGCTAAATAACTCATTGAGTTGAAATAAAGCCTGAAATGAGCAGTTACTAATTTGACTTAGGCCTAGACTATACGCTGTGCTACTGCCGTGCCGAACTCAAATAATTTTATTTGTATTAGTTTGGCGCGGAAATAGCACGGCGTTTAGAACCAATTCGGCTCGGCAAATAATTTGGAACGGCAGTATAACAAGGCGTATTTTGTTAACGACTGTAAAGTGTTAGTCAAGCAGAACTATACACTTTTAAAATTGGCCATAGTTTTATTCTGTAGTAATATAATATAAGATAAGATAAGTACTTTTAGATAAACTCTTCCTGCTTCCTTTGGCGACATTTTCACTGGATTCGTTTTTTTTATGCATGACTGCACATAAGACAATTAAGAGGTTCCAATGAAATCTGAGTTGCGCCAACTAGTCAGAGCTGGTTAACCAGTTCGCGCCGGATGCAGATATATAAACGCAACATTTTCCACAAATTCAAAACGGATGACGCATAAACACGCCAAGTTCAAGTTCCGAAATGTATGTCAGCAGCGAGCAAGGCCGTAAATGCATGGGTGTGCTTCCCGGCACTATCGGCCTGAACCCGCTTCGAATCGAGTTTCGTTAAAAATAATCCCGCCCCTCGGCTTGGTGATGTTAAAATAATCCCGGCGCGAACTGGTTAAGAGACAATTTAAAAGAACACAACTATTGTCTAACAAAGAAAATAAAAATGCATAAGCTTCTATTTAAAACATTTAAATAAATCAAAAAGCCAATTAAATTCCACGGTGTCCACGGTGTACCCAACATGTCCACCGTCACATTACACAGCTGGGCTTAGCACGTCATTCCTTCAACAGCACGGCGAATCATCTCCCCGTCTTGTCTAAGAATGTAAATTTCACGAGTTATCCTTTTCTTTGCTGGAGGAGTGATAAAACCCCGAGCTTTCAGATATCCCCAGATATCCTCAGTTGGCGCAACTCAGATTTAACTCGACCTTCTTCATTTTCTCATGTGCAGTCATGCATGAAAACTAAGCCTACCAGTGAAAATGCCACCAAAAGAAGCAGTAAGATTTAATCTAAAAGTACATATGAAAATATCTACTACATGTACTATTGTAAAACGCCTTTGTGAGTACGGTGCTCATTGTAACCAACACAAAAATAGAAAGAAAGAGCGCCGCCTGGTGACGCTCATGGGTAGAGTGGCCATATTTTTTGGACTGGAAATTAAAGATTAAGACTCCTATAATAATGTTCTTTTCAAATTTATGAGAGTTGACCGAATGTATTTATTTTGTATACTCCCCTCCACAGAAACCACCTCTAAACTGGTGGCCCAGCTCTGGGCCCAGGTCTCAATGTAGCCCCCCCGCCTCCCTGCCAAATAGACCCATGTATTGTTTTGTGTGTGAACGGAATCCCCCGAGTTGGAAGCCACGGGTTACCAATTCTTGATTTCTACAAATATTTATACAATCAGTCCAATTTATAGGCCCCAGGGACCTCTTATTCAAAATTACCGGAGGGATCACAAAATATTAATGAGCTCGCGCGCAATGTTTTCAGAGATTTAGTCACATGCACCATTATATAATTTTGTACAGTATCTTTCGTTCGACTGGCAACGCACCGCGCACTTTTTACGTTCTGGGCAACGCGCTTAACACAAAAATAGGCCTAAAGTCTTGATTTGAAAGTATCAAGATTGACACTGGATATGCTTAATCTACATGGCCTATAATATTAATTTATGTACTTTTCTTTTAAATCGATAAATGCTTTCATATAATTATTTGACTGGAACTCTTCGGGTGTGCACACATTCCCTATACCGAGGGGTAAATTTGCCCATAGTTTGTATTTTAGTCGGGCTCCGCGCAAATCACGAAAACATCATGTAGTTTTGAATAGGACCTGGCGGTCTATGGTTGTTAAATGTCTGTGATTCGTCCTTATTGGGAGGTGTATGCTGGGAAATGTCAAGATTCATACAGTTATGCAAATTGTTTCAATATCACGAATGAATGCTTTTATGAATAAACTATTTAAAATAAATTATAGCATTTCATATCACGGATGAATGCTTACACCAAAAACAAAATACACATAAGCTTTGCTACTAAAGGCCGGTTCATACTCGGCGCGAAAGCAAACGTAAATTTGTATAAGTTGAGGTTTTCATTTAACACATTTTAACTTCAAATACGCCAAATACGCATCGCATTCACTTTCGCATAAAGTATGAACCGGCCTTATATCCGTTTTAAGAATCATCTCAATGGCGTTTGTCTTCCAGGAAAATTGCGACATCGATGCTCGAACAGCGGAAGGGCAGACAGCACGAGATCTTGCTGCAGAAAAGAGCAAACGTGAGTGCATCATCTTACTTGACGCCGCTGCGTCACGTGACATGAACAGAGTAGAGGAAGTGGCATAAAAACTGTATAGCTCAATGTGCCAAGATAGGGCGTCTATTATTATGTTAGCATCTATCTCCATATAAGGGCACGTGCGCGACCACGTGTGCGACCACGTGCGCGAGGGGTGCTCCTCAAAACACGAGGTAATTATTGTTAAACTAATTCATAAGGAAAATTGTAAATGTTTTACTTTTTGACCAAAAGGTATTTATGAGTGGGAATAATAATGTGGTTAGCTGGTCAGTTTGGAACTGGTTCATCGGTCTGAACAATGCCCCTTTTTGGCTCGGGCATTAACGCCTCCAGGTCCACGACCCGGTTTTAAACATACAAACCGGCCAACCACATAATAAACAACTGTACACTGTAACAACTTGTTGCATTTGCACATGTATTTAAAGTTTTCAATACGTTTTTCTTTAAAGAAATGTTTGCTGTTATTTCGTAGATTTCAAAGAGACAATTTGTGTTTTGAGTATAGAGCTTATTAAATGGCATTATGTGGCTATCGTATCTATATTCTAAATTACTACTAAAAAAGTTACACGAACCATACAATTGGGTAACTTTGGCACTTGGGGTAACATTGACACTACATTCTAATAATTTTTATTTTATGGTTTTACTTGTATTTTTTTAAAATCTTTTTTAAATTTATCTAAAAGATCAAGAACAGTTGAACAAAAATATCAAACTGGATTGTATGTAATATTTCATAAATCTCACAAATATATACCACTAAAACGATCTGATCAAAGTTGCCCCAAACTCCCAAAACTGCATGCCAAGGATACCTCATTTTATGGTACATGTCGGGCCGCGACCAGTTCCAACCCTGCAAAAACCCTGGTGTTAATTTGAAGGTAATAGGATATACCATTGGAAATTGTTTGAACTACCATGAACGTGTGGACGTGGTTGGTTGTAGTTTATAGTAAATATATATGACCTGTTTTACAATCATGGATGCTAAGAAAAGCAAGAAAAACGGCGTTCGTTTTCAACAGGCGTCAAGCAGTGGTTATTATGTTGTTGTTGTATTTTTGCGATCGCCGTCGGAACAATTATAAGGTATCTAGAGCAATACTTTTGCTGGATGCCTGCAATCATTATTTGCTTAGGGCATAACAGGGTGAGGACCCGGTCATCACTTCGTGATAATTGACCGGGTTGGGCGATGACCAATGGTACTAGACCGAGCCGAAGGCGAGGTCTATTACCAGCGGTCATCGCCCAACCCGGCCAATTGTAATGCAGTGAATGACCGGGTTCTCGCCCTCCCTTTAATAAATACCTTTTTTAAAGGAAATAAACAGTGAATTTGCTTCAATTTTTGTTTTACACTAACTTGGTCCGTACTATTTTCTATAGTCGCTTGTATTTCGTGTAATACCCCCAAGCTGTTTTGCTTGTATGGCTTTATATGTCAACACAGCCCTTTGTCATAGGTCAGAGACCCAGAACCCAGCTGGTGTTGTTGAATAAGGCAAGGCAACAATAGCATGATTGATTGCTTGGAAAGGTCTCCCGGTAAAATCCAGACCTCAAAGAGCTTTTATGTACACAATGTAATTGGATACTCGTGGGGCAGCCTTTGCTTTGCAAAAAGCTAGATCACCGGTTCAACCATTGTTCAAGCGGTGCTTACCATGATATTCGGCTTGCTTTGAACTAGGAACACAGGTAACATGAGATTTTTGTTGGACTTTTGATGAAATAGTAATTGTTTTTTTACGGCGAAGCCACTATGAAAATTACTAAAATGGCACATCGTAAGATTAACGGGCCGACCGTTGTGTTAATGGCATGGACCCTAATCAATCAGTTCTTGAATAAGCGGAGCTAAAACTCTGGGTGGAGTAACCAAACAAATGTATATGCAATGGAAATGTTTGATTATACAGACGTCAAGACTGACAAAGCCAAAATATTGTTTTGTCTTCTTCTGCTGTATTCTAATAACGTTTTTACTGTATAATATGTCTTTACGATAACACAATTTAAAATTGTAGTTTTGCTGCTGTCACATCGAGCTTGTGTGTGAAAAGTTTAGAACTTTGTTTTCGAGGGCCAACATTGACATCAATTTTCCAATAGTTTAATCTTGGATTTTGTACACGTATTGGTGACTGTTTAAAACATACATGGATGTTTTTAAAATCAAAACTTCGAACACCAATGAGAAGACATACTTTAGCAGTGTTTCTTGATCGTGGAATTCTATGCTGACAGTGGGTGGTGGCTTGTATAGTTCGATACTGGAATGTCATCCACAGAAGTGCGTGATGGATACACAATACTTTTCGCACAAATTAACATGAATAAAACCGTTTCTTCTGTTCTCTTTTGAATTTAAAAACAGAAGACATACCCAGGTCAACCCAGGACAAACAAGTACTGTTCTATTTACATGCATGCTCTTTGATTTAGTTTTTATAATATCGGCCCTCCATTTATATTTATTTGTATACTACATGTAATTGTGCTCTTGCACCACATAACGACCGAGGGGCAAGACACGAAAGAGAACAAAGGAAACAAAAACCCCTCGGTCGGCGGTATGAATGGAAAAAGTCGGTCCTCGATCGACGGTGCAAGCGCGAAGCAATGGGGTTTGGGTATAGCATAGGAATAAAGGAAAACACAATATCGATCCTCGATCGTTATGTGGTTCACGACTGCGTGTATGATTATGTGTTATTATATTCACTTCAGTTAGACCTATATACAGTTTCCAAAAAGAGTTTTAAGAGATAGTAAGCGAATTGTTAATTCCTCTTTGTCGGGAAGGGGTATTTATCACAAGATTATGAGGAATACGACTTATCAGTGCGCGATTATTTTTGATAATACTAGATTTGTTTGAACGGACATTGTGAATTACTTGAAAATCTTACTGTTACATCCACAACCAAGCGGTTGAAAACAGCATTGCTTTATGTTCGTATGTCAAGTTCTGTTCACAAAACACGTGAGATAATTATACCATGGAGGAATAAGAACGGTGCACAAGCTCAATTTGACCTCAAATAATTATTGCGCCTGGACATGAGGGGGGGAGGGGGGGGGGGGGGGGGGGGGGGGGGGGGGGGGGTTGTCTCAGTAACTGGCCGACTTTTTTATGGAATTGAGTTCAAAATTCTTCTGACAATATTTCACATTCTACATGGCTCTTCACCAACATACAACAGCAATGTAATTAAATTACAGCAACATGGCACTCGTTGCCTTCGCTCTTCCAGTGCTTGCCAGCTGATAGTTCCACGTACCACCAACACTTGGGGAGATAGATCATTTTCACATGCTGGTCCATTCCTGTGGAACAAACTTCCCCATGCCATCCGTTTACCTACAAGTCTCTCTGACTTTAAAATCGCACTAAAAACACACATGTTTAAGCTGTTTTTGTCCTAAGTGTTATGTTTTTCATTGTTATGCGCCATGAGCGTCATTAATGACGGATACCGGCGCACTATAAATATTCGTTATTATTATTATTATTATTAATGGCATGGATACCAAATCAATCAGTACTTGGTTGGGCGGAACTAAAATTATAGTTGTAGTAACAAAAAGTCTATAGAAAACAATTTAAAACAGTATGACCACTTAAGCCTTTGTGTTAATTTGATGGTTGTTAGAAAAGACGAGTTTTAAATGTTATAATGTTTAGACCATCAGACTTCCAGGACTCACAAAGTCAAAAAGCCATATATATATATATATATAATCAAGTGTTAGAACACAACTTTTAACAAAACCAAAATACTTTTTGTTTCTCTTGGAACTATGCTAATTACGTTTTATAAATATATATATTTCTTTACGAAAACACCAAGCATGTGTTCGTGAAGAGTTAAAAAATTTGTTTTCGAGTGCTAGCTTTGACCAAATTCCTATAATCTAATATTATATATAGTTGGTTAGTTTAATCCAGTACATGTATTGCTGACAGTTACACACATACATAAATAGACGTTTCTTTCAAAAAGTTGAAATCAAAGTTCAGAAAACCAAAGAGAAGACATACTTTAGCAGTGTTTCTGGCTCGTGGAATTCTGCGCTGACAGTGGGTGGTGGCTTTTATAGTTCGATCCTGGATACACAATATTGTTCGCACAATTAATGAACATGAAAGAAACCGTTGCTTCTGTTCTCTTTTGAAATTAAAAATAAAATACATACGTTAACCCAGGAAAACAAAAGTACCGTTGTATTTACATGTATGCTCTTTGATTTTGTTTTCTAATATCGGCCCTCTGATTGTATTTATCTGTATACTACATAAAATTTTGTATGATACAAATGTTCTTCTATTTGAAATGGCATGTTTGTGTTATTTTCTTAACAATTACAACATACCAGACGGAATAATTTCATACAGACAAGTAAGCTTTTCAGCATTATTTTGTTTTCGATAACTGTAAAAGGTATATTACTCCTTTAATACATGAAAATAATCTTGCTGCTGACTTCGCGAGCACGCTTGTGAGAAGTTTGAAACTAAGTGTGAAACTAAGTTTGTATAGTAACATACAACGTTGTATATTTTCAACATTTGCAAGTAAAGTTTGGCAGTCCTGTTTTGTTTGTTTGAAATGTGCAGTTTGGTTATCATTTTTAAAACAGAAGAAAATATTGTTTTTAACTTCATACAACAGGATTTATATAAATGACCATTTGTATCAATGAATATAAGCACCTGCCGTAAGTGAAGCTAAAACTATGCATGATTTAATAAAATATTAAAACACTTTTCAGAATGAAGATTTCATATTCATATAAAACACTATATCTCCACATTATGACAGATTTATGCTTTGAAGTGTATACATGTACATTAATTATGTAGCACGTAGAGTTTAATTAGTTTGGTGTCTTTTAAACAAAAATATTGTTTTTTCTTTATGTTGACTGTCGGTTATTATTTTAAAACAGAAGAAAATATTATGTTTTGTTTACTTCATACAACCGGATTTATACTTTATTCACACGCATGTTCGTTGAGTTTTCTACTGTTATTTGTATGGAATTGTTGCTGCATCTCGCACATTTCCTGAATGATTATTTGGTGGGTAAAAAGCAAATACAAGTCTCATTTCTATTTGTAAAAGATAATATTTCTTACAAATGTACCATCCTACCATCCTAACAGTGAAACTGAATTTTCATGGCCTTGTCATGTGAAACCACACAGAGTTGGATGACAAATCCCATGAGACTGGAGACCCGTTAGCTCAATTGACGATCGACCCAAAATCTGCCTGAAATTTGGCGGGAAAACTATAACGGGCCCCACGTTTTTATGAATAACCACTTTTATCAATGAATATAAGCACTTGGTATCAGTATCAGTGAAGCTAAAACTTTGGATTTAGTAAAATATTTTTAAACGTACAGTTACACGTGGAGTTTAATTAGTTTAGTGTCTTTTACTGAAACAACAAAATAATAATTGTAATAATAGTTTTAATAATGATGTACAATATGTGATTGAGAATAAATATTTTAACTGCTTCAGAAATGTGTGAAATTTTTGGTGGTTTTTTTTGGGGTGTTTGATTGTTTGTTTTGTTTTGTTTTTGTTTTGTTTGGTCACTTCATGGCACTGCTGTTGAACAGCTGTTTTGACTGTCAGTGATTAGCCAAGGGGGTATGGGATGATTTTAATGAGCTGCACTTGATGTCTTGGTGTTGGCTTTGAAAGGGGCATTTAAAGCAACAATTGCGGAGACAATATTTTTAAGAACAAGTGAAGTAATTGAATTGAAATTATTGATTATGTCAGCAACTTCTTTCTTAGTGGCTGAACAACAAAAATGTGGGTTCGGATTAGAGAAATAATTATAGCACTTTGTTTTACATTGAGGAATGTTTAGCCAGATTTGGGCCTAAGTTTGCAAACAAATATTAAAACTCTTGACCGTATTATTATACGGACAAGACGTGTGTTGTGTCAGCTATCCGAGTTTTCTATCAAAACTCGACACTAAGATACAGGATATCGGGTCTAAATTCCAAGTGTCGCCGCCTATGCCATTGCGGTCAGTGCTAAGTAGTGATTTTACCATTGATGAATTGTTACAAGCGAGGATTGTGATTTTTGAAGCTGCGATGGAGAAGTACCGTGAAGACGTCCAAGATGGCGACGAAACGGACGACTCGTCAAAAAAGCTAAGTACCGTTTTTTCACTTAAATCCCGTAGATCTAATCAAACAGCATCCGATGACATCAAGGACCTATGTCTGTATATTTTTGGTCATCGGAACACTTTTCCCATGTCTTGTCTTAGTTCAGCTTGTCAGATAAATTACAAGCAAACAAGGCATACTACAGATCGGGACTTAACAGGTGTCACAACCCCCGTTCAAGTCCCCGAACCCACCCCACAGGTCAGTTATCAAGCCATCATACAGGTCCAAAATGACATAACATTACTTGATCAGAAATGTTCAGACCAATTTGCAACACTATCTGGCCAGATTTCTCGATCTTCTTGTTCCCAAAGGGAAACAATAGACCACCTGAAGAAGGAATGTGACGCTCTCCATTCTACCATTGATATGCTGATGAGTCCTTCTTCTCGTGAAGCCCATGATGATTCAGAACGCCCGCCGAGTGCTCTGAGCCGGAACCACCCATGGACGCCTGCATTGGCGACAGAGGATCCCGTCATCACCGACTCCAGCACCGGTGATTCCCGGACCGAGGCCGAGTTGGTGATCGACACGTACTTCGAAGTCTTGCAGCTAAACGGCCAGCCTGACACCGAGGAGCAGGGATCCTCCCCAACCCCAAACCATTTGCCCCATCCCTCAAAAACTAAAATGTCCTTAGAATTTGACGAGCAGCTGAATCAATACCGGAAAAAGCACAAGAAGCTGACCACTGCAAAGGACAAACCGGCACCTAAAGTAAAACAATCAGCATCCACACCAACGGAACACCACTGTGCAGATGTGCTTTTAATCGGTGACTCGATGATAAAACGGCTTCAGCCCAGGAGATTGAGCAGGCAAAAGAAAGTGATGTGCCACACCATGCGTGGAGCAAAAATCCAAGATCTTGCTCCCCACGCCATACAGCTGTCGACCAAGCACGACGTATCTCGGGTAATTCTCCATGTTGGGACCAACAACACATCCGACAACCCGGAGACTATTGCCGCTCAAATCACCTCCCTCGGCGAGTCACTACAACCAAGATCAGTGACAATATCTTCGATCATACACCGTAAAAACCAAACGGTGCCACAGTGCAAGAGAGTAGATGATTCTAATAATCTGCTCAAGTCCATAGCAAAGCGAAATAACTGGGGCTTCATTGACAACGGTAACATAAACTCAAACCACCTTGTGTCGGACGGTGTGCACCTCGACTCAGCAGGAGTGCGCCTACTTGCCACGAACATTATCCAACACATCAAAGGACCACCAAAACCCTTTGATAGTCGCATTCCACATCAGAAAACCCCTTTCGGTCAGAGTTTGTACTCGGACTACAGCGACCCGTGATGTTCCGACGGGTTTTCTAATGGCCAACCAGTATTACCCGCATCCCCATCAGAAACGGCACCAAATCAACCTCAATCAACGACGGCAGCCAGTATCCCAGACCAGAGCACCCCCGACACATTATCGAGGCCAGGAGTGGAACCAACATCTGAAAATGGTCAGGGAGCTGCTCAACCCACAAGGCAAGGTTCTAAAATAGACATAACAGATGGTATTATCTGCAATCAAAGTTCCGAGGGTTTCTCATTCGCCCATCTTAATGTAAGAAGCCTCATAAACAAATTTGACCATTTTAAGATTGTAATGTCTAAAAATCCATTCGACATCATCTGTCTAAACGAAACTTTTTGCGACGCCTCAATCTCTGATGACGAAATAACTCTACCAAATTATTATATTGTCAGAAAAGACAGGAACCGACATGGTGGCGGTGTTGCAATTTACATTCGAGATACCCTAATGTTCTCTCGTCGTGAAGATCTCGAAATATATGATGTCGAGTGTATATGGGTTGAAATTAAGTGCAAACAAAGACAGCCTGTGCTTATCAGTTCTATTTATAGGCCTCCTTCAAGCTCTGTCGAATTTATGGGAAAACTGAGTGATATCCTTAATAAGGCCTCGTGTGAATGTAAAGAAATTATTACAACTGGGGACTTTAATTGTGATGTTTCAGAGGAATACGATAGTATTGTGACAAATCACGAACTACACGTTTTATATTAGTCTCCCTTATCTCAACTGTATGAGCCAAATAGCACTGTTAAGTGGGTGTGTCTTTAGTCACCTACTGAAATCTGATTGGTCAAATCCTTTTGTATTGAGTAAAGCACACGTGTACAAGATTATAGGGATGTTGGCCTATAAAAGGCAGAGCTGATGTAATAAATCTCACTTCTTGATCAGGTGGGGCCGAAGAAGTCAAACCAATCTCCTGTGCCTAATTTATTGTTGATTGTCTAATTAATTATACTTGGTTAAAGGGTGTGGTCCACAGTGTTCCACATTAAATCCACCCGTGATCCACCCAATCCACAGTGATCCACCCAATCCACAGTGTTCCACATTAAATCCACCCGTGATCCACCCCAATCCACAGCGATCCACCCAATCCACTTGGTCACCCCGCCCCAAATCAAACTACAAGTGATCCACACTACCACTGAGGCATAGAAGGGCTCAACAAGAAGCATCCTGGAGTTGTGGCATTCAACCGCAGGTGCTGACGTCATTAGACCTGGCAGGGCTAGGTAAACCGATTGGCTACGCACGTTACATTGGTGGCAGCGGTGGGATCCACCGTGGTGATAAGTTGTTGGAGCCTTGAAGAAAATGGAGCATCAGGATGGGATCCTGGATGGGATCCTGGAAGGGAGTGGAGACTCCGGAATCAAAGCGAGTAGTGGCTACTCGGGGACACCAGCGAGTATGGGATACTCTCAGACACCAGCAAGGGTGGTGAGCAGGACCAGCATAACACTGCAGCCTGTGGTGACACCATCACCTCCGAGGTTGACGCCGATGGTATCAACCACAACGTTTCCGCTGGGGCAAAGCTCTGTGAGAGGAGCCGGTCGAGCAATGTTGGTGGCAACTGATGGGCAGACAAAGGATGTCCAGTTGGACAAGAGGTCACAGGAACTTCCCCCACAGGTCGCAGGAGGGGCATCATCAGTAATCTACCCATCATTGACGTCTCCTTGGCCGAGGTATATGCCCACACCAGTGGATCCGGGACCAAGGCGGGTGGAGGCGCCGACTTATCAAGGTTATTTGGGTCGGTCCCAAACCGAATCCGAGCCGAGCAGTGCATCCTGGCAGAGACAAGCTGGCCCATTGCCACAAGATGGTTTTGCAGGTTCAGCTTACAGTATGACTACAACTCCGAGCGGCAATCCGTTTTCGACGGATGAGGTGAGATGTAATTTGCAGCACCAGTTTCACGGAACGCCACAACAGCCTTCGGTTACCGTACCGACAAGGACGCCAGCCGGAATCATGAGCACGGGGTTGCAGCAGCAAAGTCAGCCAGCGATTTGGCAAGGAGCAGCAGGGCCCTCATGGAACCCTCCTGACAAGGTCCCAACGGTGTCGCAGGGGGTGGAGCTACCCAAATCAGCTGTGGGTACCAAGGTGGAAGGCAGATTCCACCGCAAACCAAGCATGGTTCCTGACCGATTCGCGGGGGCTATCCCATGGAGAGACTACAAGGCCCATTTTGAGTCTTGTGCGGTCATCAATGGCTGGTCGGCTGAAGAAAAGGCATATTTCCTAGCAGCTAGTCTGAAGAGTCAAGCTCAACAGGTGTTGGGAGACAGGGTCTCCGGTGATGTGTTGAGCTATTCGGAGCTCACAGAGAGACTGGAGAGGAGATACGGGCCTGGTGAGCAAGCAGAAACGTTTTTAGCGGAGCTGCGAAGCAGAACAAGAAAAACAGGGGAAGGTTTGCAGGAGCTTGGGCAGGGCATACGCCGACTGACAGGGCTGGCGTATCCAGAGCTCCCGAGAGACAGCAGAGAGCGCCTGGCACGAGGGCACTTAGTGGATGCCATACCGAATGCAGAAATTCGAGCTGGAATATTTAGGGCTCACCCCAAGACACTTGACGAGGCTGTTAGAGCAGCATTGGAAACGGAGTCATTTCTAAATGCGGAGGGACAGCGGCAACAAGCCCAGGGAGGACGGTTAGATAGAAATCCAAGAACAACAAGGCAAGTGGAAATCGTCTCGAGAGAGGAGTTTGAACAGCAAACAAGGGTAATGTCGGAACAGTTACAGACATTGCATCAGTTGATGTCGAGATTGACTGAAGCGATGAGGCAAGAGGCTCCTCAACGTGTCAAGTGGGAGGGGGAGCCACGACGGAGGCTAAGCTGTTTCAATTGTGGAGAAATTGGGTACCTTAAACGGGACTGCCCTAAGCTCAACACTAACCCACAGTCGGGAAACGATGCCGGTACCCACATTTCGTCTAGCCCCCAACCCTTGGCACGTATTGTGTAATGGTAATCGTGCGAAGTATCGTGCGTACGCGCTGGCATAACCACGCTGAACATATCGCACCAGTTAGTTCTTGATCATCGTTCGGTAACATCATCGCTTTGAGTCTTCTCCAAAGCCAGCGTCATCCACTCATCCACTTATCCACCTTCTGTGATCCACCTGTGGATTAAGTCTCAGCGGAATAATCGGAATTTAACATTTTGGTAGTCAAAAGGAAAAAAAGGAAAGTGATATTCAAAGATTTGTTGAAATATAAGGATTCAAAAGGCCATGATCTATGTTTTCGTATTTATTGATGTAAGAACATATTGGAAAAAGAGAAAGAATTGTTCAAACCTTTATAAGTTTAACGTTAAAAGTTAGTGTAACCGAGTTTAAATTTTAAAGTTGTAACTTGTTCGATGTGTTTTATATTCAAAGTTATGACGGCATACATGTACAATTGTAATAATCCACTGAATCAGCTTAAGCGATTGTTAGGCTTACAGAACGAAGGATGTAACTGGAATAGGAACACTTTTTGTTTTTAGTAATCATTTGAAGCAAAGTGGATAACATTGTAAAATTAACAATTTCAGGGACTGAAAAGTCTGGGGGAGGGTCATGTGACAAATCACGAACTACACGTTTTATATTAGTCTCCCTTATCTCAACTGTATGAGCCAAATAGCACTGTTAAGTGGGTGTGTCTTTAGTCACCTACTGAAATCTGATTGGTCAAATCCTTTTGTATTGAGTAAAGCACACGTGTACAAGATTATAGGGATGTTGGCCTATAAAAGGCAGAGCTGATGTAATAAATCTCACTTCTTGATCAGGTGGGGCCGAAGAAGTCAAACCAATCTCCTGTGCCTAATTTATTGTTGATTGTCTAATTAATTATACTTGGTTAAAGGGTGTGGTCCACAGTGTTCCACATTAAATCCACCCGTGATCCACCCAATCCACAGTGATCCACCCAATCCACAGTGTTCCACATTAAATCCACCCGTGATCCACCCCAATCCACAGCGATCCACCCAATCCACTTGGTCACCCCGCCCCAAATCAAACTACAAGTGATCCACACTACCACTGAGGCATAGAAGGGCTCAACAAGAAGCATCCCGGAGTTGTGGCATTCAACCGCAGGTGCTGACGTCATTAGACCTGGCAGGGCTAGGTAAACCGATTGGCTACGCACGTTACAGTATGCAATCAAATCCATCTATTTCTTGCTTTAGTTTGTTCCAAATGGCGCAACTCATACATGACCCAACACGTGTCACTGAATCTACTAAAACTACCATCGATCTCATTTTTAGTTCCCACCCAGAGCTCATAAAGGACTGTGGTGTTTTACCAGTCCTAATCAGTGATCATTATCTTGTTTATGGGCTACACAGTTGGAAAACACCAAAAATGAAAGGTCGTTCAATAAATTTTCGATGTCTAAAAAATATAGACAGTGATGCATTTACGGACGATCTCCGTAATGCACCATGGCAAGATGTTTTTGGTTGTTATGATGTGGATAATGCATGGTCTATATGGTACTCCATATTTATGAGTATTATTAACCTCCATGCGCCAGTCAAAACCAAACGCATTCGGGGTGCCTCAGTACCGTGGCTCGATAGCGAAATTCTTAAACTTATGCGGCAGCGCGATCGTGTACACAAAATTGCAAAGCACACAGGCTTACAAATTCATTGGGATTCATACAAAAACCTGCGGAACAATGTTACTAATAAAATCCGCAGTAAAAAGAGTAATTACTACACATCCGCCATAGAAGAAAATAAAAGCAACTCTTCTATGCTGTGGAAAACTCTGAAGGAGGTACTCCCTAAGAAACAAAAAACTGTACCAAATTCGATTACTTCCCCAAATGGGGAAAATATTGACAATATCGCCGACATTGCTGATACATTAAATGAACACTTTTCAACAATCGGCAAGCGTACTGCTGGAAATTACCCTTTGCGTGAACTTGAAATAGATGACAATACTGACGCCTCTATATTTGATCCTGTTGATGAAGATTGCGTAGTACCTAACATTACAGAAGAGTTTGTTCGAAAGCAAATATCATCCATGTCGGTTGGGAAAGCAACAGGTCCGGATGGAATTAGTGTTAAAATGATTAAAATTGCTTCACCTTATATCATTAAATCTTTAACTCATATTGTTAACCTGTCTATAAGATGTGAGCGATATACCCTAAAGATTGGAAACATGCTTTAGTAACACCAATTCACAAGGGAGGAGATAAATGTAGTACAGGTAACTATCGTCCAATATCTATACTGCCAATTATCTCTAAGATTTTAGAAAGATGGGTGCACTCATCGGTATATAG
The DNA here is from genome assembly GCA_037893245.1 of Crossaster papposus. NCBI lineage: Eukaryota > Metazoa > Echinodermata > Asteroidea > Velatida > Solasteridae > Crossaster > Crossaster papposus. Next base: position 153,831 of record JBAIAA010000131.1, on the reverse strand, counting down.
ATATCTTGATGAAAAAAATCTGATTCCTAGTTGCCAGTCGGGATTTAGACCCCTGCACTCAACTGAAAGCACCCTACATGACTTAACAAACAAGTGTTTTGCGGCCATGGAGAATGGACAAGTTACAGGCAGTGTGTTTATAGACCTCAGTAAAGCATTTGATTGTGTTGATCATGAAATCTTACTAAAGAAACTAGAAAGGATGAACATGTCATCTTCTGTAATAAATTGGTTTAAGTCGTACCTAAGTGAACGTAGTCAGTCTGTGAATATTGGCGGCACCATATCAAAGGTCCTGTCCGTAAACACTGGTGTTCCACAGGGGTCGATACTAGGTCCACTTTTATTCATTGTTTATACTAGTGACCTTCCATTTTGTATTGCCCCAAACTGCAACTTATTTATGTATGCAGATGACTCCATATTAACGTGTAGCTCCTCCAACATTAATATAATAGAAAGTAGCTTAAATACAGCTCTTACTAGTTTTCACAACTGGTGCGGAAGAAACAAGCTAGCTTTAAATGCCACCAAAACCAAATGCATGCTTATTGGTACTAGGCAGAAAATATCTAATGTTAATTTAAATGTATGCATTGCTGGTAGTCGTATTGAAAATGTGAAGTCTTATAAATGTTTGGGTGTAATTATTGATGAAGCATTAAGTTGGGGCCCACATGTCGAATACGTAAGAAAAAATGTGGTGTCTAAATTAGGTATACTAAGAAGAATCCGTGATTGTATTCCTCAGCACAGCTTGCACACACTATTTGTAAGTCTAGTTATGCCAACATTAGAGTATTGTTGTACTGTGTGAGGAGGAAGGTACATATCTCACGATAATATTTTAAACAAATGTCTCAAAAGAGCCGCGCGGATAATCCTTAAATGTACCTTCCTCACCCCTTCAGAGGATATGTTTGCTCGTCTTAATTGGGCCCCTTTTTCAAAAAGAGTCAAGTCAAAAAAGGCTATTCTTGTCTTCAAAAGTATCAACAAAATGACTCCTTTGTACATGACAAATATTTTCAAACCACTTACAGTAATTCGCGAAACAAGGCAATCAACCCACACGGCACTGAAAGTTCCTTTCGCCAAAAAAGAATGCTACGCCACAAGTTTCGCTGTGAGTGGTGCAAATATTTGGAATAATCTGCCCGAACAATTGCGAACATTGGACTCATTAAGCACATTTAAATCAGAGCTCCGACATGCCATCTGAGTGTTAGATATTATGCCAATTGCGCTGATCTACGGAGTTAGAACTTGGTTGCCACTATAATGTGGAGCCGGATAGGAATTTCCCCTTCTTATTTTTCACCTAAAAGGTTTTTTTATTTGGCGGGTTTTCGCCTATCTCGTAAATCAGAATTAGTATTAATGTTTAGAATTCCTGTAATATCCTTGTATTTGTAATATGTACTGTTATTTTATTTGATGATGTATGCAGGGCCCCAATGGAAACCAGTTTTAAACTGTTTGGGCACACCCTGGGTAAAGAAATGGAATAAATAAATAAATATCGGAGATTGTTGTGTACACACTGTTAAAATAATATCTGTTAATTAACAGTACATTCTATTGTCAATTGGCATTACAGTAGTTACTGTTTTTTAACAGTACATTCTACTGTTGTTTTTATTTCTGTTTATTAACAGAGATTCTACTGTATTGGGTACTGTACACCTACAGTGATTCCCCTGTTTTGCAACAGTGATTGACCCGTTGTTGTTTTGTTAATATAACAGCAAGTTTTATGTCGAAGTTTTGTCAAAAAGCAAACGCTCCTGTTGAAGTACAGTTTTCTGATTTTACGAGTATTGCGGCAATTTACATCGATGAATGAAGTGGGAATGGGAACCAGACCTATATAAGTAACTAGTTATTAAACATTACACAATACTATTACGATACAGGCTACGATAACCTACTAAACACTTTAACCATTGTCGTGAGTTACTTTTATATTCAGCTTTTCCCGCTTTCAAATGAATAATTTCAACATTTCAATGCGGAGGGCGATAGGATGCGATTCTTCAGCTTTATTTGCTAAAAATCTAAATTGTATCAGGGAATTGCTTTAATAATTACACAAAGTGGGAAAAAAAGTGTGTTTTGTGGTAAAACAACACAGTTTAACATGACTTTTGTGAACACTAATTTCCTCACTTCTGATTGGTCAGTTGCTGCGTAATGAGATTCGTGTAGGAGAACAGTAGATTCTCTGTAAATAAATACTTCGTTGGCGTTGCTGTATATTTACAGCAAAATGTGTTGTTATAAAACAGTAATGTTGCTGTGTCTTAACATAACGGAAGAAAATGTTTTTTCAAAAGATGATGTTTCTTGTTCCAGTACAAAACTTTAATTTAACAGCGAACATTCTGTAACCAAACAGAGAAATTCAGAAAAATGTACATAGACAGTACCAGTTTTGTTTCTATGCAAAGAAATCTAAAAACAGTAATATCTACTGTTATATTTTGACATTTTCAACCGAAAAACAACTGTGAAGTTACACAATTTTTAACAGTGCAGGAAGGTTTTTTATTGACAACCCGGTTGATGATTTTCAAAGTATTCCTAAAATTTGGGGTTTTTCTTTTTCAAATTGAGAACAATAATCATTTTTCTTAGCTGTACTAATTAAACAAAATCTAGGGATATCCGAATTTCTGCTTTGTTGAGATCAATAATGTAAATAGTATGTGTACAAAGATGTGGAAAGAGCATCAAAGACTCAGCCTGACTCGACGAGTCAGTAAATAAGACCCCCCCCCCCAACAAATTCGTGGTTTTTCAATTTACCGAAAATAACATATATTTGTTTATTTAAAAGCATCAACACATTAAATATAAAAACAAAATCCAAGAATACAATAATTTACCGTGACCATGTAACCTTGGACTTTTTGCTCCATCCTAAAGTTCAGAGTGTCTAGGTAACCGGTGTTAATGCCGATGGTACGATGCACATCCGAGCTCTATACAAACAAGTCAGAAAGTAGCTTTCGTTGACCAGCGTATTGTAAACGGCAGTATATAACTATAAAAATGTCCAAAAAGAATATATAGATCATTACCGCCAGGAAAACGCTAATTAGCAATTACGTGTGCTGCCATATTTTCATGTGTAGCTTGGGCGATGTTCGCGCGTGCGTTAGTTCATGCACTAGTTTAGCCTTGGTCAAGGCGCGTTCCTCTTTATCCGTCTGTTGTTATCCGTCCAGAAATACCCGCCACGCGCGCCCCGCATGCTGCTAGCTCGCGCTCCCCGTGCAAAGATACAGCGCGAACAGCGACCTCATACGGCCACTATTTATGCAAATCAACTGAAGCTACTTTTTTCGCCTTGGATCAATCGTTTTTGAAATCTTATGTTTTTCCTATATTTTGCGCCACATTTCTAGCGCATGACCTCGTATGCGAATACAGATAAGTATAGGCGGGGCTAAGATGTGGAGTGTCCAATCACAACGCGGTTGAATCCCGACGTCATCAAATTGGATGCAGTTACTTATTTGCAGCATGACATTTAAGACAAAATGGCGGATATTCAGCGTCGTCTGTCGTCCGAAGACATGTCGTGTTGTTTGAATTCTGCAGCGAAAATATTATCCCTTGAAGATTTTAGACCCGAGCAGCGAAAGGCCATTAGAATCCTTTCTTCGCGGTTACGATGTTTTTGTGAATTTGCCGACAGGTTATGGGGAATCCGTCATTTTTCAGGCAGCCCATTTTGCTCGCAGCTCGCACGTACGGCCAGGTACTCAGCGTTTTTTAGCGTGTTTGGTCAGTTTCTTATCGCCGCTTAATCGGCATTAACCCAGGCATGCTGGTCTGTGCGTTATCGCCACAATGTATGGTCCAAGCATGGTCCAACGCTGTGGGAGGGGGCATGTTTACGGCTGTAGAACCAACCTTCAAAATGATCGCAATATCGTAATTTAAAGAGGGACAACTGTCTTATATCCTGAATAACCCCTCTAATTATTTTCTTGGCAAAATAAGGCATTTAATTATCAGAGTTCCGCGTTTTACCGAGGCACGGTTTTCAGATCAGCTAAATTAGATGCGTGCGATATAATGTAGGGCCGAGTTCGACACGTTTCAATAGAGTCGCGGCCTTCTCCAGTCGCCGCGGTTGAAAAATCAAAACTAAGCAGCTAAACACAACTAGTTTTGACCATAACATTGTCAACATTCAAGCAAATACCCAGCAAAACGAGCGAAAATAACTGCGACCCTCACCAATCAAGCAAGACAGTTCAAATCTTCATGTGTAATTCCTACAAGCCTTCGTATAAATCACTCAACTTTCTCCGAAAAAATATTACATGTATGTCAACGAGTGGCGGTGTTCGTAAACACTTGCGAGTTAGCTATGATCTGAAATTCGGTACCCTCTGGAGACCTGAACACAATGTGTATAATGGAGACAAAAGGTCTCCGGAGGGTAAATTTCTATAGATGAATAGGTCTCCACAGGGAATTTCACGAATTAGATTTTTGGAGTGTGCCTCAAATTACTCAAAAACTAGGTTTAGGATGTGGGTTAGGGTTAGTGTTTGGGTTAGGGTATGATATAGGGTGTATTGGGTCGAAATTTCAACCCAGGAAATTAATTGTGGTTGAAATAGGAGCATTCTGAAAAAGGTGCCCGACTTTTTAACCAGTTTGTACACAAGAACAAAGATATGTCTCCACTGGGATACAAATTTGAGAGTTCGTGACCTTTCACCGCTAGCTCAAATTATGCAGTTTCTACGCAACGATCGACCAATAAGAAAACGACTATAAAGGTCAGCTTAACCATTAGCATAATGAGCACCGCCCCCAAAACCTCAACTTAACCATTGCTCCAAGGCGTTCAAGTATCTTCAGTTAATTTGCATATAATAGTGGCCGGGTGAGGTCGTTGTTTGAGCTCCGATTACCGCGATATTGTGCTGTACGTACGGACGGGTAACGATGAACGCCTTGACCAAGGCTACCACTAGTTCGACGATTGTATCGTTAGGCACATGCGTAGTTAGACGATCGCGCTGGCATGGTAACCCGTGCGGCGTGAGCTAATCTGCAACGCATGCGTATTTACATTGTGTAAGTAAATACTCGCGTGCGCGCGTACAGACAGCAAAAGTAGCGGCTTGCACGTGATAATAATAATAATGTGCGTTGCTTATAAAGCGCTTTATCACCAACGGTATCAAAGCGCTTTCACATTATTACTCTCTCTCGGGGGAGTATACAGCTCGATACTGCCATTTCAGCCCAAAATCAACCACAATAACCATATTTGCCCTCACAGTGTAACCATTAACTCCCGGGCGGAGAGAAGCAATGAGTGACAAAGTGCCTTGCCCAAGGGCAAACGCATGGTAGACCCATGCCAGACTTGAACCAACAAATTACAAATTCAATGCTCCAGACCACGATACAAGGGCACTCCAGTGAACGATCCATTTATTATTTGGCTCTCAATCATGAAAAAGTAATAACTGTTATGATAGTTATTATCTACCTACCTTATTGCTCTTTGTTAATTTTTTTATTTGCACCAGTTTTAATACGTCTCTAATTTAATCTAGGTTGTTTGTGTTGTAATATATGTATTTTATTATAGATCTCGTCGCCCTTGTGGTTTTAATTGTACTGCTCATTAGCAAATATGTATACTTTTGTTTTGTTGTGTGTTGTTTGTTGTATTAGTCACTTATTTCTTAAATTAGTTTAATAGCCTTATGCTGTTGATGTATATGAAGTATAGTAATAACAGGACGACCCAATAACACTACCACATGGCAGAAAGTTGAAAGAGTCGACCTGTGTTGTTACAGTTTCAGTTATTAATAGTGCTTTATTAGGCTTTGGCGAAGACGACAGTCATCGATATTTGATTGTGCACGTCGCGAACAATCTTTTCAAGCAGTGCGCCCGCTAACGACACGATTAAACAAGCTCTCCCACTCATACTATCGTCTTTGCAAACCTGCGCCAGTGGTTTAACTTTCAGTGTATTTCTTCGCAGGCTTTGAGAGAACTGAATCAGTGATCGCAAAACTAACTTGCATTAGCGGTCCGGCCGAGCCCGATTTTATGAAACTCGTCGCAACTTACGACGCATCGCAGCGCTTCGACGCGTCGTATCCCTACGATGCGTCGCAGCTGCGTCCTAAAATCCATATAACGAAACGCGTCGTACGTGCGACGCGTCGTAGGTAAATGTACAGCACACAATACTGTTATTATGTACTTATTCAACGCACAGTAAACAGTCGTCTAGTATTCATCAAAGAGTCGTCAAATCTATTCTCGGAAAGTTTTTAAAACGTAAATCAATATGGCTGACGTATGATGCAAGTTAAAATTTCAAGTGCAATATCCAAGGTTTATACAATACATATTTAAAACTTTTAGGAAAACAATCATATAGGAGCAAATACAACGAGCTATTTCAATGTTAACATAATTTTGCAAGAGTATCTAATTCGTGTGTATTGGTTGTGTTAAATAAATAATACATTTTAAATGTGTTTAGCCTGGTTCTATTATGATTTTTAATTTTTATTTTCCATTTTAACGAATGAACATTTAAACAATTAATGGAATTCAACCCTATTTTGATGTTGACATAAAGGGCAATGCGGTTCAGCAATTGTGGCAGTAGAATATTTCTCAGTAACAACAACGATTTACACGATGCGAGTTACTTAGACTTGAGAGATATTGCTCAAAACATGGGTTTTGTCTAAATATTCTATAATTTGTAGCCAAACCATTAGTTTGAACCCCAATTTTGCCAAAATATATTTGTCAATCTCAAGTCAATGGTCTGTTTTAACCACTTACTGTTAATGACACTGTTATTGTCAAAAAAGTTAGACAAACAAGCTTTATCACAAATATTTTTAATTGTTAACAACCGTGGCGATTTATATTTGTTATTATTAAAGAGAGTTTTCAATAGTCTATACATTACATTTGAGAGTTGGCTTTGTTCGCTATTGACAATGCGTGGCCAAAAATGTACCATTCTACAATCAACTATCTTGTTAATGTTTTACCCATTTCACCACACAATTTTTGTTAATCACGAGATTTTTGCAAAATTCTCAATACATACACTCTATTATCAATACATACACTCTATTTGCTCAAGTTTCTCAAAAACACCAAACTTCACTACCATAGATTAACTAATTGGTCTAATATTTCCAATTGAATATCAACAAGTAAATCAAGCTTACGTGACTAAAGCCGCGTTCGCATTAGACTTAATATTGTTAAAAGTTACCGTACGTGATTGTCAAAGTTCATGGCGGTTATTTAAGTACCAGGCCAGAGTGACATGTCCTCTCAGAATCTAATGAGGGCGCCCTCCGCCATTTTGTGCACCGGATGTGGTTTTGTAGAAAGCGCGCGCTAAATTTAGCAGAAAAACGGTATAAATACGGCTCAAAATTCGCTCGAAAGTGTGCATTCAGTCGAGTCACAGTACACGCGCATCATATCGCAAGTACTACTAGCGTACACGCCAGCGCTAGCTAGCTAGCTTTGCGCGCTTAGCGTAGAGGTCATGCATTGGTGTGACTTCCAGACGGAAATCACGTGACCAAAATGTAGGTTTTACATTTCGTGGCTGTCTGCACTGGACTTTTCAGCGACGTAAAACATACAACGTAACTCCTCCGCTAGAAGCTTGGGCCTTTAGAACTTACTGCTGCGGAGTGTAAAATGGACAATTGACAATTTTACCGCCTGTCTGCATTGGATATAATGTTAATTTGACAACAGTCTCTGTAGGTTTTACCAAAAAAAGTCCAACGTGACACGGCTTTAGTTATTAAGTCATACATGGATATCTGGGCTTGTTATACTTGCTTATTAATTGCTTTAGAGAATCTGCCATTGAAGTTTCATTTGGTACCAAGTTAATTAAAACCATCAACAACTCCTAGCTTATCAATTCCAAATATAAAATCAATATGCTTTCTAACTTTTCCTCTTTTTTTGTCTTTCTTGGATTTACTTGGAATTTTCAATCCTCACAGTAATCGGCCACTGCAGAGTTTTCTGCAGCTCTTGTTCTAATTCAGCCATGACTATTGTGTCATCTGCATATAACATAGTGTGTAAAATATGATAAATACTTGTCATCATTACTCAATGTATTACGAAACTTCGATGATAATGATTCCAAACCGTTATACTATTATTTCCTGCTTATACAGTATTCAAAGTCATTCAGATAAATTGAAAACAAAAGGGGGATAAAGTATCACCCTGTTTAAAACCAATATTACAGCAGAACAGATCTGACATTGTTTCAAAGCTTAACACGACATTTTGAATTATTATACATATACTTATTATTTTCCCATTTATTTCACACCCTATTATTACTTCCAACATAATGATGCTCGGTCAACCATGTCAAACGCTATACGGTAGTCAATACAAGTGCAATAGGGGTGCTTTTTGTCATTTAAATACAAGTTAATAATCGCATGAAGTAAACAAGAATGATCAGCGGTGGAGTACCCTTCCCGAAATTTCACGGTGTAATTAATTTGTGAAAGAAATAACACTTAAAAATCTAAATCGTATCAAAAACATTACATTAGTTTGTTAAAGCGATAGTATACATTTCGCAACTATCCAAAAAGTAACCACATTATTGTTCAAAAGCTTACTTGAATAATTACATTAATGAATATGAACTCCCTGAGAAAATATTCTTTCTGGCATGCTGTTATTTTGATGAAAATGTAAACAAAAATATATAAATCCGTCTTAGAGACGCATTTTTTGAAATTTCAATAAGTATTTGGTTCAACGATTTGGTTCAAAATCTAAATCTTAGAATATTACTCTGATTTCTCGAAATATACAGTAATCCAAGAGCTAAAACGTTGTGAGGTTTGTTGTCAAGCACCATTATTTAGAGAATTGTTGCTGCTTCGAACAATGGAAATGTTTTAAATGACTGTTGGTACATTGATACAAAGTCCTTTACTTGCATCTCAATTTAAAGAAACTGAACAATTGCATAATGTGAACCAGAAAGGTCGTGCACAAAATTGACCTCTCACTTCCGAAAATCTAAAATACATGTATTTTCAGTGTGTACTTATGGAACCCAGAGCACTCGTACACAAGATCATTTTGTTGAAATAATGATGTAGTGGTCATTGGGAAAACTGTTTAACTTAAAAGGTAGGTTACCTATTGGTAATTGCTTGAAATATTATGAATGGGTGAATTTGGGAGGCTGTTTTTTGTATTAAATACTGTTTAACTAACTTGTTCCAAGTTTTACAATCATGGATGCTGAGAACAGCAACGTTCGTTTTCAACCGGCGCCGGACAGTGGTTCTTATGTTGTTTTTGTTTTTATTATGTTGTTTTTTGGCAATCGTGATTTTTTTATTAAAAAACATGTTATTTGTTGGAACAATTACAGGATATCTAGCGCAAAAATGTTGCTGGAAGCCTACAATCATTATTTACTTTCAAATAAGTAAGATATTTCTTAATAGTTTGGTAGTAACGATATCTGCAAATGGTGTACTTATCTTTAAATAGGAGACATAGGCCGTGTCCGAAACGAGTGTCTAGAGCTACGGTCTACGTCTACGTCTACAGCTACAGCTACGTCTACGTAGGCGCTAAGGCAAATATAATTCGGACGTGGCTACGGTAGAGCCTACGGCTAGTTATTGCGCCCCAAGCGATGCTTGAATTAGTGTTTGCAAAATTACGATGTAAGAATTTACAACAATTATCGTCTGCTAGATGTTACGCAATGTTTGTTTACAGCCAGTCGAAATACCTGATGATATTGACGTATTTGTCGATCTGTTAGTTTCAATTCAATGCACTATCATTGAAAAATATACGAAAATTTGCTCCAAAATTAACGTTAGTGCTGCCGCCATTTTGTTTTGCCCGAGTTAGACAACTTCTTTTACGGTTAGAATTTTGTGACGTTGTAGCCGTAGCTGTAGCTCTAGACAGGATTTCGGACAGCGCTACAAAATGGCCGCCGTAGACAATAGACCTAGCCGTAGCTCTAGACACCCGTTTCGGACACGGCCTTACATTGAGACACACATTTTTGTGAAGGGACTTTTTTTGTTATAAACAATTAAAACAATGCCGTTAATAAGAACTGTATTAAAGCGTGATCCAAACGAACTTGCGTAAATTTAGAACCCATCGGATGTACATGTAGGTATAATATTTGCGCCGTTATTTATCGTTCCCGCACAAGTACAGTACGCAATGTGAAAAAAACCCGGGATCAAACAAAAAGACCTATGAGCGAAAATCTGGATGTGAAGGTCGTAATAAATTAACATTCTTTGTTTCTCATTTCAACTGATTTCCCATTGGTTTTGTTTTCTTGTGGAATGACAAGATAAAAATTAAACATAAACGTTTCTCGGGGTGAGTATTCTTAGAAATCATTCTTTTAAAAACTTTAGCAAGAGAAAGGGCAACCCTGTGTAAAATGCAAATAGGGTCACGGATGGGGCCGGAAGCTCAAAGAAAAGAATGCGCACTATTATGCTCGATACAGTGTGTCTCAAAGAAATGCAAACAAAATATAATGAAATTCTACAGATAATATTCTTTTTTTGACACAATGTATATAACGGCTTGCGAAAGCTAAATCGGTTCACATCTAAATAAGATAATATCATACTAAAGTTCTTCATCAAGATTTCCCACCGTGAAGTTTGTCTTTCGGACCAACTTTTTCTCAGCAATACGATCACGCAGAAAGGCTATGCAGCCAAGCTTGCCTTGCTGAGGAGAGGATAATGAAACAAAACATTAAAATAAATATGGCCAAGCCACACAACAAAAGTCATAATAGTCAGGCAGATCGGTGCACAATATGATAGAATTGTTCACTTGGAGATAACAGCATGGAATGTATGTCATGGGAAAGATATTTGGCTATAGGGCCATCGCAGATTTGACCTGAAAAAAGAAAGATCATAGGTAGAATAACATTTTGAAAATTGCTTGCAATTCTACCTATATATTTCCAAAGAATACATCTGCGATGGCCCTATATGCAAATATCTTACTCATGACATACCATGAGCGTGTGCCAAATTCCATGCTTTTATCATTATTTTGATTGCAATTTGTTGCACCAGTCTGTCTGAATATAACTTGGGTACAACCGCACAATAACCCTACGTATTGATGATGTTACGCACTGTTTACTGCAGTGCATCATGGGATAAATCGGAGGTCACCGCCGGCGCGCCGAGGCTGATATACGAATTCTACGTAGCCTACGTTATCACTTATCACGGTCAGTTTTCGACTATGTGGTTCCCGAGAAAATTCCCGGTCCCCTGCACAATGGCCATCTTTCTGACGTGCTGTCTCCAAAGACTGACGTATGACAAGGCTGAAACTGCACCTTTCACTGTCTTTTGGTCAAAAGCATTTTGCACATCAAAGTACACGTCGAGCGGTGACCCCCACTATATGCTATCATACCGCCTCGATCCACCTCTGTTTTTGGTTGAAACGGGATCGGCGCGAGAAGCCAAGCAGCAGCAGTAGGAGTTTGGTTACGAGAGGTTTTTGGAGACACAGGCCGTATGGGATACTACATGGGGTAGGGAGTAGTTTAGTTTTCCCTACCCATCCCGTCCATACTAACCTTTTTGATTCCACTAAATCATATATTGCAGTGTTATCCATACTTCTACCTAAAAGACAGAGTATGTTGATATTCGCCAGTAACGGACATTTAATGAAAGTATAAAATTATGGCTAGAATACAGAATACAAGAACACTCATCAGGAAAATGTTCCCCTTAAAACATGGCAGATCGTATAAGTTGGAAGGAATAAGTACCGGACAAGACACTCCAAATAAATGCAGAACGTACAAAACAAATTAGTTTGTGATGCTTGGAGTTATATTAATAACAAAAACGAGATTAAAAAGTAATGAATTAAAACAATAAACCCTACAATTTACCTCAACTATGTATCTCTGGTCTTCTTCCTTCATCTGGAAGTCCAGAGTATCAAGGTAACTGGTGTTAATGCCGATAGTACGATGAACATCCGAACCCTATATACAAACACATGTCAGAAAGTAGTTTTCGTTAACTAGCTTATTGTACAGTAGATGGCAGTGGAAATACAAAGAGAACACCAGGGGAGGGGGCGGGTGTACGTACTTGCCCCTACGTGTAAACTGAGTAAAAAAAATTAAGTAAGATGGGGGAAAGGAGGGGGAGGTGAGAGAAAGAATACTGAAAAAAGGGTTATCAATCGTGCCATGAAACCCCAGTTTGCGTCCCGCACCCGTTCAACAAGAGAGCCACGCTGTTTTTTGTATTGAAAAGTCCTTGCTTGCATGCAGACAAAACGTCTTGACGCTTTCCAGGCAAAGATATGTTTTTGGCGGTATAGGGGTTCCAAGCAGTGCTCCCATATCAAAGATGTGGTCTAACCAGTGCGAAGTGTATTTTCTCTTCAACCTCAGCAACATTGCGGAACTGATTGATATTATATAAATCAACACATTCTTAAAGGCAATTTTCCTCCACGAATTTAGTTAATGGAGATCACTTCATAAACTGGCCTGATTATGGCAATTAATTAATTGCATTTTCTTTTACATGTATATTTGATTTTCCGAAAAAAACTAAGGATGTGACGTTGATAAAAAAGATACACGTAAAAGGTGTTTAGAGGTTTTTTTAAAAGCCACTATTACTAGTAAAGGTGAACAGCACCTTCAGTTTGATGTAGTGTAATTATTGAAAACAGTTGATTTTTAAAATATTAATTTTCAATGATGATAGCAGTGACTTATTTTTCAAATACTTCCCCAATTTAGTTTTTCCATATTTTGTTTGCAATGGGTTATCTGTTAACGGGTGCAAGCAAGCTAGGATGGTTTCGTGACCTGATTCCTTGACGTCTATAATTTGCTTCGTTCCGTCTAAAGAAGGGTCGGGGTACCGTGTGGAAATTACAATAGCCGATGGCAATTTCTTGTTGGACTCGAGGAAAGTGCACACAGACGAAGTGCGATGAGACTACTTGCAGCCGATCTGCCGGTGGTTTTAACACAGAGCAAGAAACAGTTTGAAATGAAGCCCTTTAACCTGACTAAATTAAAAATGAATGGGCAAAAACTGCAAATTAAATGCCGAAAATGGGGAGGAAGAAACTTAGATTTTTCTAGTCATGACATGGCTAAAATAATGCATAAAAATAATGGCTATGATTTATATATCCATATATAAAAAATTAGGCTGAGACAGACGACATGTACTGCAACTGCAAGTAGTGTACTGGAACTACATGGACCGCACGCCGTATAAGTGTTTCGCGCTTCGCGCACGCAATTTCCAGTTTGGGGTGTGCCCCCTGGATCCGCGTCTGGTGTTGGTACTTGTTTCGGTAACGTATTACTATACAGGGTGGTCCACAAACAGAACGGCCTATTTTCAGAACCCTCCGACAAGATAAACTAGTTGGGCTAGACGGACAATTTATGATATCAGGGGCGGATGCAGGAATTTATGAATGTGGGGTCCTAGCCATGGGCGGGGGGGGGGGGGGGGGGGGGGGGTCTGGGGCTCTCCCCCCGAAGCTCTGAGGTGCATTCTGGCACATTATGAGCCTATTTTTCTTATATATTTTGATCGTTTAGATCTATTGGAAATCTTGTACAGAAAGCACCACGCTGCTACTTTGCTCTGATAACAATACATTAAAAAAAAATGGGGGGGGGGGGTCTGAACCCCAGGACCCCTTCCCTGGATCCGCACCTGGATATCCACATCACCTAATTCGGTTCAGTAGTTTACCCTCAAGGGACCTTTTTCTGGAACAAAGTCCGTGGTCAATTGAATAGACGGGCCTTTTCACTGTTGTCGTGCTTCTGTTGATCACCTGTCCAACTGACCTCCGACTTTGTTCTACAAAAGGGCCACTAAAATGAAAACAAACTTCTAACAGAATCGGGTGATTTCATGGAAATAAAGTTTTTTCCGTTTCCTAAAACCAGTGTTCTTGGTCGGAGGGTACTAACAAATAGTCCGTCCTGTATTTAGTTTTGTCTAACCCTGTATTGTGTAGTATATTGTTTGAAACCTTTTTTTTCTCCTAACATAGATCAAGTTCCTTACATGAACGAAGATTCTCTTCATATTGAGCAGCAAGCTGTCCAGAATAGTGCCGAAGTAGCTGGTTAGACCAGTGATTTCCTGCCGGCTGTAGCCCCGGAAAAGTTCAAGAATCTCTAAGCCTTTACTCTCTCCGAACGCCGTCAGTTCCCGTAAAGTTAACTTTGAAAGAAAAGAAAAACAATGCCAAAACGTTTTAAAGTTCATAGCTTTGTATTAAACTTAAAGTTATAGTTACTATAGACGATGTGTCCTCTGTTTACATCTGTATGCAAATATGACATGAGATGACATCAGAGGTCACATAATTCAAAGGCGATCTGACCTGCGACGTCACTCTTCAAGCAAATGATATGTAAAACATGATGTGTGCGCCTACTGCCGGGCACATTTAAATACAGATGTAAACACGTGACGTCAGAGGACACATCGTCTATAACTTTAAGTTGTTGTCGTTTAATTTCATTCCGTTTACTTTGATGGTTACGTTACGGTTAATAAATGAATTTAAAAATTAAAAAGAACGACAAGAAACGAATTTGCCTTTTCGGCGATCGCTTGATGAGACGAATCGGAAGGCTACAAATTTGAATTATACTGCACCTTGAATGAAATCGTTTTGAAATTGAAATTTATAGTTTAGCTTGGCTAAGTTCGGGATGAAATTACAGTCTCGTTTTAGGGAATTTGTATGACATACATGTTAAAATGACCAAAACAAATAATATATCTTTTGCAAGATGTCGATAGAGGGCGCTAATAATAAATACTTCGTCATCTCCGTTGGTGTCCAGTCGTTTGAACAACGCCCTGGCGTCACTGAAATCATTTCCAAATAGCTGCTTCTTGTCTTCAGTTGTAAACTCCGAGTTTGGCTGTGAATTAAGGGATAGACGTCAACGATTACTTAAATGATTTATATTCCTTTTGAATATCTAGAACGTTGGACTTTCCGAATTTTTTTAATTACATTTTATTTTTTTCGTTATTGAATGCAAACCACTACTTGTGATTAAAACTGTCAAATGAATTAGGTGCTGTTTCATTGGCTTTTCATATCAAGGTAAATGACAAGATTAACCTTCACTTATATTTAACCATGCATGTAACAATTCATGCGAAATAAACCAGCAAGTGTTTTTGTCGTTATCCTTTATTTTGTCCCCGTGATCTATCATGTGGAACTAATAAACAAATTTAAAAAATAAGCATTTATAAAGCGCTCTTTATACACATGATATAACATGTATATTACATGGACTTTCGATGACATGTAATCTAGACTAGCGGCCCGGCCGCGATTTTTCCCCTAAACGACATCGCCATAGAACTGTTTATCTACGTCATCCATTCATCCATGTGTCGCATTGTACATGTGTACTGGGGTCAAAAAAGCCCAGAGTCATAGGGTAAAAAAGGGTTAGGGTTAGGGTTAGGGTCAATAAGTTGAGAGTCCTATACGGTCAATAAAACCCAGAGTCCTAGGGTCAATAAGTGGAGAATTCTAGGGTCAATAAGTGGAGAATTCTCGGGTCAAAAAATTTATTGAGAGTAAAATGTACTAACATGACGTAACAGATGATCAGATGAGCTAAAAACCAGTTCTATGGCGATGTCGTTTGGGAATTTTTTTTTTCTGCAGGTAGGTTGGTACATTAGCCAATCAGAACACAGATGGTGTTGACGTCATCGATGATGTTAGAGTCATCTGGGACAACCCTAACCCTAACCCCTAACCCTAACCCTAACCCTAACCCTAACCCTAACCTTAACCCTAAACCTAACCCCTTACCCCTGTCAGAGCCCAGCCAACTTGAGCATTATTGATGACGTCAACACCATCTGTGTTCTGATTGGCTAATAAATGTACACTCTGTACCAACCTACCTGCAGAAAAAATTATCGCGGCCCGGCCCTATGAGCAAAGATATTGAGGGAACCGCACAGGGCTATGGATAGCTCAGTTGATATAGCACTGGAACGACAACCCGGAGGTCGCTGGTTCAAGCATCGCTACGGTCAATTTCTTTGCTCTATTTTCAAATTAAAAAAAAATAGTATTACTTACACCTAGCCAGTTAACCTTGTGGTTCATTTGAAATGTTAAATGTTAATTAGGTAGATGAAAACCACGGCAAAATAAAGAGGGGGGGGGGGGGGGTTACAAAGAAGAATGAACGGCTGACAATAACCACCTAAATTAAGTCATGTAACCTGACTGAATACATTCTTTTCCGTGTTGGATACCTTGTTCAAGGCCTTCTCGAATTCATGCAGACTGATGGGCGTGGTCTGGTTGATCCCACCGTCTTCAAGTAACTTGCGAAACTTGAAAAACGACTCTACGAGCATAGTGTGTTTTTCCTCTTTTTTCTGCGTTGCCTCTTTAGCTCTAGATTTCCGCGTTCTGTATATGCATAGAATAATGAATTGTGTACTTCTTTTAATTTGTCAGTTTTAAAACTGTTCGTCTGCTTATCTTGGCATAAAAATAATTTCGAAAAAAACAACACATTGGTCGAATTGTTGATAAGCCTATTATATGGCTTCTGAAGAACTATTAACCCAACAGCGCTATAAAAGATGGATAAAGAGAGAAGATAATGTGAAGAAGTTACATTTTTCAGAGATGGGAGGAAAACCCAAGAGGAATATTCTGGGGAAACGCTAGAATCAGACAGGGACTAAAACCGCAATCCACATATTGGCCCAGGCGGGATTCTCAAAAAATACCAGTTTACTCTCTAAAATAATACTAATAATTGAATAATTAGTCACAAACGATAGTTTACGGTGACAGTATGTATACAAAGGGGGAAAATAGACTTCATAAGGAGTTGGATGGTAAAGGACTGAATCAGAAACCCAATTTTACTCAATTTCGAAGAATTAATGATTTAAAATGATTTTGTTATCACGAAGGTTCTGCTGGATGAACACTCTTGTTAAATTTGACTAGAAAACAGCTGACCCTTGCTGAGTGCAGGTTTGACTGTTTTCTAGTCAAATGTAACTGGAGTATTTTTTAGAGTATAGTGTTGCTTCATAAGAAAGAAAGCTGAGGGAAATATGACGGAATTCACAATACAACAACAGTGGAACTGTTATCTAACCACGGCGATTCTAAAAGTCGCGATAATTCGAGGTAAACAAAGTAAAGCCTGGTTCCCATATCGATGTTAATCTTTCGCAGGCTACGCAAAGTGGACAGACAGCAGGCGAAACAGTCGATCGGCAAACCCGTGTCGTTACAAAAACTGTCCGGGTGCGAAATTAAAGTGTTGAATCAACATTATAAATGTGCGGTCAATCTTTAAAAGTTGGGATTCTATACATCAAACTGCTTAATTCCACACTCGAGGTGTTGAATTCGTGAGGTAAATGTTTGAAATCCCAACTTTTAAATAGTAGTCACCGACCACACACTTATAATGTTGATTCGCTTATTGCATCTGATTGGTTATAGGCCTATGAAGTCACATTGTCTATAAAAGCTTGCTAAATAGTGTGCGCGTTTAGCGTGCGTCATGCGTTGAACTTTGCCGATTGTCTGTGACACTTCCACATTATGTCTGCTTTGCAATATGGGTCCTGTTTGCGTTTCAGTTTGCGTTTCATTATGACAATAATTATGGAAGCCATGCAGGCTTAAACCTAAAATCATATATAGTAAATCATTTAGAAAGTAGTCGAGTTATTAATATACTGATATCGTTTACAAAGCTGAAAACAATATTATACTTGGCTAGTTTGTCTGATGGAACGTCTATCTTTTCAGACGCCTTGATGTGCGTCTCACAGCGTTGCATTAGTTCCTCCTTCATAACCTCTCTCTGATCACCGGCATACTAGATAACATCAAACAAACAAGGATAAGTAATAACTATAGTCAAAGTGGCCCTCGATTGTGACCCAATCCTGTTAGTTAAACGTCTCTGTTGACACTTCACACTTTGAACGGGCATGATGTAATTTTGCATTTAAAGCGGACACGGTCAGTAGCAGGATGTGATATATTTGACAAACGATTTTCAAAATCACATCCAAAGGCTCTAAATTTACATCTTTTAAAAATTCACATCCTGGGTTAAGCCGTTAAGATGCAAATTCGCATCCACTTGATGTGATTTTGGATCTTAACGACGTAACCCAGGATGTGAATTTGGAGCATTTGGATGTGATTTTAGGAATCTTTTGTGGAAATCTCATCATGTTTAATACTGACCGTGTCCGCTCCGAATGCAATATCACACCATGCCTGTTCCTAGTGTCACAAGCAATGACATTGTATTGTTGCAATACACACTGCTAACTATCAGATTCGACCCAGCAATTCGACAAGTTCAGTGGTGGTCAAATGGTAAGACGTCTTCATACTAGTAAGTAGTAGGTTGTGGGTTTGGGTCTCGGGCGAGTGGTGTTTTTGTTTGTTTTGTTTTTCTCGCAATTACTCAGGATAAAACTTCAGTTTCACTTCAGATCGCTCGTATACGTAAATTCACTTAAA
This sequence comes from Crossaster papposus, assembly GCA_037893245.1. Taxonomy (NCBI): domain Eukaryota; kingdom Metazoa; phylum Echinodermata; class Asteroidea; order Velatida; family Solasteridae; genus Crossaster; species Crossaster papposus. The sequence continues at coordinate 135,141 of JBAIAA010000131.1, read as the reverse complement.
GGGGAACTGAAAGTTTTGTTTGTTTTTGATTTTTTTGGTTTTGTAGCAGAGTATAGATTAAATAATAAATAAATAAAAAAATGGGTAAATTAGGTAAGAAATACGGTTTTTTGAGGCATTTTCTTTCTTCGCCTGCACAGCCAGAAAAATGTGTATGTACTGCATACAAATGTATATGACGTCATTCTGGGAGATACACTGCACACGTATGTATGCAGTGCCACCGTCTCCCAGAATGACGTCATTATGTTTACATACAGACTTTTCAGATTTTTGGCTGTGCAGGCGCAGAAAGAAAATGCCTCTAAAAAACGTATTTCTTACCTAATTTACCCAATTTTGTTCTTATTTATTATTTAATCTATACTCTGCCACAAAAAAAAAAAAAAAAATCGAAGAAAAAAACCCTTTCAGTTCCCCTTTAATACACTGTTATGTTCAACGTATGAACGTATTAGGGGTATGAAAACAAGTGTTTTACATTACTTACAAGTAGGACCCCTAATGTTTTTTCGTTCTTTGGAGAGAAACGTTCACTGGGGTCCCAGAGTTTTGGAAGTTCCTCAAGTGGCTTCAAGCCTAGGCGATGAAGAAAGGAATCTTCGTGCTTCATTGACAAATACCAACCTGAAACAGAAAAAGGAACACGGAGGAAAACTTTAAGAAACACACATTCCAAAATAATGTTTCTATACGGTAATAAATACGGAATAGGCAATTTGCTTCAAATCCATCATGTACAGGGTGGTTAAAAAAACGAAAACCCACCATTGTCAGCAATTTTTACCTACTTGATGAGCATATTGAACACAAGTGACTTTAAACACAAGTGACGAAAAAACGAATGTAAATGCATATCAATAATAAGACAATATAATATATCAATATTAAATATTTCATGTGCCAAACCTGTTTGTATGCAAACGGCGTATTTCATCCGCTTGACTGAGTAGCTTGATTTGAAGAAGAAAAAAAACTACACCAATAATTTGTACTTAATTTTCTTTTACATGCGTTTCTGTATTATCATTAAAGCATAAGTTAAAGTATATTATGACAAGTTTTAACCTTTCCATGTTCCATGCGAATATTTCCTAAAATTGAAAATATGACGTGCATTTTTACTTCAGATGCGCACTCAAACTCTGTGACTGTCAGGCGGATGGCCCCGCCGTCCGTGGATAAACAGGTTTGGCACATGCCATTAAAAAACAACCATATATCAGAGACAAAATAAGCATTTACAAAAAAAATTCGGTCACTGATCAATATTTTACTAACATAAAGTTACATATTATGCTCAACAAGTATCTTTTTTGTACCACCTTGTACTATGGCTGATCTATACACAAGTGTAGCGCTATTGAAAACAATCTCGTAATTAAAGTATAAATTAAATTTAGAATTTACTATTTATGATTCGACTCAACATGTTAGTATTCACATTGCGTTCCATGTTTGTGTGAACGTGTTGGTGCGTGCGGACGCTTTACCAAAATATAATTGAGTTAGCATTACCGTCATAGCAATGTAGTGGATAGTTGCAGAGAACTCCTCCGTCTACGTAGTAGTCCTTCTTCTTCCCCTTCTCTATTGTCACGGGGCAAAATACACCTGTGAAGGAAACCAAGCATGTAACTGTTTGCTCCAAGTATAATATAATAACCTGCACATCTTGATAACAAATGTTGATAACAAGGACGTTTGATTTGGTGTCTTTTGTGTCTCCTGGGAAAATTTAGAAAATGTGTGCTGATATGGGTGTTTTGGTGCAGACTGGTGCAAGTAAAAGTCAATGACCCATGGCAAAATATTGGGGGGTGAGGGACACTGCCATAGCTGCCCCCCCCCCAAAAAAAAATAGTTGGGAAGGGGGGGGGGGGGGGGGGGGGGGGGGCGTGCCCCCCGCCCCCGGATCGCCGCCCATGAGTACGAGTACATTAAAGTACTTTTTCATCAGTACGAGACAGTATCAGGTAATTGTTTTCTTTCAAGTACGAGTAGCGTGAATTTCAGACTATAAAATACGACCTCCGTATATTGCGCATGCCTAAGTGAAGCGAGTTCATTAATTAGTGTGAAAGCGTTTTGATACCGTTGGTGATAAAGCGCCATACAAGCGCTGCGAATTATTATTATTAATTACTTGTCACGTGGAGGATTTTAACTACACCCTAAAAACAGATTGGTGGAAAATAACCAATTGATTGGTAGATATGTGTCCAACCAATATATTGGTAAATTTTAACCAAAATATTTGTTATTTTGACAAATATATTTGTTTGAAATAACCAATATCATTAGTTATTTCGCCCTCTATTTTTGTTAAAATTTACCAATATTATTGGTTGGACACATATCTACCGATCAGGTGGTTATTTTAACAAATTGTTTTTAGGGTGTAATAATATGGAAACGGTGTCCAATTTTTTAAGCAGTCCGATTTTCATATGAAACCAGTACGGGTACATTTTCAGGGGTTCCAATATACCTAAAAATACTCGAGTACCAGAAGGAGTACGACTACGACAGATAATTAAAGGAAACATGTAATAAGGTTTTTTTTTGCTTAAATCAATAAAGTATCATATTGACAACAACATTATGTGTGAGGTTGTGTTTATTTTCTGTGATAAATAGGAGAAAAAAATTTTTGAAAATGTTTAGTCATACCACTCCGCCCCTCAAAGGGAAACCTCATTAACATAAAACTTCGCGTGGGGTATGACAAAAATCGAGGCAGAGAATTGCCTCACTGCGGGGGGGCGCTACCCGGGCCTGGCTTGCATTATGCGCGCATTGCATGCAACAAGTCTTTGTCTACGAGTTTACCATGCCGGTTTTTTTATTCTAAATCAGGGTAAAAATACAACTGTTTTCAGTCATGCCGACTAGATGTGTAGCTGCTGGGTGTAGCAAAACTACCAAGGATGGAGTAAGCCTTCATTTGTTTTCGGCTGATCCTAAATATCGGATGATTTGGACAGCCAAAGTAAATCTTACCAGAGCGAAGTGGTCCCGCCGGGCCTAGTGATTTTTCGGCCCGATCTGCAGCGACCATTTTGAGCGGTCGTGCTTCGACACTGGTCTGTACAGCAACTTTGGCATGCCCTAAAAAAACATGCTGAAGTCAGATGCTGTCCTAACGATATTCCAATCGGACGAATCTGTACTGTTTTCGTCAGATTCACTAAAAACCGACGAAGAACTTTCACGATCGTCCATGTTTAGTCCGCGCCGATTACTGTACATGTACATGTACTTTGTACGGTATCCTTTGCTTTGGACAGCGTGCGTGTGGGTGATCGCGTTTACATGTACGTGTACGTACGTGTGCACAAGGCGTACGGGATTCGTTCACTCTCGTACACACAACAATGTGTGCGTACGTGGCCACGCGAACCCGTCTCGTACCTAGACGTCGCGTACCGACTATCGATAATTTGTCCGGGTTCTGACTCGATTTACGTCACTCATTTTGAGTGGCCGCGAAATTTAAAAAGGGGGGGTCAATTTCTGGACGGCAAATTACCACACTAAACGTACACTAGAACCAGTTTTGCTTTTTATTCACATTTGATACACATAAATCTATTGATTTAAAACAAAAAATGCGTAAAGAAGATGTTAGACTACATGTTTCCTTTAAGGTGACGATGTTCATTATATAAATGTACACAATGTAAACTTAATGTAAATGCAAACTTGGCGCCACAAACTTTACACCAAAGTGGTGCATTCAAAGCTTTTGTAGTGGTTGTTATCCGCTATTATTACATTGTAACCCCTACGTTTCCCCATGATGCACTGCGAAAGACAGTGGCGTAAACGTACCAATACATAGAGCTATATTAGGTACTAGGCCTGCTTTATCCATACCTGGAATACAGCCGGACATCTGAACTGCCTTTCTTATTGGCATATCGGGTGTGGTCTTGACATGGCAATACGTGCAGTCCATATTATTCAAGTTGGTCACTGTAATACAAAGTTCCCGTTCTGTTTGCTTGTACAGCTAGTTGGGTAAACAAAATGTTACTTCAATCATTGAGGTATGTTCGGAATACATTGGAGGTTTACTAAGTCCTAATAGTATGCGCACCAGATTATTATTCACATTGGTGACTATTGCAATCGAGTGTTAAGTGACGTATGTCACTGAGTGGAGTTAGTGGGGTGTTTAAAGATGGACTACAACAAAAACTCACACATTAAAGTTATTATCGGACCTTGTTTATGTTGTGTTCAGGTAACACTTTATTGTTACGGTCATGTTTTTCTCCCAATAATTTTGTTGCAATTTGACCGACAAAATTAGACCTCGATTCTTCGATTTTGAAATTTCCCGCCCTGTACTGGTTCCCGGCAAAGATCCACTGAAAACCACAATGAAATCCACGATATAGTACTAGCGGACTTGTAAACCAGCGAAAATTGATGACGTACTACCCATGAAAACGCATACATGGTGGCCCTGAAGGGACTCCGCAGATCGCGAATATCGACGTCAAATTTGACGTCAATTATTTCACGACTTTCCAAAAAAGTCGCGAATATTGACGTCAAATTTGACGTCGATATTCACGACTTTCCCCAAAAGTCGCGAATATTGACGTCAAATTTGACGTCAATATTCGCGATCTGCGGAGTCCCTTCAGGGCCACCATATGTATGCGTTTTCATGGGTAGTACGTCACACACAAAGTATGAATTATTCATGAGTTAAGGGCTTTTGCTGAAACTGAGTTTTTCTGGGTCGTAGAGCGCCGATCAATTTTGTTGTTTTTTGCATGAAGGAACAAGATTTATTGAATACTAATGATATATTAGTAATCATTATACATTTCTCGAACACAAAACAGCAACACAGCCTTTATCATTATTCCGTTGTAGTCCATCTTTAAATTAAACAAAACACGAATCCGAACCGAAACCGATCTGAACTCTCCGACCCGACCAGACCCGACTCGACAATAATTCAGGGAAAAAAGCGACCCAAACCGTCAAAAACGGAACCGAACCCGAAAAAACCCAAATGACTGGCTGGGGAAAATCATCCTAAGTTCACGAAAATTGTGTCTTTTTTTCTGCCTGAACTTATACTAGTACCCCATGAGTATCAAACAAGCAACGTCCGCCGTTTTAACTTACCACCGCATTGTACGTAAAAGGTATCTTTTTGTGCGCGCGTTTTATGTCTATACTGTTTCTTTTTTTTTCTTTTTTCTTTTTTTCTTTTTCTTTTTTTTTCTTTCTTCTTTTTTCCCCTTTTTTTTCCTTTTCTTCTTTTAACACTTACATTCGGCTGTAATTTGAAGCTGTAAACAGTGAACACAGCAAGTAAATTTCCCATTTTGTTTGTTTCGGTTATTTTGGGTTTATATCGTGTTTTTTTCTCAACAAATCTTAGCCAACCTGACCCGACCCGAAAATCACAAACGCTAAACCAAAACCGACCAAACCTGACAATTACTAGACACCGAAACTTGGTGATGACGTAAACCCACACAATTAAAAATATCCGTCTATGGCGAGAACATTTAATGTATTACTTATACACGACGATATTGGAGAGTTCTTTAAATAATTTAAAATATCTTTAAATCATTTACAAATATCTCTAAATAACTCTAAAATATCTTCGCGTAAGTAATAAATGCTAAATCGACTCGCCGAAGACGAATCTTTTGAGCCTACGTGATCACCAAGTTTCGGTGCATTACTCGTTTTGTTGCAACAACCACGTCCTGGATGTACGCCCTTTTTACAGAGAAACCAGTCAATTTACGGACATCCTCCATTTATAGAATCCTGTGATTCACGCCGTGCTTCAGCGCCCACGATTCAGCCTGCAATGTGGTGAATGGTACCCCGAAATACCACAGCTATTCTTTTTTACTCGTTCGGAAAGGAGCATTGTTGATTTCCTTCGCTCTCGTGCACACAGAATAAAAGCAATTTTTATTTTCAAATAATAATTCCACTTGGATGCAGGAAGTAACGCTTATAACAATTTCGGGTTTTACTAAATACCAAAGCAGCAAATCATGGGGGGGGGGGGGGGGGGAAATGCGACTAGAAAGTAGTCTTTGCACCGAGTCTAGCCTTGGTCAAGGCGAGTTCGTCGTTATCCGTCCGTCGTTATCCGTCCAGAAATACACTGTGCGCGCGCCCCGCATATGCTAGCTTGCGCCCCGTGCAATTAGATACAGCGCGAACAGCGACCTCATACGGCCACTATTTATGCAAAACAACTGAGGCTCATTTTTCGCCTTGGATCATTGGGTTTTTGAAATCTTATGTTTTGCCTATATTTTGCGCTACATTTCTAGCGCATGACCTCGTATGCGAATACAGATAAGTATAGGCGGGTCTAAGATGTGGACTGTCCAATCACAACGCGGTTGAATTCCGACGTCATCAAATTTGATGCAGTTACTTATGGCGGATATTTAGCGTCGTCTGTCGTCCGAAGATCTGTCGTGTAAGTTCTGCAGCGAAAATACTACCCCTCGAAGATTTTAGACCCGAGCAGCGAAAGGCCTTAGAATCCTTTCTTCGTCACGGTCACGATGTTTTTGTGAATTTGCCGACAGGTTATGGGAAATCCGTCATTTTTGAGGCAGCCCCATTTTGCTCGGAGCTCGCACGTACGGCCAGGTACTCAGCGTTTTTCAGCGTGTTTGGTCAGTTTCTTATCGCCGCATAATCGGCATTATACCCAGGCATGCTGGTCTGCGCGTTATCGCCACATTGTATAGTCCAAGCATGGTCCAACGCTGTGTGGGGAGGGGGCATGTTTACGGCTGCAGAACCAACCTTCAAAATGATCGCAATATCGTAATTTAAACAGGGACAAGTGTCTTATATCCTCAATGACTCCTCTAATTATTTTCTTGGCAAAATTCAGCCGGCACCGCAAGGCATTTAATTATCAGAGTCCCGCGTTTTTATACCGAGGCAAGTTTTTTAGCTGGATTAGATGCGTGCGATATAATGTAGGGCCGAGTTCGACACGTTTCAATAGAGTCGCGGCCTTCTCCAGTCGCCGCGGTTGAACTAATTTAAGCAGCTAAACACAACTAGTTTTGACCATAACATTGTCAACATTCAAGCAAATACCCAGCAAAACGAGCGAAAATAACTGCAACCCGGCCCCACCAATCAAGCAAGACAGTTCAAATCTTCATGTGTAATTCCTACAAGCCTTTGTAAAAATCACTCAACTTTCTACGATAAAATATTATGTCAACGATGGCGGTGTTCGTAAACACTCGCGAGCTAGCTATGACCTTTCACCGCTAGCTTAAACTATACAGTTTCTACGCAACGATCGACCAATAAGAAGACGACTATAAAGGTCAGCTTAATCTATTAGCATAATGAGCACCGCCCCCAAAACCTCAACTTAACCAATGATCCAAGGCGTTCAAGTATCTTCAGTTACTTTGCATATAATAGTGGCCGCGTGAGGTCGTTGTTTGAGCTCCGATTACCGCTGCGCTGTACGTACGGACGGGAAACGATGAACGCCTTGACCAAGGCTACACCGAGTCGTGAAATTCATCGCAAATATTAACGTCGATATTCACGATTTGCGATGCCAAAATCCTCCCTTCAGAGCCACGATAGTTACACCTACCTGCTTAAATGTCAAGTCTGGATCGCCCATCTTCGCTTTGACTCGCTCACCGAACCAGTCATGGATCTTCTTTCCCGGATACAAACCATAGTTCCTCAGCATATTTGGGAGAACGCTGAGTTTACCAAATCTGGCGTCTGGAAAAGAAAAAAAAATAATCCCGTACATTTTCGCAGGGACGCTAGTCCACTGTGTGTGTGGAGCCAAAATGAATATAGACCTTTTAATATTCACAAGAAAGCCATTTTGGTCGTGTTGTCTGAGTGTATTAAACAAATTGTAAACTGTTAAATGGGATAGTGCCAGACTACTTTTTGGTATTCTAACCTCGCCTAAAATTGTTGTGATATGTGTGTGACCAGCCAGACTTAATTGTTACTGAATTATGCTGCCAGGCCCCGTATAAGTATCGTTTGTATATAGTCTGTGTTATTTTCTAAAATTAAATCATGCACTTGCAAATATTATCCGTATAGTTTGTTGAACCGTATGCGAGCGCCCTCTTGTGTTCTTCACTTTGTATCGCGATATCGCATTACGTCATTGGCATTTGCATTGTATGTGGGTTCCACCATAGACAGCTTTACTATTTTGCACAAACACGCTGCTCGGACTCGCATTCCTTACATTATATAATAGTCTTCTTGGAGAGTAAGCAAGCATGGGTAGGGTACTTGACTGCTTGGCGTTCATATATGCTTCTCTTGAAGTTTATAATAATATTGCCAGCTTTGCCGTGGCGTTGACGATACATTGTCGTCCATTTATATTAAGACTAGAGAGGCATGGGTGTATGAGACTACAACTGCTCCGCTATTACTCTGGTCAAGGCCGGACTTCTGCTAATTTCATCGCTGGTAGTCTTCTCTTGCAGCATCTGGAGCTGTTGATTAATGACTGTCGTTTTTTTGTGTAAAAAAAATATTTGATTGTAAATGGGAAAACACCCTACATGTTGTATGTCACATTATTTCTGCGTAACCTTGGCCGCATCGGTTACAAAAATGGCGTAGTCGGCAGGATGTCAAAAATGGCATCATAAATTTGTGACATTTTGCAAAAAAATCGTATTTTCAATTTCAAACGACAGTCATTAGTTTTATTGTATATGACGGAACTGCAACTTCTGGGTTATCATCTGGAGTTGATGGTCTGATGCAGCAGTTGAAGACATTAATCAACATCATCTAGCCAATCTGGTCTTCTGCAGTCAAGATTTCGTCGGTGTCATCTAGTCCCCATTCCATCTTCAGGCTTCCACACCGAAGGTTCTTCAGTTTGGAAAACGTCTTCCAGCATTTTCTCCCCCCCGAGAACACTTTGTTCATCTGAGACTGGAAGGATCCATTCTTCAGCACGAGTTACTCTTTTTGGAGCATGCTGTGTGCTACAGAGCTTCCTCACTGACGGTGAACTTAAATAGCCATACACTGGTGACAGTGTCTGGAAAATAAAATAATTTTTAAACCTTAAGATATGTTTAGTGCCAAATTGTACTTTGTGTGATACATTGAGTTGAGCATATGGTACACTGTTAAATCTAAGTATTATTGTTGTCGTACTTAATTAGTTATTTGATTAGTTTGTGGTATAACCTTGAGACAGGCGATTTTGCTAAGCCAACATTTACATTTTGAGGATAAGCAGCGGTTTTTCAGACAAACTTATTGTATTTAGCATCAAGACCTTGAAACTTAGTGTTGCATTTGTAAAATAACACGGTGGTAGTTTGATTTTTTTCTCCATATTTTGCAGGTTGAAGTTCGGACAGGACGCTTGTGGTTTCTGCACCTCATGCTCCCTCTTCCCGCTCGTTATCTTCACAGCAACTTCTACCCGCTTGCTTCTCTCCCGTCTCCGTGTATCGCTACATTACCAACGTATCTGCTGCTTTGCACACGCTGCGTAGGTTAAGGTAATGAATGCCAACCGCCTGCTTGCATTGTTTGTGATCTTGATTACATGTGTACATGTACTAACTTTTTCTCATCGTAACCAGCAGAGATATTTTATTGCACTCGTAACAATGGCTACTGGTGAATCCTCAACTTGGTCCCCTGTAAAGAAAATGTCAGAAAAAGATATGATGGCGCAGATTAAGAAATTACAAGATCAATTACAGACGGCAACTCTTGAGACTAAGGCCAAACCTAGTTCTGCATTCCTTCTTATGCCTAGTCAGAACAAATTAGCATCATATACTGGTTCACCCGATACATCTTTAAACCTAGAAGATTGGATTTGTGATGTGAAGGCAACTATAAGATCTCGCCCCTTATCAGAACCTGACAAGGTTGACTTTGTGTTTCAACATTTAAGTGGGCCAGCACGTGAAGAAGTCAAATTTAGACCTAGGACGAGTATTGAAGATGTTTTTAGTGTCCTTAGAGAGGTGTTCGGTGATCAGGGATCATCTGTGCATTTGCAACGATCTTTCTTTGAAAGAAGACAGAGAGAGGGAGAGAATATTAGGGATTTTTCTCATGCTCTTTTGGATCTTTTTGATAGGGCCAGTAGAAAAACACCCCATCTTGTCACTCACAAAGAACAGGTGTTGTGCGACCAATTTGCAGATGGTGTCTCGGATAATCTTTTTTCATTAAGATCCGAAGCCATAGACTGGGTAGATGAGCCCACTGATAGTTCAGTCAGGAAGCAGAGAGCCTCTATTCAAGCAGCCAGAACGAGTCTCATTGCAGAAACACAATCGTTGACAGATATAATTCACCAACAGCAACAACAAATTCAGCAACAACAGAAACAAATTGAAGACGTAACTAAGCTTGTTCATGAGCATATCAGAAAACCAGATCAGAATAGAAAACCATGGAATACTCAGAACCTAAGTGAGAGAAGTAAGACTCGACTGAAGTGTAATTTTTGTAAGGCTTTAGGCCATACACAAGATAGGTGCTACAAGTTACAGTTGAAGGAAGCACAAGATACCATTGACACACTTGCGAAACAAGTGAGGGAGAAAAAGTCTTCTTCGGGAAATTAGATCCTCCCATCGTTTCAAGTCCGATGATCGGGAGGCATGAAGTGGACTCTGTTGATTTTGGTAAACATCGTTTTGTAGGGACATGTCCAACTGTAGTTGTACAGATTGGTGGAAGGGATGTTACTTGTTGACACTGGTTCCATGGTTTCAACTCTTACCGAGGAATGTTTCCATTCTTTATTTACCAATAGTGATACACAAATACATAGTGACAACCTTTGGTTGAAAATTACCTCAGCCAATGGTCTTGAAATCCCTTATGCTGGTTATATTGAACCTGATGTCGAATGTGAACAAATTAAAATTCCACAGGCTGGCATTCTGATTGTTAGAGATTCCATGGATGAACAACATAAAGAACAGAAGAGGAATATCCCAGGTTTACTTGGCATGAACATCTTACGACCCCTCGTTGAATCGATAAACGAGAGCAACAGGGATCTTTCTTCACTTTCATTTTTGAACTCCGTTCTGTTGTTAGGTGAGTCAGTAGAGAAGAATGAGCAGGAAACCATTGGTTTTGCAAGAGCTGCTTGCAAACAAAACATCTATCCCTCCAGAATATTCGGTGACAGTAATGGCCGAGAAGAGTGGTCTATCTTCTGATAAAGTAGCAGTTATAGAGCCTCTGAGGGTCAGTGATCATCTTCCGGTTGGTGTCTTGATAGCATCTACTCTTGTGGAAGTCGGTAACACTTTCCCAGTTAGAGTTGACAATCTATCTACCTCTGGCTTTATTTTACGACCCAGAACACGTATTGGCGTTGTGCGAGCTATAGATAGTATAGTCGATGATAGTCCTCGGGTCCAATTTCAGGTTTCTGTTAATCATATTCTGATTTCACATGTAGAAACAAACATACAAGTACCTCCATCTTCATCACCAACTACTGTGCCAGTTGATCTGGAAGGTTTTACAGGTTCCAAGGAAGAATTGGTTGAAATTAAGAAGTTGCTGGACACACATAGGGACATATTCTCTGAACATGAATTTGATTTAGGAGATACAGGCACAGTGGAACATCGAATAAAAACACAAGATTCTGAGCCAGTTGCCCAGACTTTTCGTCGAATTCCTCCTAATCAATATGAACAAGTGAAAGAACACATAAAGAACTTATTACATCACAACATTATCACAGAGAGTTATAGTCCATACGCGGCTCCTATAGTTTTAGCCAAAAAGAAGGATGGTAGTCTGAGAATGTGTGTTGATTATATTGAATTCCAAAACACACAAGGATGCATTTCCCCTTCTAGAAACTCGGAATTTCTCGATGCACCAGTCGGGGCGAAATTCTTCTCTTGTCTAGACTTGGCGAGTGGCTATCATCAAGTGCGAGTACAAGAACAAGATCGTGAAAAGACAGCTTTTATTACACCTATGGGGTTATATGAATATGTTCGTATGCCCTTTGGACTCTGCGGAGCTCCAGCAACTTTTCAGCGTCTTATGCAACGTTGTTTTGGTGACTTGATTTATCAGTTGTTGTTTGTATACCTGGACGACATCTGTATTTATTCTAAAACATTGGAGGAACACCTAAAACACATAGACATTGTATTCTCTCGATTAAGACAGCATGGTTTGAAACTTAAGCCTGCTAAATGCCATTTATTCCAGAAGGAAATCCATTACCTGGGTCATGTATTGTCAGAAGAGGGGATCAAGACCGATAATGAGAAAACAAAATGTGTTCAACAGTGGCCAGTCCCACAAACTGTTAAGAAACTGCGACCCTTCTTAGGGTTTGCTAGTTATTACCGGCGCTTTATTCCAAAGTTTGCTCAGCTTGCCCAGCCTTTACATGCTCTGGTAGGGATTTCTCAGGGTCACGACCCTAAGTATTTCAGAAATAGATGGTCCATACAGTGCCAGGAAGCTTTTGATTCACTAAGAGCTGAATTTTGTTCCACTCCTGTATTAGCATTTGCTGATTTCGCTAAACCATTCATTATTGATGTGGATGCAAGCCAGTCTGGGCTGGGAGCCGTTTTATCCCAGGTTCAGGAAGGTCATGAGCGTGTAATTGCTTATGCTAGCCGCACCCTCAGAGATAGCGAAAAGAAAATGGAGAAATGTAGCTCTCGTAAATTGGAGTTGCTTGGTCTGAAATGGGCTGTAACTGACAAATTCAAAGATTATTTGTATGGATCTGAATTCATAGTAAGAACAGACAACAATCCCTTGGTACATCTCAAAACAGCGAAGTTGAGTGCTGTAGAACAACGGTGGGTTGGAGAACTTGCATCATTCAATTTTCACATAATTTATCGACCTGGTCGCATTAACAAGAATGCAGATGCACTGTCACGTCAATATGAGGAGGAAGACTGGAACACGTTTTCCATGTCGCAGATATTTGCGAACACTAACATATCTACACTTGTCCAAACACAATCTCTTCCTTTGGAACTCCAGTGCACGGTGAACAGTTTCATGTGTAACTCTAACATCAAAGATGAACACCTGTCAAATGATGGTGTACACTTGAATAATCGAGGAGTTGCCACCTTTGCGACTAACTTAATAAATCACTTGAAGACTCTGCGCAGCAATCCTGCCTACCAACCCCCACGTAGCACTCATCGCACCTACGCTGACGTCCTCAAATCACCTCAACCACAACGCCCCGACAACCATATGGGTTTTCAGAGAGGTCACCCACCACCAGCACGGAGGATGTCCTTCCATGTCAAGAACCGGCATCGGGACGTCAAGAACCGGCATCGGGACGTCAAGAACCGGCATCGGGACGTCAAGAACCGGCATCGGGACGTCAAGAACCGGCATCGGGACGTCAAGAACCGGCATCAGGACCAGGAATGGATGCAGTACCTCAACTTTGTCAACCAAGTAACAAATCCCCTGTAAATTATAAACGTGTTAATACACTTAAAAACCTAAAGTGCATTTCCTTAAATGCCCGTAGCATATTAAATAAAAGAGGTGATTTCCATACGCTTATTGAATTCGAGAATGCAGATGTAATATGCATCACCGAATCCCATTTATGTGATGATATCAACTCCGCTGAATTTTTGCCTCCGACATATTCTGCTTTCAGGAAAGATAGAAATAGACACGGGGGAGGTGTTCTTATTGCATTTAAAAAGGGCCTCCCTGTTATTCATCGGCCTGACTTGAACACTCATTGTGAGATTATTTGGTGTGAAGTTGTTCGTAAAAACAAAGAGTCGATTTTTATAGGAGTCTTTTATAGACCTCCTAATAGTGGAATTGATATTATCAATGAGTTAAGTAGGTCTCTATTGCTACTTAATAGGAGCGGTATTAAACACAGAAATACTATCCTCACAGATGACTTTAATCTGCCTAAGTTAAAATGGGTTGACGGGTACCCTGTACCATCTGACAATTCTGAGCTCTCTCAGCATATGATCGCTCTAATCGAATGTAATTTTTTATTCCAGCACGTTACCGAGCCGACCAGAATCTCTGAGTCTTGTAGTAATATTTTAGATTTGTTATTTAGTAGTGAACCGAACATTATTTTAAATGTGCATATTTTCCCAGGTATAAGCGATCACGATGTTGTTATTTTTGAGTGTGCATGCGGGTTGAAACAGATTCCCGGTGCAAAAAGGAAGGTGTACTTCTACTCGCAAGCTGATTTTAGCAAATTTCGTAACAGTTTAAGGATTGCGCAATCTAAACTGCTTGATACTATAAAAGATGGGGATATCCAGTCCTCTTGGCTGTCTTGGAAACATTTACTTTTTGATATTGTTGACTCCACTGTACCTCACAAGGTTGTTTGCGATAAACGTAAGTCCACTCCATGGATTACGGGCGAGATTAAACAATTAATCAGGAAACGTAATAGACTTTTTAAGATTGCCAAAAAATCTAACCGTACTGAGCACTGGTCACGATACAAAGACGTCAGGCATGAGGTTAAATGTAAAATAAAACGTAATCGTGCAAATCATATTGATCACATTGTGTCAGGTATCGACAGTAATCCTAAGAAATTTTGGAATTATATTAAGATGTCTAAGTCGGATAACCCCTCTATCGAATGCTTAACAGTCAACGGTGATAAAATTACTAATCCAGAAGTAATGGCTGAAGCTCTGAATACCCAATTTAACTCGGTGTTCAATATTCACGTTGTCCCTAATGATCATATTTCTAATCTGGAGCCCAGTGTAGACATGATGAGGGATGTTAGGTGTACTTCATACGAAGTCTGTAAATTACTCAAAGACATTGATGTAAGTAAAAGTCAAGGCCCTGACAACATCTCTCCTAGAATCCTAAAGGAAGGAGCTGAGTACCTTGCACCTTCACTCACTAAACTGTTTAATGCCTCTCTAGAAGTAGGCATTGTGCCTGATGAATGGCGAAGGGCTCATGTGGTTCCCGTATTTAAGAAAGGTAAACGAGATGATCCTAGTAATTATAGGCCTATTTCACTTACATCTGTCGTTAGTAAAACACTTGAAAGGATTGTTTGTAACAGGCTTATTAAGCACCTTCATAACAACAATATTCTTGATGATAATCAACACGGTTCTAGAGCCCAACGTTCTTGTGATACGCAACTAATTGATGCTATACACGACTGGAGCAGCTACTTAGATGCTGGGCATAGTGTTGATATTATATTCTTAGATTTTGCTAAAGCTTTCGACAGAGTTTGTCACGACCTTCTGCATAACAAACTTATTACTTACGGTGTTGGTGTCCCAAATATTAAATGGATTATGAATTTTCTCAGAGACAGAGAACAGAGAGTGTCCATGAACGGAAATTTCTCGTTATGGTCTAAGGTAAAATCAGGTGTACCGCAAGGTACTATTCTCGGACCAATATTATTTTTGTGTTTTATTAATGATATCTCTGAGAATATTCACTCCACTATCCGTTTATATGCAGATGATTGTGTTTTATATAGGCCCATTGCCGCCAATAGCGACATTGAGATTTTACAATCTGACTTGAATTCACTATGTAAATGGTCAGATCAATGGAAATTGAATTTTAATATTGACAAATGTAAGGTCATGAGAATGTCAAGAAAGCACCATACTAGCCAGCATTTGTATTGTATTGGAAATAATATATTATCCGCCAGTAAATGTGAAAGATATCTGGGAGTCATGATAAATGACAAATTAAACTGGAACGATCACTGCAATGACATTTATACCAAGTCCAATAAAACGTTAGGACTTATCAAACGAAATGTTGGTAGTTGTTCAGCCAATATTTTAAAGAGGCTCTACATTTCTCTTATCCGATCACGACTAGATTACTGTTGCATAGCCTGGGACCCATACAGGCTAAACCACTCCTCTGTTGTAGAACGTGTACAAAACCAGAGTGTTAGATTTATCTGCAGAGACTGGCATTCACACTATGACACTCTATTAAACCAGTTAGGCTGGACTGATCTCCCAACTAGAAGAAAATTCTTTCGTTTGGTTATGTGTTATAAAATTGTTAAGGGTTGTATCAACATTAATTCCCTTAAAAAGTTTCACCCAGCATCTAGAATTGGGAGAAAGGATAATAGCCTAAAACTAAACATTCCTTTTGCCAGAACTGATTGTTTTAAGTACTCGTACTTCCTCCGTACAGCAAATGAGTGGAATAGTCTGCCTGAACACGTCATCCAAAATGCATCTTTAAATGTGTTCAAAAGTTCCCTTTTTAATGTTTTAACTTTCTAATTTTTAAGTTTTTTTTTTTTATATGCAATTTTTATTCTATTTTAACACATTTTTGTGGATTAGTAGGGTTTTATTTTTCAAGTTTATCTTACCATTTTATGTTCGTTCTTTGAATATGTTTCACTGAGAAATTCATTTTAAATGTTAATCTACATTAGTTTAATACATGTATTTGTCGGTTGTTGTTCATTGTTTGCCTGGTGGGGTGTTTGTTTGTTTGTTTTATTATCTGTTTGTTATTTAGTTATATTGGTATATCGTTATATAGTGATTTTATATTTTCAGACTATCCCATTTTACTTTTACATTTTAGGTTTATAATTTAGTTTTATTAATTATAGTTATTTAGTTATATAGCCTTTAAATTTTTATCCGGGGAGTGGTTTGAGTTGAACTGTTACAGTTTTGTCCACAACCCTTGACTTTGTCAGAAATTTGATAATAAATAATAACAAACAAGCCAGTGAACTTGGTTCAAATCGAGTACAGTGTGGTTTATGTAACCATATTTCTGTTTTTCCTTCATACACCACTGAACAGATGTGTGAGTTGCAACAGTCTGATCCAAACATAAAGCAGTTGCTTACATATTTGACAGCAAACCGAGTACCAAGTAGCAGAGAACGACGTACTGAATCACGTTCAGTTCAGGCCATGTTGGGACAGATCAATCGATTTTCTTTGGTTGATGGTATTGTGTATAGAGATGTCAAGGATCCCAGACTAGGAAACTTGCACCAACTTGTCCTACCCTCATCTCTTAAGTCCAAAGTTCTCACAAGTCTACACAATCAGTTTGGCCACCAGGGTATGGAAAGAACTCTTTCTTTGATTCGTCCTAGGTGTTATTGGCCCAACATGTATGTAGATGTGAAACAGTGGATTATTAACTGTGAACGTTGTACTATTTCTAAATTGCCTCGACCTTCAGTCAAAAACCCACTTGGTCACTTGGTCGCTAGTAAACCATTAGAAGTGGTAGCTATTGATTTTACATTACTTGAACCATCTTCAGATAGAACGGAAAATGTCCTTGTGATCACCGATGTGTTTTCAAAGTTTACTATTGCTGTGCCTACGAAAGACCAGACAGCGAAAACAACAGCTAATGCTTTAGTCAAGGAATAGTTTTTCAAGTACGGTGCTCCCCTGCGTATACATTCGGACCAGGGAAGACAATTCGAGTCGGACCTCATATACCAACTTTGTAAAATGTATAATATCAAGAAATCGCGTACTACAGCTTATCATCCTCAGGGTAATGCACAGTGCGAAAGGTTTAATCGGACCATGCACGACCTCCTTCGCACATTGTCTACAAAACAAAAACATTCATGGACACGCTTTCTTTCAGAATTAATATATACTTATAATTCTACGCCCCATGTTTCAACTGGATTTTCGCCGTTCTATTTAATGTTTGGCAGAAATCCTTGCCTTCCGGTGGATACATTGTTGGATCGAGAAGAGAAAGATACTGCATTGAACAACGATTGGATTATTTTGCATCAAAAACGACTTGAAGAAGCATATAAATTTGCTAGGGAAAAGAATGAACAAGAGAGACAGAAGAACAAAGAAATTTATGATCGAAAGGCTAATCCTAACATTTTCAAAATAGGTGATCAGGTTTATCTGCGTAATCATGCAAGAGGTAGAAGCAAAATTCAAGACAGTTATCATCCTGAAGTATACAAAGTTGTGGGTAAACCAAATCTTGCTAACTTTGTCTACATCATAGAATTAGCAAATGGAAGTGGTCAGAACAAAACAGTTAATTCTGTTGAACTTAAGTTAGTTCCATCAGGTCTTCTACACACAAAACCTACTACTGAGTCTGTGTGTCCTAGACACAGTTCCAAACCTACATGTACTTCTGCTTCCTTGCCTTTTGCGTCTTTGACTTCAAGCTCCGATTCAGACTTTGATATTGCAGTAGTAGTACATGCATCCGAGCCTGACAGTCCAGAACAGAAGAAACCGAGAACGTCAAAACGATCCACCAAGGGAAAACACCGGAACCCGTTTCATTGCCAAGGTCCGTGTTCTCCCAGCAGCAAACATGTTTTCCAATCAATTTTGACAGATCACTTATCATCATTGTTCTTGTTGTTCTTTGGGTGGCTTTGGTCTTCCCTGCGTACATCCTCTTGGAGCTTCAGTTAGTACTTGGCATTTTGCTAATATTACTGATTTTAGATTCTTTCTATCCTTTGGATGGAACAACAATATTACATAACCACACTAGATTAAAATCATGTGGAGCTTCTTGTGCCAAATGGTGTAAGAAATGGATGGATGGTTAAGCACGACGACTTGTATATACACCTTGCTTAATTGTAAATTGTTATATATATTTGTGTATTTTCCGTTTAAAAATGGCAATAGAGGTACCTGTTGTAAGAATCGATAGATTGGACATATATACATGAGTAGGGATTTTATTCACACTGTGGTGACTGTTCTTTTGGTGGTCCGTACGAGATCTTCTCTTTCTTGGTGTTAAACACTGAGCGGACATCCCACCAATCTTTTTCACCCGATTGAATCTCCTTTACATGTGCTTCATTTCTATTCTTTTTCCATAACATCTTTAACATAGTTTGACTGTGAATCTTTGTGTACATCACTGAGATTGTATCCTTAGAGGTTAACTCGTTTGCTTCTTTAGTGAAGTTAGGATCTGAAGTCTTTAGGTGAATGTTATTTTTCAGAGATTTTGATGTCATAACTAGTGTTAAATAACTCTTCCCGTACAAAACATTTTTATTCCTGGGTGATTGTGACCAGCCAGACTTAATTGTTACTGAATTATGCTGCCAGGCCCCGTATAAGTATCGTTTGTATATAGTCTGTGTTATTTTCTAAAATTAAATCATGCACTCGCAAATATTATCCGTATAGTTTGTTGAACCGTATGCGAGCGCCCTCTTGTGTTCTTCACTTTGTATCGCGATATCGCATTACGTCATTGGCATTTGCATTGTATGTGGGTTCCACCATAGACAGCTTTACTATTTTGCACAAACACGCTGCTCGGACTCGCATTCCTCACATTATATAATAGTCTTCTTGGAGAGTAAGCAAGCATGGGTAGGGTACTTGACTGCTTGGCGTTCATGCAACCACACCTTGCATCATATATGCTTCTCTTGAAGTTTATAATAATATTGCCAGCTTTGCCGTGGCGTTGACGATACATTGTCGTCCATTTATATTAAGACTAGAGAGGCATGGGTGTATGAGACTACAACTGCTCCGCTATTACTCTGGTCAAGGCCGGACTTCTGCTAATTTCATCGCTGGTAGTCTTCTCTTGCAGCATCTGGAGCTGTTGATTAATGACTGTCGTTTTTTTGTGTAAAAATAAATATTTGATTGTAAATGGGAAAACACCCTACATGTTGTATGTCACATTATTTCTGCGTAACCTTGGCCGCATCGGTTACATGTGGCTTAACAAATAAGGTATGTTTAATCACAAATGCTTAGCTGCGGGTAGTAGCTCAGGAATTCAGCGTCCCTGTGTAATTCGGCACCTTGCAATTCGGCATCTTAGGACCATACCAACTCGGCCCATTTTTATTTTGCCTTGCACAAAAGTCAACTAGGCACCTGACAAACTCGGCACTTCGACAACTCAATACCATAATGAAGCAAGAATGGGACGGAGAGAACCCCCCTTTTTGTGGTAGTCATTGTGCCTGCGGAATTATTTTTAGGTTTTGTAGGAGAGGGGGAAGGGGGGGGGGGGGGGGGGGGGTGCGTTAGATTACAATAATCTAGAGTAGAGAGTGGATCTAAAAACAATAATCTAGAGAGTGTACAGATATGGGATCCCATTTCTTGCTAGGTATACATGGATACATTACCTAGTTCAAAACCACTTGGTGCCATTTTCCCAACCCTTTTATGGGCGTTAAAAAGTGTATACTTAGCACAATAATGAGACCGAGGGACTCCCCCTTAGTCCCCATACCTATAAATTATCTTAATTATTGTCAACTAACGCACCCCCCCCCCCCCCCCCCCCCCCCGTAAAAACCTAAAATAAATTTATGACAAACCACAAAATTCCGCAAGCACAATGACAACCACAACCACGGGGTGCGTTAGGTAACACTAATCTAGAGAGTGTATAGGTATAGAGGACCGATAGGGGAGTCTATCGGTCTCGTATCGTGCTGGGTATCGCCCCCACCCCTACCCATTCCCTTCCCCGCCCTGCCCTACCAACTGGGTTTTCCCTGGGACCTACTCACCAAAAAAGACTTTCTGAATATGACCTTTCAGGAATGCCTCAATTTCATGCGAGTTGTACCCTACAGCCACCAGAGCAGCAATCATTGAACCGGCACTAGCCCCAGCAAAACGTTTGATGTTTCCCCAGTAGCCAAGCTCCTCTAGGACCTGTAACACAAAGTATATTTTTAACTGTGTTGTCATATCTATTGTTGGTTTACAAATTCCAGAATCTATAATTTTTCCATTGAAGGATATTAGGACAAGGTATCCACTAAATCGGTCACAGAGGATGCATTAGTTTGCATAATTAACGAGCGAGTACAAACCTAAATCTTCTTCTTCTATACTATAAAAGATGTAAAATGCGCCATCTTGTCCCTGGGCGCCGCCATCTTGGAACACAGGGCCGCGCCATCTTGGCGCGTGGTTGGCGCCATGTTGGAGAGGCGCGGCGCTTTTGGTCGGGCGACTCGTCGCCGCGCGTGTGTGCCGCCGGCGTCGGTGCGGCGGGGTGCCGGACCGTTCGCGACGGCGAATCCCCCGGGGAATAAGATTTAAAAAAAAAATCGTGGTGAGATTTAGGAGAAACGGACGTTACCGATAAACGCGTAATCGCTTTTCGATTGCCTGTTGATGTCTGTGGGCCTTTTTGCGTAAACTATTGCGTTATTTTTGCATTGTCCTTGCCCGGAGTTCGGGCCGAAGCCTTCCCGAAATCGTATACCGTAACTCGGTTACCAAATTGTTGGCTGTTTGCGATTAAGCGGCGACTACATGCGTTACACGAAGCCTTCGCAAATTGATTGTATCCGCCTTGCTTGCGCGGTGGCCGAGTTGGTGCCGAGTTTGTTGTTCGCGATTGGGCTGCCCCGTCCCGTGTTATTTGAGCTGGTGCCCCGCGCGCTTTACTCGTACTCCCTTGGTTTATTGCGGAGTTTGAGCGCCAGCTTTGTTTTCGGCTTCGAATTCCGTGCGCGCCGACCACTTTCAGTCACAGTTTGGGAACGTAAAAACAATGATTAATTCCTTTCGCGTTGCCTTTTGGACAAATCTCTCTCTTGCACATTGTCAATACTTAAATATTAAAACATTATCTCTCTAAAAACACTCCGAAACATATCGCTATTGCCTAAATTTTAACTTTGATCGTGCAAATATGTCGCGATATTGTATGTCGATCGTGGATATGAATATTCAATTTGGAAACGTGACTGCATTACGCAGATTGTTTTTATTCAGAGTCAATGGTATCCTACGGAGCCCCTAAAGGGACATATGACGAATACAAATCACCGTGACGAAATCATTTGATTATTTCATTTCGTGCCCACGAAATCATTTCGTGCACTCGAAATAACTTATTTCGTTAGCTCGAAATGATTTCATGCCCACTAAATGATTTCGTGCGCTCGAAAAAAATATTTTCCTGAGCTCGAAATTTTCCCGGTTTGTTTGTCATACAATCCATTATGTTTTTAGGACGTCAACAAGGTGTATCTATAAGTTACGATTCATAAATCATACGTCCGCATTTCGCCACATTTTTCTCAAGTGTTTATTACGTTTTGTATAGACCTTTCCAGCTATTTTAATAGTTGTATTGCACACAATCTTTATGACGGCGTTATAATTTTGTCCTCCAAAAAGGCACTACCGAACTCTCGTTAAAACCTCGTGAATTATCAAACGACCGAGACTGCCAGCTCGCTACAAATAAAACCTCACCGTTGCCAGTTAACGTTCTCGTTATCAAAGTTGTCTAGCGACCGCACCAACAGTTCACCACAAGCAAACTTTTGAGTTTGTAATTATTGTGCTCGTTTTTGTGTCCACATGAGGTAGAAATAGAATAGAAATTCTTAATCCAAAATATTCTTGCGTTCAGACGAAAAAGTTACGCCGGTGTGGAAGGTAATTCTGTCCCCCGGTAAAATTGTCCGGGGGGACAGAATTACCTAGGTAAAAGTGTCCCTCTGGAGACGTTAATTCTGTCCCCCTCCAGTTTGTTCTGTCCCCTCTCTAGGTAATTGTGTCCCCCAATGTTCTACACATAAGCGGTTATTTTGATGTTATTTCAATGAAAAGTCCACATGGTATTTATTATTTGGACTTCTCTTCCCTTCATCGATTTATCAAAACAAAAATACAAATACAAGTAACTTTATTAATTAAATCAACCGATCTACGTTTCTGCGCGAAAGGGAAAATGGCAGTAATCAGTATTTTTTGACTTCTTGCACGCGTACAGATTCTAGATACCCAGGACAATATAAGGCAGCACTTTTGACCACCTGTAATTTGTAGAACGCTACACATCCTACAGTCTGCCACAAATAATGCACCATGGAGGGGTGAACCTGTACTACACTGGTTGTTGCGTCTAGTGGGTGCTAGACTTGTGACGTTGCACGGGACAAATTTACCAAGGGTACACGTTTAACGTTGGGCAGGGAGACAGAATTACCTGGAGGGGGACAGAAATACCTAGGTACTCCCCCCGGACAGATTTACCGGGTCACGGCCTGGTAAGTCTGTCCGGGGGGACACATTTACCAGGGGGACAGAATTACCTTTCACACCGGCACTGCGCGGTGAGAATTATAGCTCGAGTTATTCAAACAAAGTTCCGCAACGCCAACTGCGTTATCCGACCTTCCGGTAACGAAAGCGCGCGTGCGGGGAAATTGCCCTAACGCGTCACGGCATGCATACAGCCCACTCTTGCGGGAAGATTTAATTTACATCCGTCACAAAATACATCACAACTGAACAACAAATCGGTGACAACAAAACTGCCCGAGCTATTGTAAAAGCATGATAAAGGTTTAAGGTTGATAACTTTTTGAAAAAACGGAGAATGTAGGTTCTTTCACACGATGGACGCCGAGCTGACCAACACACTGCCACAAGTGTATGCAGCAAACTAAATGCAGGAAACATATGCCGCGTATAGACAATTTTGCAGAAACACGCTACGCTGTATCGCTCAAGGACGAGCGTTACTACCTCTAAATAAATATATTAAAACAGAAAATACAAGCACAGAAAAGGGTGACCATGATCTGAGGTTTAACCTGCAGGAAATAACTTTCTTCATCGACGTTTGTTTGCCGGGCTTTTTTACGTCTTACGATGTCAAATTCGACCAGTTCGTGTAACGGAAAAATACCAGCATGTCGGCCATGGACTGGTTCCGGTCCCTAACTTTGTCCATTGAAGCGTACTTCTGGAACCAGTCAACAATGCTGCCTGCATTATGCATACTTTGCATGGGGCCAGCAGATGTCTTTCTGGCACCCATATCACCGTACCGGACCACTGACCTCTACACATGGACAGATCATCATTGTTTCACACTTGAAGTCGGCGCGAACTGGAAGTGCAACATGGCGGACCCACGACATCACTCTGTGAGCCAATGAAATGTCCAGGTTTAAGGTTCAGTGGGTACGGTACGTATGACGTAATGTTTATAAATACAAAAATGTATAGAGTAAATCCACTGACCTCTACACCTGGACATTTCATTGGCTCACAGAAGTGACGTCTTTGGTCCGCCATGTTGCACTTCCAGTTCGCGCCGACTTCAAGCGTTAGCACAGCAGAATATGGACAATGGTCCGTCCAGGTGTAGAGGTCGGTGTACCGGACCGTACCATGTACGCAAAGCCTTGTTAATTTATAGGGGCATATATTGGGGCAAAAATAGCGGAAACAACATACATAGACATGAATAAGATTAAAACTGCTGCAAACTGCTTACTGGCTGAAATGACCTGAAATATACAAATAAAGTTAAGAGGGCCTAATATTTCGATCTTAACAAGATCTTCTATAGAGAAAAAAAAATACACAGACAGCAGAAATATAACGAGCGTTTTAACATACTGAACAAAAATGTTGTTAAGAAGCATGTTTTTAAATGTGTCACGTTATTGCAATTTTGCGCGTGGGTCAATGCGATTAAAGTATCAGGTCAGTTGCGTTCCAACAGCACTTCAAAGCTCATCGCCGTGGGGGGGGGGGGGGGGGGGGGGGGGGGGGGGGGGGGGGGATCGTTATCTTTGGCGCAACTTAATCTAATCCACCACCTTTTGGAAGCACAAGTTACGCCATCTTAATTGGTGGCGTAAGTTACGCGGCCGCGGGTGGATCAGAGCGGTTCCAACGAAGGCATAACTTAGTATTTGTTGGATTAGCTTAAAACTTACGCCTTCGTCTGAACGTACAGGAGGTTACATACGCATCACATACGTACGCATTTGAACTCGAGACAAAGCAGTTTACGCGTGGTCGCAGTACTTCTACAGCAGGCGTCCTCATTAGACTTATTCAGGGGTCTGAATACATCTTTGGTAATTTCTTGAATTATTAGGAATAGGTGGACTAGTACTAACCCGAATAACCCCTGTTGCCGCCATTCCCTTGTTGCCTCCGCCTTCAAATACAATGTTGTCGAAGCAGAAGTCATAGCCAGCAAATTCCTCCTTCTGGCTAGCCGTCAGAATCTCCGACGGGGAGCCATCGGACAAGTTAGCCCCTGGAGACTTCGGCGGCCGGCCAAGGGACCCATTTTCTTTTTGTTGAACGGCCGAGCGTTGTTCTGCTCCGTAGCTCATCTCGAGATTTTAGTGTATTTTGCGTGTGCGTCCAGGGTGAATGCTGCTATCCGATTGTATTTGTGTTGAACACGGCCACGAAATATCATCCAAATAATGACACGAAACGTGCGAGTTGTCCCAACCAATCGAGGTTAAACACGAAACAAACACAATGAATCCGGATTACTGACCATATTGCTTTGTTATTATTATTTTTAGTTTGGAATTGTTGTCAATAACAATAAAGGGATACAACCTTTATAGACGCAAATTCTATAAATTGAAAGAGCGCCAACTGACCTGCATACTGCGGTATTGTGTCCAATTCGTTCATCCGGGTTCATATTACGCACGATATGTGGCAGTGAAAACCCCCCCTCTTTTGTGTTGACCATTGTGTTCCCGGAATTTTAGAAATTCTTTTTAGGTTTCAAGGGGGGATGGGTTAGGTTACGTTACAATAGTGTTGAGTGTGTATAAGGTATAGGGCTAAGAGGGGGGTACCCCTCTGCCACATATCGTGCTGGGTATATCCGGGTTTTACACAGAGGGTCAACACGATGGGTCGTCTGAATAAAAACCAGCATTTGCTGGTAGGTTTCTACTATACTAACGCATCTGTATGAATAAAAATAAAGCATATACTTTTAATGAAACAAAATTGTAAACGACAAAATAATTATTTCCTTGAAACTCTCTGGAATAAGAATATTAAAATTTGCTTCAGATTTTGAGTTCTCCCCTAATAATAAAAAAAAAATAAAAAAAATAAAAAAAATTATAATAATAATAATAATAAAATAAATACACCAAAACAACTGGAACGGCTAATTTGCAGTACTCTACCCTCCGACCAGAAAAACTAGTTTGGATATCTTTCTAGATGTAAAATTATACCAAGACTACTCGATTCCGTCCGAGTCCAGTAGTTTTCATTTAAGGGACTTTTTTTCTAAAAAGTCGGTTAAGTACGGGCCTTTTCATTGGGGTCGCGCTTCTGTTGATCAACTGTCCAACTGGGCAACTGACCCACGACTTGGTTCCAGAAAAAAAAAGCCACTGGTGATCGTGGTATGTTTTTTTATCTAGAAAGATTCCCCGTCTTTCAAACTAGCTTTTCAGGTGTGAGGGTACTAAAAATAGATAGTTGCGTTTTGGGGGGACCACTCTAATAATTATTATGATTTATGTTAATAAGGCCCGTGAGAAAGAAGTGAGAAATTGCGGCCCCATTGAACATGTACAGGGGTCCAATCATTCGGGTCATTTTCTATCAATTTGTCCAGGATTTCTCCTTTTTTCGATATGTCTCTTAGATCGTAATAGTAAAAATATCAAGCTTGAAATCGGGCCCGGGGCCGATTTTATAAAACTCTTTGCAAGTGCCCTGTGCGTGGTGGCCATTGACGTAGCCAGCCTGTCGATCGGCTCAAAATTTGATGGATGGTGGTACCCAGACTCGCACAGGTATTTTTGGGCCATTGTGCGGAAAGGAGCCTTGCTAATTTCCCTTGACATCGTGTTCACGGGACGAATTGTTGTTGACGTTTTTATTGTGTGCATACAAAAACCCAGTTATGCTCGATAATATTACTTATGACAATTGGTAAGGCATCTCTCAAGAACTTACTTCTAACAATCAGTATCTGGCTAGATTGTAACAAAAAGGTTACCGGTGACGTCATAAAACGTTATGGCACCCTCTCGCGGCAAGTTGAAAAGTGTTTAAATTGTGTAATTCTTAACAATTGGCATCTCGACGCAAAATAATGGCCACTATTCTTATGTCACTCACGACGCGACAATGATTTCATCACTAATTAGACAGTCGTGTGCATTCTTTAAGCCTCAGTCACATAGCCGATTATTTGCTAGAAAACCACTTCTGCTATGTTCCCACTATCACGATTCGCGCCACTATTGAAATCGTAGTCTTAATCGTGGAGTTATCGTGGTGATCCTATCAGATCTTATCAGATCTTGAGGTCAGTCGTGGCAATCGTGTTGTTCGTAGAAGATGTTTGGACGATTCAAAAATGTTCTACAATCAACACGATTAATTTTTAGATCGTAATGGATCGTAACAAAGCGCGACAGATCGCATCTAATCGTGCTTCCAAATCGTGGTGATCGGGATCAACCTTGGACAAGACAAACATCACCTCTGTTGAGATGTGCTGCGATTTGATTGTGGGTTGTAGTCTTCACTCTGTAGAAGTTCAAGAAACAATGAAGTCCATGGTCAGTCAATCGGGGACTCAATCGGGACAATTCTATCGGAACGTATCTGATCGTATCTGAACGGGAGACAAGATCGTGACAGATCGTGTCACCTGAAATTGACCAATCGTGACTATATCGCATCCAAGCGCACCAAATCATACCAGAACGTATCGACTCGCATCAACTCGTATCCAAACGTGACATTTCAGAAAAGGAAACAAAAATTCCACGACTAGCTACGGATGGCCAATCGTGGCGTTCGTAACGGATCGCACGACAGTGGGAACCTAGCATGACAGACTGCTCAAGACTTATCACGATTGGCCATTATTCGAAAGTCGTGAGCAGTTTTCTTTTTTCATGTTTAGTTTTGGCAAGGTCTGGGAATGTCCTGTGAAGTCTTCTGCAGTCGTGTGTGGTCGGGAGCACGTGGCAAATAAAAAAAAAACGCCACGATTTTTTTCGCATTTTGAACAAATCGTGGCGGTTTGTTTTAATCGGGAATGTCGGCATGGACACATGAGCGGTTTGGAAGCGGTAGCTGATGAGTTGGTTGTTTGTAGTTGGAAAGTGGTCGGCAATGAGTCTGCTCCAAGCGGGAGGGAAGATGCAAGCCAACTGGTAGGCGATTTAGCATCTCTTGTGTTGTTGAAGGCGGGGAAAATCGCAGATTAATCATTCCTAGTCATTTAAAAAAAAAAAATGCTGGTCTTGTGTAGTTGGGAAGAGGTTGGGTCACGAGCTGTCTTCTAATACAATTTATTAGAAGACAGCCTAAGTCCTCTTCTACATATTCCCATTTTTAAAGTACAATCAGATGTTTGAAAACCTTTTAAATTACGCGATTTTGCGTAGTGTTTGCGTAGTTAGTGTTTGGATTAAAGTCCATCAGTGGTCTAATTAACACGGTAATTAAATATGCAAATTAGGTTTTCGTAACTGTCCCACGTTTCAGAAATTTTAATATTTTGTTGTTTATACAATAGTCCGTATGTGTGGAAAGTTTCAAATCAAATAACGATCAGAAAACATCCGTTGCTATGCTTAACCGAAACTCACTGAGAGCCGTGGAGTGGGGAATTGAAGATGCACTGAACTTCTGGCCCGGACTTGAAGCTTCCAATTCTGAGCATTTTTTATGCAATTGGATCCAAAAGTGGCGCTATTTAGCCATGTTGTTGGAGGGATTTCTTTCCCTTTAAAATGGCTACTATTCTAGTTTATAAGGAAACATCGTTCGTTTTATTTGTGAGAATATTTTAAAAAGGTCAATTGTCAAACAACTAAATATTGAAAAAAGAAAAGAAAGATATTACATATGCTGATCACGTATTTTGTATGGGCATTTAGGCCTATCACTGGGAATTGTTATACTGGGGTGCACCCTAACAGAGCCTGAAAGTGCGCCATTTGTCTTTGACCTTCCAGACCCCTCCGTGACCCTTCGATCGGTGGGTATTATACACGGGGTTGCCCTCTCTTTCACTGTAATTGTTGATAAAATGAACCGTATCATGTGACACAACAATCTGTCTGGCATGCCTGACCTCTCACATTGCAAAGAATACATGGATTCGCCCCTGGAAAACTAATGTGTACGTGATCAAATATTGACAAAATGTGTGCGTGTCTACATTGTTACAATGTGCACCTGAGCCAGTTGTATTATAGCGCCATCTTGTGAGTGCTGTTTCTGGTATACGAATATGCCATGGGCGCTGAAATCTTGTTGTACCTCGTGAGTTAGTCGCTACAATAAAGTTGTTCCTCTTGTTCCTTAAGTCTTATGTTTGGCCGTAATTCATTCATCTTGAGTACCCAATTACTTCCGCAGTGGCGTGGTGGCAGCGTCGGAAACGTTTCCACGCATTGTCAGCTCATAATACGACTGGTCGTGACAACAATACAACCAGTTTGAGTGCCATCTCCGAACTCCTGATCATTTGCGTCTATCACAAGCGGGTGAGCGGCCAACCAGCTAAAACCACAGCTGTGTAAGAACACTGACTTTTACTTTTCCCTTAACGAGAGTGACCCCCCCCCCCCCCCCCCCCCCCCCCCCCCCCCCCCCCCCCCAGAATGGCCACTACACATCGTGCGCCAAAAGAGTGGTCTCTAAGCAAACATGAGACCGTGAATTCCGACTACATTTTGGCTTCCAGTCCACTGGTGAGCACATGCTCAACTTTGCATCAATACATCTCAATGCTGATGGACGTCCCGAAGACCTTTATCAGCGCATGATGGCCTTTGTTGAGGATAATCAATGTCGTGACAGCGGCATATCCCGCCACGGCCAAGTTATCTGTGAAGATGAAGAAATGTCTTCTTCACTTGAAAACTACATGGTACTGAAATGGCTCCGTCCCATCCATACCGGCCTCCCCCCGCCTCGTCAAGCAACGATATGGTACCGAGCTACGCTTCCGCACCCTGGCGTCAATCAAGCCATAAATATCTCAAACACTTGATTCGTTGTTGGAAGAGCTTCACACCTCCGACAATACATGGTCCATGCATACATTGACGTCATCACGACCACAATGCCCTCGTCAAATGACACTATCGACTACACCTCGTAGTCAAACCTCATTATGCCCAAAGCCTGCCAGGGCCACCAAAACTTGTCCCCTCTGCAAACAAGTGGGACGCAGTGACCTCCGTCATTTCCTTAGTGAATGCCCCCACTTGCCAGAACCAGATCGGAGATACATATCACGGGCACGTCAAGTCGCAAATACCTTTGACGAATCCGATGACTAGCACATCGATGAGCAAATACCACGCCCTACACTCCGCTCCAATTTCACTCGATCCTACCAACATGATGAACTTCGACACACAGGCAAATTGTTGCACCCTCCATGAAGATTACGATGAGGTATTCAACCCAATGTTCCCAGGCTACAATGGTGCTGCCGACACTTGTGAGGCAGTTGTCAGCATGGGCCCAGTTCAACCCCAACAACGCAAAGGCCGTCTGCCACAGAATGCCCAGGACAAGTTTCGCGAGCTGCAAACATTTGACGAACTTGAAAAACTGGGAGTTTTCGCCCGCCCGGAAGACATGGGAATCAATGTCGAGTACTTCAATCCTTCATTTCTTATTAAGAAGCCAAGCGGCGGCTTCCGGCTCGTAACCGCCTTTGCTGACGTAGGCAGATATAGTAAGCCTCAGCCCTCCCTCATGCCAGATGTAGACTCCACCCTGCGGAAAATTGCCCAGTGGAAATACCTTATCGCCACGAACCCCACCAGTGCATTCTACCAGATCCCATTGTCTCGCCAGTCAATGAAATACTGCAGGGGCGCAACACCATTCAGTGGTGTTCGTGTTTATACAAGATCTGCAATGGGCATGCATGCCTGGCTCTGAGGCGGCTTTGGAAGAACTCATGTGCCGCATCCTCGGGGACCACCTTAAAAAAGGCATGGTTGCAAAGTTCGCCGATGACCTCTATTGCGGGGGAAACAACCTTGACGAACTACTAAACCAACTGGAGATCTGTTCTGCATGCCTTGTACAAAAGCCACTTGCGCCTTTCCGCAGCAAAGACAATCGTCTGCCCAAAGAACACAACAATATTGGGCTGGATCTGGTGCAACGGCACAATCCAAGCAAGCCCTCATCGAGTAGCTACTCTTTCGACTTGCACCATTCCAGACAAGGTTGGCGGACCGAGGTCATTCATTGGCGCCTTCAAAGTCTTGTCACGAGTAATCCCGGAATAATGCTCCAGCCTAATGTCTCCATTAGATGAAACAATAGCTGGACAACATACCAAAGACAAACTCACATGGTCAGATGACCTACGGACAGCATTCCAACAAGCTCAGGGGGCATTGACCTCTGCCAAAACCACCACCCTCCCACGTCCAGACGACCAGCTGTGGATCGTGACAGATGGCTCTGTCAAAAAGCATAGCAATGGCTCAACACTCTATATCACTCGCGATGCCAAACCTCTCCTGTACGGTTTCTTCAATGCAAAATTGCGAGGTCGCCAGCCCACATGGTTGCCATGCGAAGTTGAAGCTCTCTCCTTATCTGCATCCACTAAGCACTTCAGTCCCCTCATCATTCAGTCGAAACATCACGCGTGCATACTCACCAACAGCAAGCCATGCGTACAGGCCTATGAGAAACTATGCCGAGGCGAATTTTCAGCAAGCCCCCGCGTTTCAACATTCCTTTCCACAGTCGGCCGTTATCAGGCACCTGTCCGGCACCTTGCCAGAAGGGCGAATATTCCCTCCGATTTTGCGAGCCGCAATGCCCCCACCTGCAACAACCCCTGCCAAATTTGCGCCTTCGTATAGAGCGCGAGGAGAAGTCCCTTGTCCTACGCATATCAACAGAGGACGTGATTTCTGGTAACGCCAAGCTCCGGTTCACCAGTAGAGCATAGGCAGAAGTTCAGTCCAAATGCCCATACCTTGGACGCACCCGTGCTCACCGCGTCCAAGGCACTCGCCCATCTAAGAAGCTTACTAACATCAAATACGTCAAGCGCTACCTCAACGTTGCCTCGGTCGCCAAAGACGGGATGTTTATAGTCCGTCGTGACCAACCTCTGTCGCCGACACGCGAATGCATCATCCTTCCTCGCCAAGTACTCACCGGCCTACTCACAGCACTGCACATTCAGCTAACCATCCCACTCATCACCAACTCCACACCGTCACCAACCGGTACTTTTATGCCCTTGACAAGGACAAAGCTATTGACCAGGTGACAACCAGTTGTCATCACTGTGCATCCCTTCGCACCACACCACACAACGTGATCAAACAGACAGGCGGAGACCCACCAGACACATCAGTCGGCATCTCCTTTTCTGCCGATGTTATCAAACGCAACCGCCAACTTATCCTTGTCTTGCGAGAAAACGCTACTTCGTTCACTGCATCGTGTCACGTAGACAACGAACGCCATGACACACTCCGAAATGCATTGATTTGCCTTTGCATCGATTCCCCGTCTATACAAACAAGTTTTTTGTTCTGAGGGTACTGAAAATAGGCCGTTCAGATGTTTTTTTACCACCCTGTATATCGAACTATTATTTTGGTCGTCCGATTTTCACATACACGGCAAACAGTTATTGATTTGAGATGGTATTTTCTTTTGGGAATGATCAACTTTTAGGGGTGGGCTAGCTTCTAAATTGGTCCAGTGTGAAGCGTGATAAACACAAAAGCATTTCCGTCTAAGTTCGTTTAGTCAAAAGACGTATGGCCGAGCGCACAACGGGTCGATCAGCCGAATGAGTCAAGTGTAATGCGCAGGTTTAATTTTGCGTGCGCAAGTTGCAGCGCAACAATTGAGCGTGCGCAAATTAAAACTTTCGCACGGCATCCAAATCGCACTCGACAGTTGCCATACCAATGCATACATTTCCGTCCAAATTCATTTAGTCAAAAGACGTGTGGCCGAGCGCACAACGCGTCGATCAGCCGAATGAGCCAAGTGCAATTCGTGCGCAAATTACAACTTCCACACGGCATCTAAATTAGGCCGTTTCCGAAACGAGTGTCTAGAGCTATGGTCTACGTCTACAGCTACAGTTACGTCTACGTAGGCGCTAAGGTAAATGGGATTCGGACGCGGCTACGGTAGAGCCTACGGCTAGTTATTGCGCCCTAGGCGATGCTTGAATTAATGTTTACATAATTACGATGTAAGAATTCACAACAATTATCGTCTGCTAGATGTTACGCAATGTTTGTTTATAGCCAGTCAAAATACCCGATGATATTATTATTATTATTATTATTATTTCTTTTCGGCAATGAAACCGAGGATTCCTCAAAAGCGCCCAAGGCACTGTAGCTCGTAAGCCTGAAAAACCCCGAGTAGGAGGATGAACGGAATGCCAGAAACACCGGGGCGAACCCCTTCTCTTAGCGATAAGCGTAACTGGGTTCTTTTACGTGCGTGTCCTGGTTCAATATATACACAATACACACACACGGGACCAACGGCTTTACGTCCCATCCGAAGGACGAAGCAACAGTGGTTTAATTGCCTTGCTTAAGGACACACGTGTCGACGGCCGGGATTTGAACTCACGCTCTGTGGAACAGAAAACACGCTCTTAACCACGTATTTGTCGATCTGTTAGTTTCAATTCAATGCACTATCATTGAAAAATAAACGAAAATTTGCTCCAAAATTAACGTTAGTGTTGCCGCCATTTTGTTTTGCCTGAGCTAGACAACTTCTTTTACGGCTAGATTGCTGTGACGTTGTAGCCGTAGCTGTAGCTCTAGACGGCATTTCGGACAGCGCTACAAAATGGATGACGCAGACAATAGCCGTAGCTGTAGCTCTAGACACCCGTTTCGGACACGGCCTTACACTGATTGACAGTAGCCATATCAATACCATGGCGTTTCCAGCGCCATGAACTTTTGCCCTTTGTTCCCAGACAGCCGGCACGACCGGCAGTGTATGCACGAGATTTTGGTTCATTAACATTAACAGTGCTATACCAACAATCGAGATAGTGCAACAACATTCAGTCGATCTTGTGTGCATTCAGTTTTGTCGTGTTCTGGTACTTGAGATGTTATGCTGTAAACTGTAAAGATCAAATTTACTCGTCTTCAAAATACTATCACTGTCAAGTTAAAAGTACACTAAAATGGCCAAACGAACTGATGTTGCGGGAGGCGGTGATGAGGCCAGCGGGTACAGTAAGATTTCCACCAGCGAGGTGCGTACAGGCTCTCTAACTGCCCATCCTCCCCTTACCGTCAACTCGCTGATTCTCACGGCTGAACAGAAGGAGGAACTCGGAGGGTATGACTTCCCCTACGACTGTATGGTGCTGGAGGGCGGAGGCAACAAGGGCCTATCGGCTATGGGGGCAGTGCGGGTCAGTATAGACATAGAGCATATTTCTTGATGTTATGAGTTTAGTGTGTCTTATACACCCGTTGTCAATTCCTCATTGAAATGAATATTCATGAATAGGACACCACATTTCAAAACTCGTTTTCTCAAAACTCGTTTTCCCAAAACTGGTCTTTAAAGGTAGGACTGATACACCATTGGTTGCTTGATTTATCATGAATGGGTGAATTTGGGTGGTTGTATTTTATAGTAAATGTTGTTGAATTGACCTGTCCGACGTTTTACACTCGCACTGTAAAAAATAACCTTAACATAACCGGGTTTTTTCACCTGTAAACAAATAACAATCGCCGTATTTTTATTTTAACGGATTTGGGACGTAAAATTAAGGCCTTATATAACACAATAAATCATAATATCACGTCAAAACTCCGTAAAAAAAGAAGACGGCGACTTTTTTGTTTACAGGTGGAAAACCCCGTTATTTTAAGGTTATTTTTTACAGTGTAATAGATGCTGAGAAAAGCAAGACAAAGTTTGTTTTCAACCGTCTTTGGGCAGTGGATCTTATGTTTTTGCGATCGCCGTCTGGTGATCGTAATTGTTGTATCTATACATTCAATTTTTCCGAACAATTATAGGATAATTAACGCAATCATTTTGCTGGATACCTACGATCATTATTTACTTTCAAAATAATAAGTGAGATAATTCTTAATAATTCGGTAGTAAAATGTTTGATATCTGCAAAATGGTGTGTCCTACCTTTAAAACAACGATTTTATTTAACAAACACGTACAAAATACTATCGCCTTATTATTTGGAAAGATTATTACAGTTTTCATCTACAATTTTGTGAAAAACAGGGACGGAACTATAACCTTTGTTGTAGTGAATTAAGGTCGGTGAAAACTGCCGGGTTTTTTTTCACTAAACAAAGTTTGGCAGAATAATCTGACAGTTTGGTGACAAGATATATTCGTTATTTACGTATCTTTAAAATTATGGCTCTGTTGGTTACCCGAAACAGTCGGGGTCACACAATTTACGTCCATTCCAAAACAAGGCTCACAAAAATAATGCTGCTCAGAAAGCACGTAAATGCCATGTATGATGAGTGCACTGTCCCTAAAACGACCTGGGGCTAATTTCATGAAACACGTAAGCACAAACATTTGCTTAGCTTGACAATTCTTCCCTGTGAACAACAAGGTTACAAGTCAAATATTCAGGTGATGTTTATCGTTTGTGGCTGATATTCAGCTGGTTTTTGCTTAGCACATGGAGTTTTGGCTGGTAACCTGTTTTTACCGAGAAAAGCTATTTTTGTGCTAAGCTAATTTTTGTGCTTTCATGTTTTATGAAATCGGCCCCTGGTATATTGACCAATCATGCATTGCTATACTGAACTCAAGCCAAGGACGCTTTCGCAAGTCGGGTCCCTACTCCAGGCTTTAAGTAGTGTAAACGCAGAGTAAAGGCACCCGACTAGGAAGGCGCCCAACGATCGATTGTAAACAAACAAACATCACATGCACAAAGCGTGCATTGTACATGTACATGTACAACCATCGATCTCGGTTATAAAGGAGATCAATACAGTATGTACGCGCGTACACAAACCTCGTGATGACGTCATTGAAACAGACATTTCTGAGTGCAAAGGTTCTCGTAATTTTTTTCCTCAAATTAAAATTGCCCGTGGGACCGGCAGAGATGTGAATAGTAACAGTCGAAAGCATAACTATTCAAATTTGTAGCAAACTAGCGGGATGCGGCGCTTGGCGCGGCACCCGCTACCTGGGTGGAATCGTAACTTATAGATAGTGTTGACGTCCTAAAAACATAATGGATTGTATGACAAACAAACCGCGAAACTTATGGAGTAGAGTAGCACTGTGTGTATAAACTTGCTTTTTTGTCATTCCATGGTCGTAAAGGTTTATTTCATCTTTCAAAAGTTGTATATCAATCAGAAAGTTTTCGATTGAAAGTATTACTTGCTCAAATAAAAACCTTGCCAATTTGTTTTATATAGACCACGGGGCGGGCCACTGCATACAGTGCAAAGTCATGCCGACAGGCAGCCTCGGGGATGTACGCCAATAATATTTTAATAGATGCAGAAAAGAACCGTTTAGTGAAAACAATGTTACCAGTCGCGAATGCATTAATGTAAAATATATAGTTGGGAAATGGCGAAAATGTAGTTCCCCGACGACGCAGTTGTAAATGGGATCTGAAATTGAATAGTGCTATCAGGTAGAAAAAATACCAGTATTCATAACAGCTAAAGAAAGGATACAACTGGGACATTCCAAATTTAAAACTGCATTAAATGTTGTGAAACGTATCTTTTTTACAAAATGGGATATAAAAAGAGTTGCATAGATGTTATGACTAACCATGACCCTGCATGACTTTCCAGATTCCAGTAATTAAATTGTAATACCAAATTGGGTTAGGGTATTGACAATTTATAAGGAATTGTATAGCAATTTTATAGAATCCATTATGTCGTTAAATCATTTAGTTATAAAATCGAATAGCCCTTTGGACAATATTTAGCTCTCGGGTTTACGACCCAATAATTGTTTTATTTTTTTGTAATTTACTGGAACCCCATTCATCCAAACAAATTGCAAATAAACCCAAAATGAATAGTACATTTATACAATACGGCTCTGTGCTACATAATAGCTATTGAAAATGATTAGTTTATACACAAATATGGAGTACCTAAATAACAATCAGTGAAATCCAAGAAGATGAGAGGATGCATTATGCTGTCTCTAATCAATGATGTTTATAGTATGTACCTTACTGGTATGGCGTGAATCAGTTCTGACGAGGAACTGTTTTTCTGGTAGGCAGTACCAGAAGTATAGAGGAAGGTGACAATTGCAAGGAGTTCTCTCATCGTATAGGGCAGTAGCGGCGCTGCGGCTTTGTCATCGACCGACTGGCGTATGCTATCGGTCGTTCGTCCTCCCTCTGGGTCTGATCGCACCACTGGAGTTGCGATAGAGTTCACCAATGGCAGTATCTGAAGCATCGGTATCAATGATGAACAATAGTCCAGGGAAAATACTTAATTTTGTTTTGTTGACCTAACACAAATTGCAATATAATATTTTTCACTACAGTGCACTTCTATAAGGTCCCTAGAATGACATACTAAAAATCTAAAAAAATCCAAGTGGTGGAAATATGACTAATTTGCATAAATCGTTAATCACTGCCGCGTAATATATTTATTCCTATATTTGGGTATATTATTATTATTATTATTTTTTTTGAAAAGTTTATTTTGGTGATTCTATTTACACATCCTTACTTCAATAACATTTTCTAAAGCTTGTAAGTGACTGAATAATTATGAAAATATAGTAATGGTCTAAAATGACTACAATAATCACCGTTTTCACGAAGAGGCAAATTGAGCCTTTCACGGTCTGAACAAACTTTCGAGAAAATCACTTGTAAAGTTCGTCCTTTTTTCGTTTGGCAGTTTGAAACATAAATATTCATAGAATATACAAGATTAAGGTATCATGGGAAAGAAGAGATTTCAATCTTCTTAAATATAGCAAACGTTAAGAAAAATAGGCGATTAGTTTTGCAGAATTAATCAATTAATAGAATTGCCTCTTCGTGAAAACGAAAAAACGATACATTAGCAAATTCGCCCGTGGCTGTGAGAGTCAGAATGTATACATTTTCCCATTGCGCCCCCAAGTTGCCTCTTCGTGAAAACGCTAAAAGCCAGTACGCGCCCAATTCGCCCAATTTGCCTCTTCGTGAAAACGCTAAAGTCAATACGCGCACCAAAGTGCCCCTTCATAAACACGTTGAAGTCAACGCTATTTCGAATTTGCCTCTTCGTGAAAACGCAAAAAGGCACTTGAGGACCAATTCGCCCATTCGTTAATTAGGTTAATTAGGATTTTAATGATTTTTGGGATGTATAACTTCAACAGATTGTAGAAATTGCAATATTTAATCGTTTTCATAAAAAAACATAATTTCGATAAAAGACGATTTTTCATGACATTTGCCTCTTCGTGAAAACGGTGACGAATTATACCCTATAATTTGCACGCAATTTACCTTGTCTTAAAATATCATCAAGTATAGTCAGTATTGACGAGCTTCAAATTCACCAAGTTGCTTACTGGCACACTAATCCTATTAAAACCTTATTGAAAATCATATGAACAATGATACAATTGTGATATTTAGCCCAGCAAACAAAAACTTGAGAAAAATGGTGTGTCCATCAATTGGGCTAAAAGATAGGTGAAGTGTTGCCTAAGGTGAGAGACTTGAACAAGTTCAAGGAAACCCCCACATTAAAGATTGTTGTTGTTTACAATAATCACATCTACGTTAACATGTATTTGGGGGATTTTCTTGAACTTGTTCAAGTCTCCCATGTTAGGCAACCCTTTAACTACTTTCCCCCAAAATTTATGGACACACCATTTTCCCCAGTTTTTGTTTGCTGGGCTAAATATCACAATGTTATCATTGTTCA
Organism: Crossaster papposus; assembly: GCA_037893245.1. Lineage (NCBI taxonomy): Eukaryota > Metazoa > Echinodermata > Asteroidea > Velatida > Solasteridae > Crossaster > Crossaster papposus. The sequence goes on along the minus strand of JBAIAA010000131.1, from coordinate 96,332 downwards.
TAATATGATTTTCCATAAGGTTTTAATATGATAACTGTGCCAGTAAGCAAATTGGTGAATTTGAAGCTCACCAATACCGACTACTTAATGATATTTGGAGACAAGGTAAATGCGTGCAAATTAAAGGTATAATTGTAGTCATTTTGGACCACTACTATATTTTCATAATTATTAAGTCACTTACAAGCTTTGAAAAATGTTATTGAAGTAAGGATGTGTAAGTAGAATCACCAAAATAAACTTTCCGTAAAAAGATATTATAATAATATACCCAAATATAGGAATAAAATATATTACGCGGCAGGGATTAACGATTTATGCAAATTAGTCATATTTCCACCACTTGGAATTTTTGAGATTTTTAGTATGTCATTTTAGGGACCTTATAAAAGTGCACTGTGGTGAAAAATATTCTATTGCAATTTGTGTGAGGTCAAAACTTATTTCCCCTGTACTACAACCCATCATCATTGGGATACGAAATTACTTCGTTGTCGGTGAGGGCAGCCTTTAATTTATCAAAAGCCGCTTGGCAGTCAGGCGTTCACTTAAACATCTGCCCGGCCTCTAAACAAACGATGTAAGGGGCTGGCTATCGTGGCGAATTTGGTAATGAACCTGTAGTAGAAACAGAGTCCAAGGAAAGAGCGTACTTCAGTAATGTTCTTGGGAGTGGGCCAGTTCTGCACGGCAGATGGTGTGTGTAAGTTCATACCCCAGCGTTGCCACCAGTGTAACGTCTCACTCGATTAGGTTCCCACCCCACCCCACTCAGTTTGGAGTTGAAACTTAAACATATGATACACCATTTGCAGATATCGAAAGGATTTTCTACCGAATTATTAGGAAATATCTTACTTATTTGAAAGTAAATAATAATTGTAGGCATCCTTCACAATTATTGCGCTAGATATTCTGTAATTGTTCCGGACGGCGATCGCGACGCCGGTTGAAAACAAACGCTGTTTTTTTTGCTTTTCAGCATCCGTGATTGTACAACTTTGGACAGGTCAGTTAAACGATATTTACTATAAAATACAACCCCCTCAATCCCCCCATTCATGATAATTCAAGCAATCACCAATGGTGTATCCTACCTTTAAACAAGACACGCAACAATTTTTAAGACGACTACAACTAAGAGAATGTGACCCTGATAATGAACCTAATGCTGCCCCCTACGTCCCCTCACTTCAACCTAGGTATAACCAACACTTTGAATTCTCCAACAAACAAAGAACCCGCCCTCGAATAATTTTTTATTGATCACTCAGGATATTGAAAATTGCAAATACATACAAAGGGAAGCAAGAAAAACGGCGTTCGTTTTCAATTCAACTTTTTTGAACAATTCATTATTTACTTTCAAATAAGTAAGATATTTCTTAATAATTCGGTAGTAAACTTTTTCGATATCTGCGAAAGAGAGAGAGAGAGAGAGAGGGGGGGGGGGGGGGGGGGGGGGGGAGGGGGGGGGGGGGTGGTTAGTATCGTGCTGAGTTAGGATCGTTCCACTGTGGAACGATCCTAACTCAGCACGATACTAACTTCCGTCGTTTGCTCGTATAGATACCTAAATAATCGAGTCGAGTCACCTGCCAGAATTGTGAATCGAGTCTGACTTGTGTCGAATCACTTTCTCGAGTCATTACAACTTTATTTACTGTGAACAAGTTGCAATGGATTCAGTGCCAAGTAAAAATGTTTTTTTCACTGTTGTTTACCCGGCGTGTTTAGTGCTAGAATCCGCTTGGAAACTGTAAGATAAAAGCGTTATAGGAAAGTCCTAAATTGAAATGAAGTTTAACGTTACAGTGGTGAAAAGTGAAATATAGATTTAAGGTCAATAAATCCGTGTCGCCACCATACCACAAAATGAAACGCTTTCGTTTGTGTTCAAGAATGAAGTTCCACTTCCCAGAAGCTTAGGCGTCAAAGTGAAAGAAGGAAACCCCGTGCTGCTAAGTCTGTCCCTATTCTTCCTAGACAATAAACAGTGCGTGCTTGTATATTCCCCTTTTGTAACCCCAATGAACGAATGATGTTGCCCAAGGCAAAGGTTAACACCACCGTTATCCATCAGCTAGCTGTTCAGATAGTACATGTAATGTAGTTGCATGACGCTCCTTCAATTTTTGGAATGTCTGTTTAAGGTGTATCGAATTCCATGAAAACGTTCGTCGCCGTGACCTACAATTAACCAGGATTTTCAGTACGTGTTGGGCTTGGGTAACTTAATTACTATTCAACCGCGTTTTTTCGTCTGCAGTGAAAAACTTGACAGTGCTACACTATTATTATTACACACACAAACACTAAATCATGATCAGCTCCAGACCGAAACGGTATTCGCCGTCTGTACAGCGAGAAGAAAACGACCAGATTCCCGCTCTCAAGTTGATCCTGGCTGTCAAGTCGCCGACCCGGCCAAAGTCACCCAGGGCTAACTCGTCCGGTGGTGCCCCGTCAGAGATTCTCACGGCTAGCCAGAACGAGGAATTTGCTGGCTATGACTTCTGCTTCGAAAACATTGCGTTTGAGGGCGGAGGCAACAAGGGAATGGCGGCAATGGGGGTAATTCGGGTCAGTATATGCTTGTCTATTTTTGTCTATAAGCTGTTTTTGTGTCGCCTAAACGAAGTTTTAAGGGCGCCACTAACTAGTCCTAAATTTCGTCACCGTAGCTCCGTATATATATATATCATATGTCCGTGTATACTAAAGTTTCAGGTTAAGTTTTTGAAGAAAAAACAATGTAAACCTCTACATGAATTCATGGATTGAGATGAAACTCCTATAAAGTCATGTCCTTGACCATTTTATTGGGTGAAACATCTCACAGCCATCAAATCTCATAACATTTGGCTGTTTGGAAATGTTCCTTGTTCTTTATAAGAGTTGCTTAAGCAACAAAACACATATAATTTGTTGTAATTAGTGAGTATTGATAAAAACAAATCACAAACATAGCCTTTTAACTCCTGACATCTGAACCATGAAACATAGACGTAATTCCAGTAGTACCGGTATTAAATATCACCGTCAAAATAATGCACAAAAATGCGCTGTAACAGTGACCTGTTAAACGTTAGATAAACGCCAGGTACCATTCTCGAGGCTTGTACGTGGCTTGGACGTACATAGTGGAATACACAGTTTATTCCAACATTCATTAAATACATAAGACAGTTTACCCATTCATATTGGCATTTTATAGGTTGAGAGCCTGTCGTGGCCAGTTTTAAACTGATTATAAATACCGGTTGGCTTGTTTTAAACACTTTATCTGAAGGTGTATGTAAAATATTACTATGAATTTATGTGTATTTCTCAACGGGCATTCACAGACCACTAACTTGGTGTTGGTTTGCGTCATACTCATGAATTGTTCAATTTAGAATGTCCAATCAGCTATACTGGGAATTCGCAAATATTACTCCACGTGACAATGCAATCAAAGACCAACCAGACCCCGCGGATTGAAAGCAGCGCATTCTTATTATTATTACAACAAAACCCGGGAGTGACAATCGAATCGCGGCTCTAATGATCCGATGTAACGGTCTCATCACTGCGTGCTCACTTTATATTTGAGAACGTTAGCCTACAAGCACGTACTTATTGATCCGCTGTGCTAACTGCCCTCTCAGTTGCAGTGATTTAGGATTTTAAAAGACGGTGCCACCATTAATGACAGGAATGACATCTCAGCTATAATTTTGGGACAGAGAATTAACCATTATAAATCAGCTTAAATCCGTGAAATCCCAAGAATTAATGGAGGGTTCGGTTAACTTTCCTCAACCCTCACCGTTTTAGCATAGCGTGTATACTATGCATGTACAGTTTTCACGAACAGGCATTTTGTTGTGTTTTCACAAAGTAGACAAAAAGAAGCTTCATTACTAATTAAGCGCTGTTCATTAATTCGTATGACTGTTATTTTGTGGGTTTGGGGGTGGGTGGGGGGGGGGGGGGGGGGGGATTTTAGATGTGTTTCTTCGCGTATGCTACACCATATAGTTATGTAAACAGAGTGTCAGATTACAGCGAAATGCGTGATGTAATAAGAGACCAACTGCGATTTTCTCGAAACATGTTTTTTACTCCATGGACATACTTTGTCTATCTTCGTAAAAACGGTGATTTTTGACGAAAGGAATTCATAAATGGGAAACAAAAAGGTGGTTGGCCAGTATCAAACAGGTCCGTTCGACTTGGGATTCTTGTGCTCTTGGATTACAGGGCTCTCTGATTACTGTTTGTTTATTCAAATGTTGTTTTATTTTTTATTATTGTAATTAAAATTACCGTATTATGGTTAATATAGTCATTACATTTACAATGTTACACCGATAAATATTTGTTTTATAACGCAGATCCCCGGCCGGATTATAAACCTTATCGACATTCCCAATGCATTCATTGCCCGTGAATTTATGCACAAGTCTATATGGCGCGGCACGCAAGTACGTGATTTGTCATGACATTTTTACAGAAGTTTCCTCTATAGAAACAACGAGAATAATCACTTGTTGGTTTGGTAATAAAGTGAGTAATTCAGAATACATCAGTGGGGATTCCCTTTAACTGGATGCCAAACTCTTTTGATCGGCAGTGCAGTGGGGGTGTGTGTGTGCAGAGATTACGTATTATTTTGCGTGAGTGCATGCACAGTGAACACCAAACGATTAAAGGGGTGTATGAAAAAAGCATGACAAGATAAATAGTGTCAAAACAAATGTCAATGGAAAACTCTAAGAAGTTGTATCAAACAGTCATCTATGTCTAGGTGCATCTCCTGGTGAAGTGAAGTGACATACGAGTATAAAATGCCCTTAAATAGTTATCTGTACAGGAGGGACACATGTTTCTTGGTTGCCTTAATAATTATGTACCACGAGGTTTTGAATTCTTACTTTGTTTCTAATAGATGTATGACAATCTGCTATTAGTAAATTTTTCCCTCAAACAAGATTTATGAGCTGAAATGTTTAAAGAAATTGTAATAATCAGAAAATAATGAGAAAATTGAAAGAAAAATGTTAGGATAAGATATAACCAAGTTTGATGACCTATTGGACTTGGAGGTGCTATAATGTCGTGGATAGAGAAACCGATGTCCTGAAGAACCATGTTGCCTGGCAATGGCAGTCTGCTTAAATTCTTCCATGAATGTTTTGGTATGTCGGCAAGAACCGGGGATATAGGAGATCTCGGTAACTTTAAACTTAACGAACAGTTTTCAAAGTTAAATGTAAGCAAGATCTGTCATACAAAAAAAGAACACAATACTTTTCTTAAATTCTTTTCGTCCAAATCTACAAGACGATGCTTTTATCCGTGTGGTTCTATTGTTGGAAGTGGATATTTAACCGGCGCTTGCTGACATTCCGTAAAACGCTAGACGGCAAACTAGCGTTTACTGACGTTTAGTCGGCGCCGGCTAAATATCTACTGCCTTATACCGCGCTGTGCTAGTCATCAGTGCATCAACGCAATCTATACACGTCGCACGCACTGCACTGCCGGTCGACGGGTTTGTCATCCAGTCGAAGGGAATCCCCACTGATTTCTCCGTTTTACCAAAACAAAAGTGATTAGAAACATTGTACCTAGAGGAAACTTCTGTGAAAATTTCATCACTGAACTCGATCTGGTATTAAAAAAAAAAAAACGTGAAAAAATCACGTACTTGCGTGCCACGCCATAGACTTGTGCATACATTCACGGGCATTGAATGCATTGGGAACGCCAATAAGGTTTATAATCCGGCCGGGGATCTGCGTTATTTAACAAATATTCATCGAAATAACATTGTACATGTAATGACTATATTAACCATAAAAACGGTCAGTTTAATTATAATTATTAAAATAAAACAATATTTGAACAAAATATGTTGTTTTTGTTTTACAGAATAAAGACAAAATAAAATAGACGAGACCCCCTGAAAATATTTAGTTACTGGTCACTCCAATGTCCCTGTCGCAGCTAAACCCTTCCCTTTAGCCATGACTGAAAGACATAAATTTAAATGGAATACAAGGAATTACAAGGAATACATTTACATGGTCACAAAAGAATGACTTGATTTTACATACTGGGTGTTGGCAAATATAATATTATTGAGCAAGTTAAAGGAAGATAAAGTGTGGCTAAATTCACAAGTAACCAGGTGGTAATGAGGGTAAAGTCTGACAGTTCCTAATAATTAAGTGAAAACTATTTTTTTCCCCATTTAATGTCGTAAGATTTTAATGGAATTTGTCTCACTTGATGATCATCTACATAATCTAATGATTAAATTGATCTTTGTTCCAGTGATTTCAATAGTTTTCGGCCGAATTCACCAGATAGTCTGGCGTATTTGGCACTGTGTATTGCAAGACAATAAATGAAATTGAAAGCCGAACAACCAATCCAAAAGATAAGTGTCGTAAGGTTTATGTTCAATTTGGTATTGGACATACATAGACTTGCAGATGTTATCTAGACAAAACAGATATCGCCGTACAGCCATCGCAGAGTTCAAATTCAAACCACAAATGCTCACACGAAGCAGCTTGTGACATGTTCGTCTACGAACACATTAGTTTCAATTTAGTTGGGGGGGGGGGGGGGGTAGCTCCAATATTGATCGAGAGCATGTTTGGCTTGTTTAGGTCCTCGGTTGGATGTCCTCAGGGGCAACACGCAGCAGGGGTCCCTGGCAGAAATCCATATTTAGGTTTAAATGTCCCATATATTGCTACAGAATAAAACTAGGGCCAATTTTAAAAGTGTATATACATGTTGTTTTGTTTATAATGCGCTTATTTCACACGCACGTGGAAGTGTTGACTGATGCTATTGCATCATGTGTCATGTCCTGTGTCATTGTGGAATATGTAATAATAATATAATTCTCACCATTCAAAAAGCTCTGAGAATAATTAATAATGCTGATTTTAGGGCTCACAGCAATCTATTATTTTATAATTTTATCTATTTGTTTTATTGTATAAGGTCAACGATATTTACCGTCTACAGCTTGGGACCTTCACGCACCAGCTTTCCAACAATAATCTGCCTAACATAATCTGTTCGGTGTTTTGTGAGAATCAGGATATTCACCACCACTTTACTAGACGTCACCAGACCTACGCTCCAACCATAGCTCAAAACACTGTCAAACATAAAGGGCCAAAGCTGTGGAATTCTCTTAATCCTTCTCTTAAACAAATATCTAACGTATCATCATTTAAATTTAAATTTAAAACCCAATTAATTAACAAATACTTGGAAGCAGAATAATCTGTTTGTGTTTGTATTAATAATTATAATTTTAATTCGCATTATTACAAGCTTATGTACCAACTACAAATGTCATGTTGTTCTTACTTAACTTCCTTGTCCGTGTATTATAATTGTTCTTTGTAAATTCCCTTAGGCCAGTGTAGTAAGAGTACTGCATAGTCGTATGTTGTAGTATAGGTGACGTTAGGGGTAACGTCATGTTTGTTTCTTGCTATTTGCCTCGCTTTAATTGTCATTATGGGCACCCTGATAAAGGTATACATGTATTGTGCAAGACGTGAATGGTCCGAACATTTTAATTGAAAATAATTATGTTAACACTAACCTTCCCAAATCATCTAAAACCATATTTACCAAATGAATAGATTAGGAGGATCGAGGCTGTATGGCATACATGCATCGGTTGTTTTTGCAGGACTCGTTGTTTTCATTGTGTTGTTTATGCTTAGCCATGCATAAATTAAGGCAATACTTGAACTATGCTTGAACTCAACGCACTGCTTCTGTATAGTTCCGGTACTATACCTGAACATTAACATCACTGCTGGTGGATTGTGTACGATTAAGGCAATAAATAACGGAGGATCTTAGAGGATTGTAGTTTTGACATAAGGCATGTTCCCATTGGACTTAATTTTGTTAGAGTACCGCGACTTTTCTTTAGAACGACAAAATTAAATCCAATGGGGACGCACGGTAAACACACCTCCCTGTCTATTTACCGCGACCGTGATGTAAAAAAAACAGGCCGAAAGAGGTCGCGGGAGACTTCCGCGCAGCCACGGTAAATTATCAGGGCCGCTAAAAAGTCCAATGAAAACGCTCCGCGCTGTAAAACTACCGCGACCACGCTGTAAAACGCTATGCAAACAACAACACTTCCTGTATACGTCACAACTATACACAGAACTCGCGCGAAAATGGTAGTATGGTTCCTGTCTCGTTTGCATTGATGGCGGTGTGGTATGTACCGTACGCAGCGTGTGTAGGAATTACCGTGTGTAGGATGCAATACGGTCAGCGCTTTTTTCAATCTCGTCCAGTTGCTGCAGTTTCGCTACTTGACTTGTTAGAAACATGGCCGATTTGATCGATTTTGTGAGGAGTTTAATTGGGTCAAAGGTGACTGTGCACAGCGCCCGCAATGTGTGACATTCTGCCAGTCTCGAACAGCGAATGAACCGCCGTCGCGGAATATAAGTCCAGGTGGGAACGCGCGGTAGATTCACGCTAAGGAATGCCGCTGTAAGTTTCCGCGTGGCCGCGGAAGAAAAAGTCCAATGGGAACACGGCTCAAGACTATCGAGGTAGTTCCCCGAACGAGAACATCTGTCTATGTATACGGCACACAGCGCCAACAGCCTGCACGCACGTACGTACGTACGTACACGACGGCATGTAGTTGAGGCGAATAATTGGCTTATAATCACAATGGCTTAGGAATTATGGGAGGGAGGAAACTCCTGTATGGGAGGGCGTCACGTAACTCCTCATTCCTGTAATGGATTCGTAGAATTCCCATCAAACTTCACTTCTCTCGTTTAATAGGTAAATTATACTTCACCATCACCTCCATTCGGAATCACGTGAGACTTCAAAGCTTCGCCAGTGTGATATAATTATACCAACAGAACATATTGTAAAAAATCTTGAAATTGAAAATACATTGTGTATTCTTCTCAAACTTAATTTAAAATAAGAACACATTTTCTTTAAGTATGTTTTACATTAATCATCTGTCATCCTCGAATTTATTAAGGTCATTTTCCTTAAATAAAAGTTCCTCACAGGAATGTTACAAACAGTAGGTGGCATGTATTATACTCGTCAAAACAAGTTTACTGAATAAGTCCATAAATAAATGAACAAGAGCATGGTATATCAATCTTGACCATTACCAAAAACACGAAAATCTAAATATTCAACCCCTCTGCGATTAGAGGTCTAGTGACCTTTATAAAACTAAGAGTACATGAACCGCTTCAATGTTCAATGAGTAACATTTATACAATTTTGAAGTTTTCAACTGAGAACCGATTGTGCAAATTCTTTTGCCACCAAATTGACGGTTGTCGGTTTATGATAAAATCGACCAAACGTGGACGCTCTCGTCCAACCAGCTGTTTTCATGATTGTGTCTATCGGTAGACCCTTGTTTGCGGCCGCTGAAGTACATGCAGAACGGACACTGTGTCCTTTAATTAATTAAACACCATTGTATCAATGCCTGCTTCATGAAGTGATTGTTTAAGCCATCTCGATAGGGTTGATGCAGCAACCTCCGAGTGCGGTGATGCGTAACTTAAAAACAGTTTTGTTTTGTCGCCATTGCTTAGCTTGCAACAAGATAGCTCGGTAAATGCCTTGCATGCATCCCCAGATGCTGAAAGTATTGTAATCAATGAGAGTGAAGTCCAGGTGTTATTCAAAAGATTAAACGCTTTTCTAGTTCGGATGCTTTTTATAAACTCGGATGCTTTTCTAGTTCGGATGCTTTTTATATACTCGGATGCTTTTTTAATTCGAATGCTTTTCTAATTTGAATGCTTTTTGTAAACTCGGATGCTTTTTGCAAACCGAACATAATTCGCAAATCGGATGCTTTCCCAATCCGGCACTAGGGTGGCCCTTAAAAGAACATCACACATCGCCGGTTCTGCGATATCGCGCTTTGTGCGATGTCGCACGGATGGGCACCTACATGTACATTTCCATTGCATATTTCTGCGCAGCTATGTCGCACTCGCGTAGAGCAGATTTGTGTGCACATTTTTGCGATGTCAGCACTTAAAGTTAAATTTGTATCGCACGAAGGGGGGGGGGGGGGGGGGGGGGGGGGGTGGGGGGGGGGGGGGGGGGGCTGAGGGGGGGGGGGGGGGGGGGGCTGAGGGGGGGGGGGGGGGGGGGTGGGGGGGGGTGGGGGGGGGGGGGGGGGGCTGAGGGGAGGTGGCTGAGCCGAGTACGAACGAACATTCGTTCAAACAGAATTGGACAAGCTGGGCATGTTGAGTGTCAATGATCGTGTTACACAACTCAAGTTGAATCATGTTTACAAAAAATTTCATGAAATAGCACCAGACTACCTCTGTCATAAATTTACGAAGGTTTCAGATATGCATACTTATTCGACCAGGGGTAGCTCTACTAATTTTGTTGTTCCGAGAATAAAAAGGCCAGAGTGCAATACATTTTTCTATACCGGAATTCATGAATGGAATTTACTTCCTAATAGCATCAAAATTTAATGTTCCAATAATCCCCATCAATTTAAAAGGGCAGTGAAAAATCATCTCTCCTCTCAGCCCAATTTTTAAGTAGTTAGTTGATCTTTTGTAAAATTAAGATTTGTTATAACAGTGTATTTTTCCTTATTTTTGTACTGTATATGTTTGTTTTTGTGTTTTTAAGGACCCCGATGGAAATAAGCCATGTTTAACAGCTTTTAGGGGCTATCCTTGGCTTTGTAATCAGTACATCATTATATATTTATATGTTTGTGAATGTACGGTTTGCCAGAATAAATAAATAAAAATAAAAAGGTTTTGCAGTGGGCATGGCATTATCGCTATGGCATTGGTCAGATACGCGGCAGTTTTCTGTAAACTAGATACGGCTTCGCGCAGATCGGTATCATTCGCAGCGTGTGAGGTGCTAGCGTGCTCAGATGACGGTGCGTTGGACATTGCTGCAATGCTTACGTTTTTTTCGCTTGCATTTCCGTGTCCCCAGTCGCGGGGCGAGCGTATTCCTGAGTAGGTTGATACACAGTTTGCGTGAGGCCCGATAAGTCTTCGCCAATTTGCGTCAGCAATTCGCTTTCGGCCGGATTAACATGTATTTCGACATCGTCGTACATTCTTACCTGTACATTCTTAAACAAATCGACAGAAAAAGAACGACTTAATTAAAACATAAATTGCAATGTTTATATTTATTACAACTTAGTAAGACCTATGTTGACAGTTTCTCTAGAGCTTTCATCTCAACATTAGTTGTCTTAAAGGTCTCTCTGCTGTGTCGACGCGCCTAGGCCTATGGGCCGGCTGTAGGTCCACGTCAGCCGACGTTTGTAGTAGATAGGGAGTGGTTCGTCCAGAAGCCTTGAAATCCAGCCTTGTTACATAGATTTGCCACAACCTGGGATATCAACAATAACAAAAATCAAGTAAAATGGAAGCGCCAACTTGCAACAAATTGCATCAAGGTTTGTCTGAAACAGTGCGCCCGCATCGATGGCCTATGCGCGCTGCATCGCATACGCTGCATCGCATACGCTGCATCGCATACGCTGCATCGCATACGCTGCATCGCATACGCGGCATCGCATACGCGGCATCGCATACGCGGCATCGCATACGCGGCATCGCATACGCGGCATCGCATACGCGGCATCGCATACGCGGCATCGCATACGCGGCATCGCATACGCGGCATCGCATACGCGGCATCGCATACGCGGCATCGCATACGCGGCATCGCATACGCGGCATCGCATACGCGGCATCGCATACGCGGCATCGCATACGCGGCATCGCATACGCGGCATCGCATACGCGGCATCGCATACGCGGCATCGCATACGCGGCATCGCATACGCGGCATCGCATACGCGGCATCGCATACGCGGCATCGCATACGCGGCATCGCATACGCGGCATCGCATACGCGGCATCGCATACGCGGCATCGCATACGCGGCATCGCATACGCGGCATCGCATACGCGGCATCGCATACGCGGCATCGCATACGCGGCATCGCATACGCGGCATCGCATACGCGGCGCTTTGCAACCAAGACTAGACGTGTTGGCCTGCGTGCACATGTACGTGCGTGTAGGTTGTTAAGGCTGAATATTATGAGGCGCCAAGTGTAAAATTATTATTTAACGCTATTATTTACAAATAATTAATTATATAACATATAATTAATTATATAACATATAATTAATTATTTAACTATTATTTACATTTTATTTACAAATAATAGATTTTGCACATGCAATTATATATATATAATTGTTGCCAGCTTTCATTATATATATATAATTCAATGGATCATTATAATTATATATAAATAATGTCGCCGGACACATTTTATATGTAAATAATTAATTGTGCACATGCAATTATATATATATAATTGACGGACAATTTTCATTATATACATATAATGTTACGGATCATTATACTTATATATAAATAAGGACGACTGACAAATTTTATATATATGTAATAAATTGTGCACATGCAATTATATATATATAATTGTTGGACAACTTTCATTATATACATATAATAAATTGTGCACATGCAATTATATATATATAATTGCTGGACAAATTTCATTATATACATATAATGTTATGACTAATTATACTTATATATAAATAATATCGACGGGAAAGTTTTATTTGTAAATAAAGAATTTTGCACCAAACAATTATTTATAATAATTGGAATTTATAATGTTTACAATGAAGTGAACGAGGCTATGATATACTAAATAAAAGTGTAGTATGTAAATTGTGTTATTAGCCACGCCTATTAATCTGAATATTCACATCCTGGCATCCGTCACAATATATCTGCACGCTCGGCTAAGTCGAGTCTAGTCTGGTCCTTTCTGTGATCTGTACCTGCAATATGTCAAAGAAATATCGTCTGAGAAAACTCAAATTTAAAAATACTCAAACGGCATGGGCAACCCCAAGCTAACTTGTTGGCTGATCCTTGGGCTCCCTGCTACCCCCCTGCCCCAGTCCCTACCCGGCCCATGCCGTCCTTTGTACTTAAAGGGGATGCTTTGTGGGCGTGAATATCGTGTACAAACGAATGGGAATAAGTAACCAACTTCACACGTAAATCCCATAGGGAATATCGTCTTAGAAAACTCACAATTAAAAATACTCAGACGGCATGGGCCACCCAAGCTAACTTGTTGGCTGATCCTGGGGTCCCCCGCTATCCCTCTACCCATGGAGCTATGCTCTACCCCAGTCCCTACTCGGCCCATGCCGTCTATCTGACTTTTATTGAGAGATTCGTCTTTTTGGGTGGGGATTTACTGGCCTTCAACCGGGCAGGTAGTGTAATATTAAGCCCTTTGTATCTGGTTCCCAGACCAAATTATTTTGACTATTTGTTTACGCGATAGTGAGTGAATGTCGAATAAGTAACTGGCTACTTATTGAATATCGAATGTCGAACGAGGAATAAGTAACCAACTTCACACAGGTGACAGTCACTGCACTAACATCACAACTTACAAAAAAGACCGCGGTCTTGTGTCAATTCCCCGCGTTTGGCTATTGCACACGTTTTGACATATTGCAGGTACAGATCACAGAAAGGACCAGACTAGACTCGACCATGGAGGAATAAACTAGTTTATTCCTCCATGACTCGACTTAGCCGAGCGTGCAGATTGGGACGGGTGCCAGGATGTGAATATTCAGATTAATGGGCGTGGCTAATAACACAATTTACATACTACACTTTTATTTAGTATATCATAGCCACTTCATTGTAAACATTATAAATTCCAATTATTATAAATAATTGTTTGGTGCAAAATTCTTTATTTACAATTAAAACTTTCCCGTCGATATTTTTTATATATAAGTATAATGATTCATAACATTATATGTATATAATGAAAGTTGTCCAACAATTATATATATATAATTGCATGTGCAAAATGTATTATTTGTAAATAAAATGTAAATAATAGTTAAATAATTAATTATATGTTATATAATTAATTATATGTTATATAATGAATTATTTGTAAATAATAGCGTTAAATAATAATTTTACACTTGGCGCCTCATAGAATATCGTACAGAGAAAGGTCGTACAAAATAATCAGCTTTACGGTATAGCGGCCGCTAGCTCGTTCATTCAGGGAACCAGCTTGATAGCCGTATTACTTTTAGTCAAGGCTAGGAAGATTGAGGCTGTATCAAAAAATTTCAATGGAGGCAGTTGGAAGATTTTGCCGAATTGGGTGTGCATTCGACCCCTTTGAGCTCTCATGGTGGACCCCCTTCTATGCTCGGATATTCCGTCACGTGGCAGTTGCTTTGAACACTAACTGACACAGTGCTTCCGCCATTGAAGGGGCCTCCTGGTAGATTCTGGGATTTCGTAATGAAGAAATGGTTAACCGAGTTATTAATACTCGTTTTCTTATCTTGTAAATCACAGGTCCTAGAGGAGCTTGGCTACTGGGGAAACATCAAACGTTTTGCTGGGGCTAGTGCCGGTTCAATGGTCGCTGCTCTGGTGGCTGTTGGATACAACTCGCGTGATATCGAGACATTCCTGAGAGGTGACATACATAAAGTTTTCCTTGGTGAGTAGGTCAAACTGTATTAGATCGTGTCCGAATTAATTGGCTACCGCTTGATATTACGCATTGTTGTCTATGTTAAACTACTATTGTCACTCTATAGTTTTCATTATTTTGAAGAATGTACAGTTAACTGTACATTTAAAAGGTAGGATACACCATTGATAATTGTTGAATTATCATGAATGAGTGAATTTGGGGGTTGTATTTTATAGTAAATATCGTTTAACTGACCTGTCCGAAGTTTTACAATCATGAATGCTGAGAAAAGCAAGAAAAATGGCGTTCGCCGATTGTGATTTTTGTTATACAATTCATTTTCCGGAACAATTCCAGGACATCTAGCACAATCATTGAAATCGATGCTAACAATCCTCATTTACTTTCAAATAAGTAAGATTTGTCGTAATAACTCGGTAGTAAATGGTTCGATATACACAAATGGTGTATCCTACCTGTAACACCTTAAAAAGTCTGAAGCATTCAACAGTTGTCTTGGTGGTCTCGGTGCATTGTCTAATTTGCCGTGTCGACGCGCTTATTACGGTTTCAGCCTCCTGTAGCTCCATCTGGTCCTCGCTGATTTAATGACGTTGGACCGGTGGTGGCCTGTGGTCTTGGTGGTGAGCTGATCACCGAAGCTCTTGATGTAGAGGCGAGATGCTGCAGACTCGTGCGTAATTTGAAGCCGCAGTCAAGTAATTCGGACACGGCCATACATTATCGGGGGAGGGGGTGGTGAAGGGAAGTGAGCGACCTATTTGTTTTGGAGGTAGGCAACATACGAAAACTCACTGTCGTGTACAACTAGAAAAGGGGGAGCATGCATGGCTCCAATGCGCCCATTCATAGGGTAATGGATACGGGCAAATGTACCGGTACACCTGTTTGTGGTTTATTTCCAGACGCCCGATTTGGCAAACTCAGCCTTCTCCCTAACATGCTGAAGATGTACGGTTGGCATCCAGGCAGGAAGATCTTTGATTGGTTCGGGGAGCGAATTAAAAAGAAGATGGGAAACCCAGACCTGACATTTGAAGAGGTGAGAACAAAGACGAACGAGAGAAGGGAATGATCTCACATGTATATTGGTTGACAAGGATGAATTCAAGAATTCAGGGTGGGGGGGGGGGGGGGGGGGGGGGGGGGCAGACCCGTCAGATTTGGTATATGTCTGATTGTTGCGGACAGGTGCTTTCTAGCCATTCGTAACGCTCACCATACAGTTTATAGCCCGTGCAGAATGTCATCTGCTCATTAATACCAGCATTGTTATGGCATTGGTTGACGGTCTGCACGAGTTTGAGATATTTGGCAATGGTCACTACAGACACAAACTGTCAATCTTCATATAGCAAGTGGGTTCAATGACACTCTTCTTCCTAAGCTTGCCAATATTCTCATTAACACCTAATTGTTCTTCCAATGTTAGTTTGTACGGAGGTGGAGTGTAAAGTTGTTTAGGGAAAGAATCAATCCAAATAAAATTCCAAAAGGTAGCCCCTAAAGGCTTGCAGGATAACTTTGCCTGAAGTAAGTTTTCCCATTCACTGCTTAAATAACACCCTCAAACGGCCCCCAGTGCATTCAGAATTATGGCCTGTGTACGTACCTACCTCCATTGCAGTAGGTATTGTCACTTCGGCATTTTTTTGATTTTGTTTGAGAGTAGGGCCTAACTGTGTTCTTCGCTGGTGGTGAGCTGCAGGTCCAAATAGACGCCGGTTCCGCTAAAGGTTTTGTTGCGGTTTCACAGGCATGTTTTCCCCCCAAAAGTGACACTGACACTGTCACTGGTTTCCAGCCCGCTGCTTGATAACGTCTAGTATGTGCAGTATATAGGCATGGTAGGGGTAAACAAATTATCTCACTCTTGCCGTGTGAAGCGCATCACCCCAAGTGTGGCTTTTTGTTCCTCTTAAAGTTCTATAACCTGTTTCCCCAAGTCATCATCAATAGCCACTAGCCAATAGCCCACAGCGTGAGGGGGTGCCCAAGGGGACCGTGCACTGTTTGGGCGCGAACAGCACAGGGCGATTCGGATGCCAGTCGCCTCCGATCCGCAGTGTTCATGATAGAGTTACTAATTTACCGGTTTTCCTCCTGTAAGACGTGTCGCCGCTGCCACCGGATCATGGGTCCTCTACACGTCAGACAGACGAATTCAAAAACTCTATTTCTCCTTTATCGGGGCTCTACGACCGTTTATTTCACCACCTTTTGGATAAGCACTTGACTTCCAAACAACTTCAACTCAAGAAAACCACACCGTTCTTAAAGAAAAGTCCCACTGAGCTGGCGCCATGTGGCAACGGGTTTCCCCGGCTGACCAACAGGGGCCCGAAAGTTACGGAATACACTTAATACGCTATTTCACCCGATAACCGTTCCCAAACTCGACAGGACGGAGACATGTTCGGTTTGGCGCATGCGCAGATTGATGTTTTCGCTCGGCTTACCGTCCTCTTCGTCTCCCGTCCCGAATCGAAAGCTCGCTTATATTTGAAAACAGCGTGCGTATACTGTCTACAGGTATATGATGTACACTCAGTCGCTGCTAGCCTTGGTCAAGGCGTTCATTGTTACCCGTCCGGCCGTACGTACAGGGCAGCGGTAATCGGAGCTCAAACAACGACCTCACGCGGCCACTATTATATGCAAATTAACTGAGGATACTTGAACGCCTTGGATCAATGGTTAAGTTGAGGCTTTTGGGGCGGTGCTCATTATGCTAATAGATTAAGCTGACCTATATAGTCGTTTTATTATTGGTTGATCGTTGCGTAGAATCTGCATAATTTGAGCTAGCGGCGAAAGGTCATAGCTAGCTCGCAAGTGTTTACGAACACCGCCATCGTTGACATCATATTTTATCGGAGAAAGTTTAGTGATTTTTACGAAGGCTTGTACTAGTTGTATGAATTACTCATGACGATTTGAACTGTCGTGCTTGATTGGTGAGGGTCGCAGTTATTTTCGCTCGTTTTGCTGGGTATTTGCTTGAATGTTGACAATGTTATGGTCAAAACTAGTTGTGTTTAGCTGCTTAGTTTTGAGTTTTCAACCACGGCGACTGGAGAAGGCCGCGACTCTATTGAAACGTGTCGAACTCGGTCCTACATTATATCACACGCATCTATTCCAACTAAAAAACTTGCCTCGGTAAAACGCGGAACTCTGATAATTAAATGCCTTGCCGGCTGGATTTTGCCAAGAAAATAATTAGAGGAGTCATTGAGGATATAAGACACTTGTCCCTGTTTAAATTACGATATTGCGATCATTTTGAAGGTTGGTTCTGCAGCTGTAAACACCGCCCCCCCCCCCCCCCCCCCCCCCCCTCTCCACAGCGTTGGACCGTGCTTGTACCATACAATGTGGCGATAACGCACAGACCAGCATGCCTGGGTATAATGCCGATTATGCGGCGATAAGAAACTGACCAAACACGCTGAAAACGCCGAGTACCTGGCCGTACGTGCGAGCTCCGAGCAAAATGGGGCTGCCTGAAAATGACGGATTTCCCATAACCTGTCGGCAAATTCACAAAAACATCGTGACCACGAAGAGAGGATTCTAAGGCCTTTCGCTGCTCGGGTATAAAATCTTCGAGGGGTAATATTTTTGCTGCTGCAGAATTCAAACAACACGACAGATCTTCGGACGACAGACGACGCTGAATATCCGCCATTTTGTCTTAAATGTCATGCTGCAAATAAGTAACTGCATCAAATTTGATGACGTCGGGATTCAACCGCGTTGTGATTGGACACTCCACATCTTAGCCCCGCCTATACTTATCTGTATTCGCATACGAGGTCATGCGCTAGAAATGTGGCGCAAAATATAGGAAAAACATAAGATTTCAAAAACCGTTGATCCAAGGCGAAAAAGTAGCTTCAGTTGATTTGCATAAATAGTGGCCGTATGATGTCGCTGTTCGCGCTGTATCTTTGCACGGGGAGCGCGTGGCGTGTATTTCTTGACAGATAACGACAGACGGATAACGACGAACGCGCCTTGACCAAGGCTAAGTCGCTGCGTGAAAAACGGCTAGAAATGTAATTTGAATCCAACACAAATACCTGATCGATAAGTGCTAAACAAACTTAGGAGAGGCGGGGGGGGGGGGGGGGGGGGGGGGGGGGGCAGTTATTTCAAGGTTAATTCATTTCATACATGTTAGTGTTACAATAACATGTAGACCGATAAATCTGTCTTTGCAAGCGGAGAGAGACAGATTTATCGGGCTAAATAAAATTATGTAGGGGTAAAACTAAAAGCAAGGTTTTCCATCGGAATAGAGAAATCACGCCACCACGCGTCGCGTCTCGTTACCGGCCGGTCGTCCACAGAAATAGAAACAGCTTACAAATCAGGACGGGAGGGAACGCGCAAGGAGCGTCGCGTTTGGTTGACTCTCTTCTTCTTCATTCGTATGATGAGCAGCTTAACTTGTTGCTGCATACATCGGTTTGATTACATTAGTAAAAACAGGGTGGACCGCGTGAAGGTTGTTATCTCCCACCCCCGTGCCGAATCGAAAGCTCGCTACTAACTGGTGTAGCGGTTCGCAATTTTGTGTATGGCACGGTAGGCGTGATATTGGAAGGTAGGCTACTGCCTTGCTTATACCCCTGTCACACCGGAGCTACGCTGCCGTTGCGCTCCCACGGCGACTAAAACAGTTGAAAAACGCAGTAGAAGCACAATAGGATTGCCAAGAGCGTAGTGGGAACGTAGTGGAGTCTACCTAGGTCGTGGAAGGGTTTCCATGGTCGCCTAACCTCGGCGATTGTTTTGAGCCTGCTCAAAACAATCGCGGAGGCTCGGCGACCTAGTCCAAAACGCAGTGAAAGCGTAGTGGGATCTCAAAGAACGTACTACGGACGTAGTGAAGTCTACCTGAGCGTGTCATGATCGTAGCAAGAGCGAGTTGGTATCGCCGTCTGCCCAATCTGCGACTGATACCCCTGTCAGACCGGTGTGCAATCCCACAGCGACCTTACTGCGATGCAGTTTTCATCAAAAACGCAGTGAGGTTGCCGAAAACTGGCAAAAAATCCTGAAATCTACGAGGTAGGTAGCTCACAGTACGCTCTTGACTCGCTCACTGCGCTCTCACTGCGCTCTCACTACACTCTCACTGCGACCTATGCGTTCCCAGTTTTATCATCGCCGCGCTCTCACTGCGCTTCCACTACGCTCTACGCGATCTCGCTGCGACCAAGGCGACCTCGCTACGACCTTACTACGCTCTCACTACGTCCCCACTACGTTCTGTGCGTTTGTACCGCGTTCGCGCGGCGACTATAAATACAGCGAGCTCGATGTTGCTGGATATTTGCTATCTGTTGTACAATTATTATGTTCTGCCTCTCTACATCCATGGTAAAGAGGAGATGTACATTGGTATGTTGTGTGGAAGATATAGGCTGCATTTATACCATTTGTGGCCATTACGCATGTCAAAGTCAGAACGTACTATACACGCAGTATAATCGCAGTATAATCGCACTGTGAACGTACAGGAAGCTCCGTAACATCGCCATGGACGCATTAGGGGCGCCATAGTCGTACTGGCAGCCCCGTGTGGAGGCAGTATGAGCGTGAAGAAGCTCTATACGACGTAGTAGAAGCGCGGTAAGAGCGTAGTGAGAGCGTGACAAGCGTACAGTGGTCGTACTTCAGACGTACTTCAGTCGCAGATTGGGCAGACGGCGATACCAACTCGCTCTTGCTACGATCATGACAAGCTCAGGTAGACGTCACGACGTCCCAAGTACGTTCTTTGAGATCCCACTACGCTCTCACTGCGCTCCCACTGCGTTTTGGACCAGGTCGCCGACCCTCTGCGATTGTTTTGAGCAGGCTCAAAACAATCGCCGAGGTTTGGCGACCATGGAGACCCTCCCACGACCTAGGTAGACTCCACTGCGTTCCCACTACGCTCTTGGCGATCCTACTGCGCTTCTACTGCGTTTTTCAACTTTTTTTAGTTGCTGCGTGTATAGTACGTTCTGACTTTGACATGCGTAATGGCCACAAATGGTATAAATGCAGCCTATATCTTCCACACAACATACCAATGTACATCTCCTCTTTACCATGGATGTAGAGAGGCAGAACATAATAATTGTACAACAAATAGCAAATATCCAGCAACATCGAGCTCGCTGTATTTATAGTCGCCGCGCGAACGCGGTACAAACGCACAGAACGTAGTGGGGACGTAGTGAGAGCGTAGTAAGGTCGTAGCGAGGTCGTAGCGAGGTCGTCTTGGTCGCAGCGAGATCGCGTAGAGCGTAGTGGGAGCGCAGTAAGAGCGCGGCGAGGAACGCATAGGTCGCAGTGAGAGTGTAGTGAGAGCGTAGTGAGAGCGCAGTGAGCGAGTCAAGAGCGTACTGTGAGCTACCTACCTCATAGATTTCAGGTTTTTTTTTCGGCGACCCCACTGCGTTTTTGATGAAAACTGCATCGCAGTAAGGTTGCCGTGAGATCGCACTCCGGTGTGACAGGGGTATTATTATGAAGTACCGGGACCGTTGGTGATGTTGTGTGGTGTTGGTTGAGTTCCCCATTAGGGTGTGTGCGTTGGTTCCTTTATTTATATGGTTATGATTGCGGTGCAACTCGTATTCCATGATTAGGGACTGGTGGTGCATCGATTTCGTAGCAGGCTCCCACAGCCTATATTGTAGTGAAGTGAGTCGACGGCCTTTACTGGTGGTGCGGTTCGAAACGTTCTTGCTACAGGATCATACGAGAAAGGGTGTGGCGTAACCGCTGGGCATCCGCTGAGTGACGGCGACATTGGCCTTAAACTTGCGCATAGAAGTTACTCGTTTGTAGTGAGTCCCACTGTTTGTGTTGCATAGCCATATATAAATAAATGTATAAACAAATAAATTAATGAATGTATCTTGCTTCAAAAAGGTGCACCACAACTAAAGTGTACCACCATGAATTCTGATTTCTGAACGGATCCTCAGGTTTTATAACTCTTTTATTTTGCCCAACCAGCTGTACCGGCAAACGAAAAGAGAGCTTTGCATTACGGTGACCAACATGAACACTATGGACTGCATGTATTGTCATGTCAAAACCACACCCGATATGCCAATAAGAAAGGCAGTTCAGATGTCCGGCTGTATTCCAGGTATGTAGAGACGAAGCAGGCCTAGAACTGTCGTCTTGGCTATAATGCCCACTCGTATAGTCTTTGACACCTTTAAAGTAGTTTTGTTGTGTTATTAAAGAATCAACATTATGACCATTGGCTGTCACGGTGCTTATGACCGTGGTCAGAGATTGGCCATAGGGCGGCAGCCTAAGTCGTCTTAACTTTTTGCCAAGGCTATCGTAGCTAATTAGCTGGCGGGGCTACAGCGTGAAGCGCGAAGCAACTGGAGCTGGAGACTATACAGAGCCGATAGTCTTATGTTTTTTCTTCATTTCTCAATTGTTGATACGCTGTCATATGAAAAAAAGACTTCTTTGAAAATCGGACAATTTTCCCCTATTATTGGTTAAACCATCTCACGTGACAGGTCACGCTTCTCTGAATTATCTCCACTCAAGCATGCGCAATACTGCATGAGTCCAGATTTCACAGTCTAAAGTTCACGCTACATCAGCACTGAGCTGAGCTACTTTACATGCCCGCTCGCTAGGCCGTTTGTGCATATTCGTCACCGTCATCACAAAGTAACACTAATTTCACGTGATACGCACGACCCCTTTCTGGCGCTTTCACGAAGTAACGTAACGCACATAGCTGATACACACGGAGAGCGTCACTTCGTGAAAACCCACAAATCAGATACGCCGTTTTCGAGTTTTCATGAAGTGACGCTATACGTGTGTATTATCTTTGGGATTTGTGTTACTTCGTGAAAACGCCAGAAATGGCCCCGCGTATCGAGTTTTCACGAAGTGACGCTATCCGTGTGTATTAGCTATTGACTTTGTGTTACGTCGTGAAAACGCCAGAAAGGGGTCGCGATTCAGCCATGACATTAGTGTTACTTCGTGGTGATGGTGATTATGCACCGCGAGTCGCGCGTCGCCGTAATAACATCGCTTGATGGATAGTACCCACTGACCTCTATACATGGACAGATCATCATTGTTTCATTTTGAAGTCGGCATGCGGAGAAGTGCAACATGGCGGACCCACGACGTCACTCTGTGAGCCAATGAAATGTCTATGTGTTGGTACGATACGTATTACGTAATGTTTATAAATACAAAATGTACAGAGTAAATCCACTGATCTCTACACCTGGACATTTCATTGGCTCACAGCAGTGACGTCTCGGGTCCGCCATGTTGCACTTCCAGTTCGCGCCGACTTCAAGTGTTAGCACAGCAGAATATGGACAATGATCCGTCCAGGTGTAGAGGTCAGTGATAGTACCCCGAATCACAGAGGTATATTTTTGTTCACTCGTTCGGAAAGGAGCCCTGCTATACATGTATATTCGCTTGACATCGTGCGCACAGGACAACACTTTTGTTTTATTCTGTGCACACAAACAAAAACAATTTATGCTGGATAGTTTTGATAATGACTATCTTAGAGGCTTCTTTCCAGAAACAAAATCCCAGAGAAATCCTGGACATATTGAGAGAAACTGATCAGAAGGTTTGGACCCCTGTATTTATTATCCATGGCCCCGTTTACACTTCCGCCTCATTGGCAAGACATTATTATTTTCGGGTAAAAAGAGTTGATCGTGAATCCGCTACTTTGAATATTCATGATCGAGTTTGCATACAAAAGTCACGCCCCATTTTAAAACCGTGTCGTTTGCGGGCGCACTGCGTGAAAAAATATCGATTACTTTAAATACTGTGACCTTTAGGGGTACCATCCACCACATTGCATACAGAATCGCATTCCTTGAATCACGGCGTCAATCATCGTGTTTTAGCCAGCCCAAGCTAAGATTCGCGTCGTGATTCAACGTCTATTCGTACATGTTGGTGACCTAAATTAGCATATATAAATATTTATTTAGTAAATTTATCTAGCAATTTTTTTTGTTAGAGTACATTATATTTCTTCAAAATTCATTCGGAAAAGAAAATTTTGAAAAAGCACAGACACCATAACTTTAAATAATTATGGGCGGCTTTTGGTGAGCGCAGTGAATGTGGAGGAAACGGTTACACAACACAAACATGTATTTTATCTTTATAGGTGTATTCTGCCCCGTTAAAGTGAAAAACGGGAAAACAAAGGACTTCTTCGTTGATGGCGGACTACTCTGCAACTATCCAATACATTGCTATGACGGTAATGCTCACTTTTAGTTTTGTACGTATAGCGAGTCGTCCTTTACGTAAAATATTGACCTCAAGATTCTGTCCATTCAGCATTGACGCCAAGTGGAATAGAACATTCCATTTGTCACCAAATACACATTTTCGTTCCATCGCACAAACATAAAACATTGAATATTTGTTTTTACAATGCCTGAATAATTAATCGCCATCTTATTGGTCAGAGCGTGGCCGTACAATGGAAGTTCTATTCAACGTTGAATAGAACTATTAAATCTAACTATTTTTGGCGGCGCGGTCGTGCCGTGCAATGGAACGAATAACTGATCGACGATTGACGATGTGCCCTCTGTTTACATGTGTATTTAAATGTGCACGGCGGTATGTTTCGGCACCACATAACGACCGAGGGGCGAGACACAAAGGAGAACAAAGGAAACAAAAGCCCCTCGGTCGGCGGTATGAATGGAACAAATTCGGTCCTCGATCGACGGTGCAAGCGCAAAGCAATGGGGATTGGGTATAACGTAGGAATAAAGGAAAACACAATATCGAGCCTCGATCGTTATGTGGTTCACGCACGACTAGGTGTACACGCATCATGTTTTGCATACAATTTGGTTAAACATAACGTCACAGGTCACACAATTCAAAGGCGATCTGACCTGCGAGGTCACTTATCAACCAAATGTTATGTAAAACATGATGCCTACGCATACTGACGGGCACATTTGAACGCAGACGTAAACAGAGGGCACGTCGTCTTTAAAATGTGATGCTCAGACTAAACTTTCATCGGCTATAGGGCAAACTTATTGTTTCTAAAAATACATATATCGTTGTACATGTACATGTCAGTCAAACCATAATAATACGAGCATTGTTATTACAACATGCATCCTGCTTATAACAAGAACAATGTTAATTAGTTTCCGAGTCTTTGTTTTTCCTAGTTTTTCTTTGTTTTCTATTACTGATAATACCAGGCATGCACCTGTTATTATACAAATAATGACAGTTTATGAGTGCGATGATAATAATAGTTTCATGGGGTGACAAATGGCATGTTCTATTCCACGAGGCGAAGCCGAGTGGAATAGAACATGCCATCTGTCACCGAATAAAATAATGTTTTCCATCGCACGAATGTGAAACATTCATTATTTGTTTTATACAACGCCTGAATAAATTATCGTCATCTGATTGGTAACTTGTAAACTGGTGCTTACATCATTGTAAGGAACATGTAGTAACACTAATAGCTAATTCGAGAAGCTTTGATGGTTAAATCAATGCGCGCGCACCGTTTGATAGAACCATGTGATATAACGTTTTGGGCGGGGCGGGTTCGCGTCGGGTGATGGGTCGAATAATTAAATGCACGTGATCGACGATCCACCAATCGAATGGCGGTGATTCATTCAGGCGTTGTATAAAACAAGATAATTTGTAAAGTCCTATGGAGCTTGTTATAAAGGAGTTTGACTGGATATAGTTTTAAAGTGTATCTTGTTTGTTTTCATTTCAGGCTGGTATTTGTCAATGAAATCAGAAGATGTCTTTCTGCAACGCCTACAGCCATTTGAGCAAATTTCCAAACTATGGGATCCCCATGAACGCTTCAGTCCAAAGAACGAAAAAACTTTCGGGATTTTACTTGTAAGTAGCTGAACACCACCACGAGTTTTATAAAAGCAGAAAGTAAATACTTGTATTGTGACAATTTGAGTTGTATCTCACTTGAGCTATACAAGTATCCTTCGCCTCATCCTTTGCCAAAAATCAAAAAGTCGTAGTTAAAACCGTATATTTTCATATACAGGGCGAGTCAAAAAGAAGTTTCCTCAACTTAACAAAATTGTTTTAATTATTTCTAGAACTATACAAAAAATAATTAATAATAATATAACAGAGCATCTATACTGTAAAACAAATGACAAGATTTGAAAGTCCAAATTTCAAATTACTTGCGATTGAATTATAATACCGGCAAAACGCAGCTGTCAACGGTTGTGCATACACCACACACATGTACGTCTATAGTACACTCGCACTCACTAGAAAACACACAGTGCAGTGTATATACAGAATGTAAGGTAGGCTCACTGAGAGGTAGGATACACCATTTGCAGATATCAAACATTTTTACTACCTTAATAAATATCTTACTTATCGAGCAATTATTCTTATGTTATCTTTGTTTTTTTCGCGATAACTAAATTCAATTTTCCAGAAAACAATACAGGATATCAGGCGCAATCAAATTGCTGGATGCCTAGAATCCTTATTTACTTTCAAATGAGTAAGATATTTCTTAATAATTCGGTAGTAAACATTTACGATATCTGAAAATGGTGTATCCTACTTTTAAACGATATTTACTATAAAATACAACCCCCTCCCCCCGAAAAAAAACCACCCATTGCTAATAATTTAAGCAATTACCAATCGTGTATCCTACCTTTAATTGCATGTAACTTTGGAACCAAAGGAGTAAATTCCTAAATAAAACAAACTGTATAAAACCAACAACATTGTCTTTCTATTTTTTTTAATCTACCTATGCGTATATACTTATTTGCCTAAGATTTATTCAACAAAAAAATATTCTCCAAAGGAACAAATATTTTGGACTCACCCTGTATACCACCCACAAGCCTTCATTCTATAGGCCTATACATCGGTCTCTCATGTGCATCAAGTCAACAGCAAATACAATCCGGGTTTTAGATGTGTAAAATAATTACTCCTGAATTAGCGACCTCGATTAATAGTACCGGGTCACGTAATTGTTTTCCTAAGAGGGTTAGAGGTAATTATAAATGGGCGTCTCCAGACTTCTCGCCTCAGGATTATTCAGTAGTTTTAACATTGACGCTATTAATATATTGTTATTACTCAGTCAACTATATAGTTACATATAGTTACATGGACCCAGTAGTACATTGTACTTAAATAATCAAACAACTGCTTCTGTCGACCTCTCACATAGCTTAGTACTTTAGATAGTGGGTTGAGTTAGATCGCAAGAAGAACTGGGGTTGGAATTCTGTCTATATGCTCATTTTTCATTGACCATTTTTGGTCTCCAAATTTATTGTGGGATAAGCTTAGATTAAAGGAAATCAAGGCTCCGAGAACCTGTCTTTCGCTCAGTGTGGTCTAGATACAGTTATGATA
Organism: Crossaster papposus; assembly: GCA_037893245.1. Classification (NCBI taxonomy): domain Eukaryota; kingdom Metazoa; phylum Echinodermata; class Asteroidea; order Velatida; family Solasteridae; genus Crossaster; species Crossaster papposus. The sequence continues at coordinate 69,214 of JBAIAA010000131.1, read as the reverse complement.
ATTGTCCGTATTCTCCTCCTAGGAAAAATACGCTACCAGGTGTACTCCGACCACTTATTAATACTGTCTTGTTTTAATGCATGTTTGTTTGATATCATCCAGTATGCCGGTGATGAGAGGGAAGTTATGAAGAAGGAACTGGTGCAACGATTTGAGACGCACATCAAGGCGTCTGAAAAACAGGACCTTCCGGACACCAAACTGGCCAGGTAAAACTCCTTCCCTAGATCCAACTTTTGACGAGATTGTGACCGACTCACCACCAAACCTGACCGAGGTGTTCTTCTAGCCCTAGAGAAGATATTTTAAAAGACAGACACCTGAAATGTTTTGGAGACAGATGCCTAATTTGCATAAAGTATTCCCAAATAGTAAATTGTTTATTGTCTTTAAGTAAGATATTTCATGAGGGGAGGCATATAAAAAAACGAGATAAATACAACGAAGTTTCATCATCTGCAGGTTTGTTTTAAGCAGATAAAAAAAGTTTGCCAATTTCATGTTAGCGTAGCGGTTCTTTCCTCGCATTCCACCGCTGTGACCAGGGATCGAATCCGGCCTGGGTCAATTTGGATTGGGTTTTCAGTCCCTGCCTGACTCGGTTGGGTTTTCCCCAGGATATTCTTCTGGGTTTCTTCTCCCACCTCTAAAACTGTACCTTCTTCTCAATGTCTTCTCTCTACAGGTTTCTTCAGGCTTACGAACTACAGTGCTGCGGGCGCTTTTGAGGGATTCTTGGTTTCTTTATCAGAAATAAATAATAATAATAAAATGTTAATATGGTATCGCAGAAAGCGGAGAGATGCGATGCAGAAGCTGGATGACAAACAGGCCAAGCACAAGTCGCTGGGGAGGGCGTTTTCCAAGTTTCTCAAGGTTCTTCAAGAGAATGACATCGACCAGAGCGGGACTATCAATGTGCAGGAATTTGAAAAGGCAGTGAACAAGGTATACACACTAAACGCACTCCTTAAATTCAGGTTGTCAATATTTGGAGGATGAGTCAAAAAGTAAGAAACCGAATTAGAAAACATATTTACCAAAATACGTGGCTTTGTTATACATGTATTTCACAAACAATGCAAAAAAACAAAGTATATTCGAGTTGAACTTTTGCAACTATGGGTGCACGTGGCCCTATATTGCCCCCTGTGCTAATTGGACTCCAATAACAAATAGTTATGGTCATCTATACTTTTAGTAGTGTAAAAATTAATCGCGATTAAATGAAGTTTATAAACGAGAATGAGGTGCTTTATCCCGGCCATCCATCTTTCACAGCCAAACTCGGAGTTTACAACTGAAGACAAGAAGCAGCTATTTGGAGATGATTTCAGTGACGCCAAGGCGTTGTTTAAACGGCTGGACACCACAGAAGATGGCGAGGTAAGAATGGGAACTCTTTCAAAGTTCATTTATTACGCCCGCAATTCCCACTTTGCACAATTGCAATTTGAAGGGCGCATTTTTGGATCTTGTTTTTGTTTTAAAGATAAGTTTCCGGGAACTGATGGCGTTCGCGGATAGTCAGGGCTTGGAGATGATGGAAGATTTCCGGGGTTACAGCCGGCAAGAAATCACAGATCTACGGAGCTACTTCGGTGTGATTATGGACTGCTTACTGCTAAATATGAAGAGAGTCTTCGTGCAGGTATCTTTTTTTTACAAGGAACGTGGGCCGTTTCTCAAACCACAGCTTCGTCTACGTCTTTGGCCTCGTTCATTCAGTTTGGCAATGCCGATGGAGATGGAGACTAAGCTGGGGTTTAAAAAAAAGGCCTTGGTCTAAAAAAAGCCAGTTCGGTACCTCAACTTTGCAATTGCGCATGTGCACAATGTTGTGGGTTACGTCTCTTGCGGACAAAATGAACGTGGCAGGCATAGCTAATATAATTTAGCATAACACGCGCCAGGTGGATGCATGACGCGCACACGGTAAAGGGGAAATTTACCTTTTGCAGTCATCATAAAAGTAACCAAACAACATACATGTACTGTCGAAAAGCTTGTTGTAAAGATATTATTGATTCTAAACTCTCTGTCGTCAGCGATTTTATCTCGAATAAACTTTGACCTCGACTACTTCATCGAGATACCGAACTGGCTTATTAAAGGTATTACATAAACATATGTTCTAATGCGCATTACAATATACATACTTGAACGATAAAACCGTACTATTTAAACTAAAACTGCAGTACTATACCGTTTTTAAGTAAAACCATTATAAATCAAATTTTACAAGCTAAACATTTAAGTTTCGAATGAACCATTAAAAATCACGACATGCACAATTACACATAAAAAGCCTTCTGAAATAAAAAGGTTTTCACCTCGCGCTTAAAACTCCCCAGGTAGGAGACACCATTGGTAATTACTTGGATTATCATGAATGGGTAAATTTGTTTTTTTTTATTTGTTTTAGTAAATATCGTTTAAACTCACCTGTCTGAAGTTTTACAATCATGGATGCTGAGAAAGCAAGAATAACGGCGTTCGTTTTCAACCGGCGTCGGGCAGTTGTTCTTATGTTGTTCTTGTGTTTTTTCGACATGTAACAATTACAGAATATCTAGCGCAATCATTTTGCTAGATGCCTACAATTATTATTTACTTTTATATAAGTAAGATAATCCTTAATATTTCGGTAGTAATTTTGTTTTATTTCCGCAAATGTTGTATCATAATAATCAAAACCTTCGACAGTTAAAGATAGGATACACCATTTGCAGATATCAAAAATATTTACTACCGAATTATTAAGAAATATCTTACTCATTTGAAAGTAAATGTTGATTATAGGCATCCAGCAAAAGAATTGCGTTAGATATCCTGTAATTATTTCGAAAAATATAATTTTATAATGAAACATTTGCGATCGCCGGACTGCGATCGCGAAAAAAACAAAGATAGCATAAGAATAACTGCTCGACGCCTGTTGAAAAAACCTGTTTTTCGTGCTTTTCTCGGCATCCATGATTGTAAAACATCGGACAGCTCAGTTAAACGATATTTACTATAAATTACAACCCCCCAAATCTACTTATTCATGATAATTCAAGCAATGACCAATGGTGTATACCACCTTTAAACAAAAATGCATTCTAATGTTTTATTTATATAAAGATCTATACTATGAAGATCTAGTCTGGTGTCATTTTCTTTCCTAAAAACTAGTAATGTCTTTAAAGATGGACTACAACGGAATAATGATAAAGGCTGTGTTGCTGTTTTTGTTCGAGAAATGTATAATGATTACTAATATATCATTAGTATTCAATAAATCTTGTTCCTTCATGCAAAAAAACAACAACATTGATCGGCGTTCTACGACCCAGAAAAACTCAGTTTCAGCAAAAGCCCTTAACTCATGAATAATTCATACTTTGTGTGTGACGTACTACCTATGAAAACGCATACATATGGTGGCCCTGAAGGGACTCCGCAGATCGCGAATATTGACGTCAAATTTGACGTCAATATTCGCGACTTTTGGGGAAAGTCGTGAATATCGACGTCAAATTTGACGTCAATATTCGCGACTTTTTTGGAAAGTCGTGAATATTGACGTCAAATTTGACGTCGATATTCGCGATCTGCGGAGTCCCTTCAGGGCCACCATGTATGCGTTTTCATGGGTAGTACGTCATCACTTTTCGCTGGTCTACAAGTCCGCTGGTACTATATCGTGGATTTCATTGTGGTTTTCAGTGGATCTTTGCCGGGAACCAGTACAGGGCGGGACATTTCAAAATCGAAGAATCGAGGTCTAATTTTGTCGGTCAAATTGCAACAAAATTATTTAGAGAAAAACATGACCGTAACAATAAAGTGTTACCTGAACACAACATAAACAAGGTCCGATAATAAATTTAATGTGTGAGTTTTCGTTGTAGTCCATCTTTAACAATAAGCTATTCTTATCTAAAGCTGTACGATCTTTAATTGTTTGTCTGTATAGGGCTTAGATGTGCATCGTACCATCGGTATTAACACCGGTTACCTAGATACTCTGGACTTCAAGATGGATAAACTAGACCAAACGTACATGATTCAGGTAAATTGCACTATTTATTTTCGCGTTTCTTAAAAAAAAAATCCTTTATAAGTTTGTTACTTTTTTGATGCACATAAAAATAATTTGGTTGTCGAGTGACCAAACACCCAGTCAAACATTACATACCTTGTGTGGACATTTCTTTTAATTCGTGTACATGTACTTTAAGAATCCTGGGCGAAATTTTACAAAAATACTAACTTCCTCACACCATGAAAATTCGTTCAACCCACATTTGTGACTGTTATATCCTGACGTGTTCCTCTTCATTTTTCTAAACTATAACCCTATAACAAATTTTACCTCTATAAGACTCTTTATCAAAATGGGAAAAACAACTTGTGTGGGAGGACGTGGCCAAGTCCACACATGGTTTTTAGTTTGTGTATTGTATGGGCATCTTTTGTTTGCAAGGCCACCAGCGTTTGCAAGGTTGGTACACCGGCCCACACACACGGGTGTATATACGCCTCCAATCAGGGACCCCATTGCCCCCCTTTTGTTTGCACTTATTCAGAGGACCTCCCTTATGTTTTGTATACGAATCGAAACCAGGGACCTTTTCCAAATAGGGGACCCTATTGTTCTACATCCCCTATTTTAATAAAAAACAAACTCCCTGGCCCATGCTTTTAATCCGAAATTTCATAGCGTACACCCAACTCGGCCGTGAACCGCATCGCACCTACAGTCTCACCGCCGCGCCGGCCATTTCGGGATTAAGTTGACCGACCGGCCCATCGCGATTTGCCCAGAACCTCCCGATGGTCAGTTCGCAACTGCTTACCATAACATTAACGTATCCAAGTGTGTTTTTGGTAGGAGCAAATGGGTCATTTTCTGGTAAACAAAAAAAGTACCGGTGTTAAAAAGGGCGGTGAAAACATATTTTCAATTTAGCTCGCGTTACTATAAATCACTTCTGAATCTAGAATCATACCGTTTTAAGAAAATGGGTTTGGGAACGAGATAAGGAGAATTCAGAAGTTCCCGCGGATGCCGCGCTCTTCTTTAAGTTTTTAATTTGAGCTCCTCCGATCTCGCGATCACCCGGATACGCCACTGGTTATGACGAAGTTTTTTCTATTTTCCCTTCCTTCCCAGCAAGGTAAGCTCGGCTGCATAGCTTTTCTCCGTGAACTCATTGCCAAGGAGAAGATGGTGCGCAAGACATGAACAGCACAGTGGAAAACAAATCATGGTGGATTGTGCGTCCGAGAAGATTAAAACGCTCACCGGTTGAGCTTTTCCTAGCAGCCTCTGGCAAACAAAGTCAACGACGCTTAATGAACCTGATCGTGTCTGCTGAATTATGGCCAAAATATAAAATATAAGTCTCTGAATAGTGGAAGTTTGTTTACCACCAAAGAAACTAAATAAACAAGCAATGTTGTGGAAGATTTTACAAAATATTAGGCAGGTTTAATGTGAAATAATTGTTAACTTCATCATGCTGTGTGAATTCAACTCTTGCTCTTAAAGCAAACTAATTTGTATCGTCACGATTTAGTGAAAGTAAAATGTAAATATTTGATATTTAAGCACTCATGGACAAATGATATGATGAATTGTTTTGAACACCAAAGATTTTATATTAAAGTTTTCATAGGTTGCATATTTAGAATTAAGAAATTGCCCATATTTGCCGCCCTCAATTTGTAATCACTTAACATTCAAACTTATTTTGAAAAAATTCAGGATTGTAAGGGTAAAGGGATCGTATACGTTTGGTAATTGGAACCCGATGTTTGTTTCAATCCTATATAGTTATAAATATATATAGCATAAAAACTAACCTGTAAAAAATTCATTTCAAAAGGTGGTAGCAGGGGGGGTGCATTGGGAACCCATTTCAACTTCCGTTTTAATAACACAGGTCCAAAGTGTATAAGAGCGTTAAACCTTTCCTAAAAGGTGTATGGTCCTCAGCAAAAAGTGTTGCAATTTCTTGGGGACATCCTGATGTGAAAAAAACTATATTTGATACTTCGTGAAATCTGATATCGGATGCAAGAATGTTAAAGATCTAATCAAGTATTTTTATTAGGCATTTTAATGCCCACATTTTATAGCATTCTTAAAGAAAAATAGTTTATTTCACAATATTTAAGCTTCTTGTTGTCAATTGACCTTTTTTTTCTAGAGTATGGAGACATTATGCGGATGGTGGCAGAGTACTGTTAACAAAAGTGTTTTTTGTTTTGGTTTAAATCAAACTGTAATGTTCTCATCGACTTTCAAAAGGCACAGAAAAATATATTTCAGTAAAATTACCTGGTTCACTCTCGATATGAATTAGAAATGATCCGGATATCTGAACAGTCACATACTGGAAATACCAGGTTGTTCTACCCACAGATGCCGGCCTGAATCCTTTCTGATCGAGGTTCGTGAAAAACAATCCAGTGCCCTCAATATAAAAATAATCCCGGCTCGAACTGGTTAAAAGAGCATGGGGAATGCAAAGGTACCCTTCCTCCCCCCCCCCCCCCCCCCCCCCCACAAAAAACCCAAACACCAAACCCCCAAACAAACAAAACAACCCCCAGTAAGACAGAGAGAGTTGGGGGAGACCCTGGGAGAGACATTCAAACGCATTGCTGACAACGCTGAATGCTTATGTGCAAAACAATACACTTGGTGTGTATATGTGTACCATCCGAGGAGACAGCTAAACTGGTCAAAAAGCGCCCTCTCTTATTAGAGTGCGCACAGCCCTAACTCTCTCTTTAAGCATCTCACTATAAAGGAAATATTTAGGTAGACTTTTTAGGAAATTTGATGGTCAAAACTGTACCGGTGTTCATTACAAGGAGTTCATCAAGCATATTCAGAAAAACATTACGTGTTTCTAAGACGTTGAGTGAACCCGTCTCTAAGACGTTGAGTGGACCCGTCATTTATCTTGCTCTTCACTGATTGGATGGATGACTGCACCAGATCTACCAAGAGAACCTGAAAGCCGTTGCTTGAAGGTACGTCTCTCCAGGCCTCAGTATAGCTTTGGGGAAATTTTCCTGCAGAATACCCCCAACGAGCAAATATATCATGGATATAAAGGTACATGTATGATACACCATTTAGTCCGGGAGCCCAGCCAGGTTTAATCATAATTTTGAGTGCAAAAGGTTTGAAGCGTGGGATATGTAGGGGTGACTGAATAGGATTTGTATACTTAATAAAAATATAATTAGTGCTAAGTACATTTAAGAAGGTCTTTCATTAGTGCTAATTACACAATTAATCATAATTTTGAGTGCAAGGATAAAACTAGTGTCAATGTGTAGCTGAAACCTTGCAGGAGCAAAATTTGCCACTTAAGAAAGTTTCAAGTGGTGCCATCCCTTATTAAGAAAGGGTCAAAGGTCATCATAATAATTAAACACCAATAATTATAACGTTGAGTGCAACTTGCATTTATGTGTATATCAACAGATTATCATAGACCGATCACTGATCACAAGCTTAAGAACATGATATATAGTGCAAATTACAATTAAGGTCTTTAATTAGTGCTAATTACACGTTTAATCATAATTACAAATGCAAAAAAAAACACGTCTCAATGTGTACCTTACACTGTAATGGAGCAAAATGTGTCAATTAAGAAAATTCCAAATTGTGCCATTCCTACTTAAGAAATACAATGTAGTCAAAGGTCACCAGGATTCCGAATTATCGTAATAAAGTTGAGTTTTTTACTTTTTTATGCATTCGAGGAATAACAAACACCTTGTCGGGGTCTGTTCCCCTTAATGACACGATGGAGATATTGTATCAAAGCGAGCCCCCATAGGCCTTTTCTGCACAACCACCGAACACTGTGTCTTGCAAATCGAGAAAGAGAAGGCTTGAAGTGGATGAGGTACCGCTTGAACCGTACAGGAAAGTTCCCAAAATGTCAGTATTCACAAGTGTAGATATCTGAAATCTGCCAGACGGGCACAAGTATGACCTCATAGTTTATGGATGATGCAGCATGTATTAACGGGCCGAAAATGTCCCGATGTTGGCTGGGTTCATTGCGAAATACCATTTATATATTTATTTATTTACACAAAAATACAAACATAATATATACAGACGTACAAGGATATTTACAGGAATACAAAACATTGATACTTAGGCACATTGCATGTCTTTTACATTAACTTATAAAAAGGACTGTTTAAGGCCAATTCTGATTTATGGGATGGGGGGGGGGGGGGGGGGGGGGAAGAAGAAATTTCATGCCGACTCCACACTATAGTGACAACCAAGTTATAACTCCATAGATCAGCGCAATTGGCAAAGTATCTAACGGATGACACGACGGAGCTCCGATTTAAATGTGCTTAATGAGTCCATTGTTTGCAATTGTTCGGGCAGATTATTCCAAATATTAGCACCACTCACAGCGAAACTTGTGGCGTAGCATTCCTTTCAGTGACATGTGGGTTGATTACCTTGTTTCGCGAATATCTGTAAGTGGTATAAAACTATATTTGTCCTGTACAAAGGAGTCATTTTGTTAAGAATTTTGAAGACAAGGATAGCCTTTTCGGGCTTAACTCTTTTAGAAAAAGGAGCCCAATTAAGACGAGCAAACATACCATCTGAAGAGGCTAGAAGGTACATTAAGTATTATTCGCGCGTCTAATTTGAGACATTAAAATATTATCGTGAGATATGTGCCTTCCTCCCCACACAGTACAACAATACTCTAATGTTGGCATAACTAAACTTGCTGTTGGCATAACTAAACTTGCTGTTTTTAGGAACACAATCACAGATTCTGCTTATACCTAATTTAGATACAACAGCTTTTCTTACGTATTCGACTTGTGGGCCCCAACTTAATGCTCATCAATAACTACACCCAAGAACTTACAAGACTTCACGTTTTCAATATGACTATCACTCAGCACTGCATACATTATGTTAAAGGTTGGATACACCATTGGTAATTGCTTGAATTACATGTATCATGAATGGGTAAATTTGGGGGTTGTATTTTATAGTAAATATCGTTTAACTGTCTGAAGTTTTGAAGTCATGGATCTTGAGAAAAGCACAACAAAAAACGGCGTTCATTTTTAACCGGGGTCGGGCAATGATTCTTATGTTGTTCTTGTTTTGTTCGCAATCACCGTCCGGCGATCGCGATTGTTTTTATATAAAATTTAATTTTTTGAACAATTACAGGATATCTAGCGCAATAATTTTGCTAGATGCCTACAATTGTTATTCACTTTCAAACAAGTAAAATATTTCTTAATAATTCGGTAGTCATTTTGTTCGATATATCTGCAAGTGGTGTATGCTACATATACCTTTAAGTCAACATTGGATATTTTCTGCCTTGTACCAATAAGCATATACATTTAGTTTTGGTGGCGTTTAATGCTATAGCTTGTTTCTTACGTACCAGTTGTGAAAACTGGTAGGAGCTGTATTTAAGCTGCTTTCTATTATATTAATGTTTGAGGAGCTACACGTTTAAATGTGGAGTCATCAGCTTACATCAATAAGTTGCAGTTTGGGGATATACAAAATGGAAAATCACTGGTATAAACAATGAATAAAAGTGGACCTAGTATCGACCCCTGCGGAACACCAGTGTTTACGAATAGGACCTTTGATATGGTGCTGCCAATATTCATAGACTGACTACGATCACTTAGGTATGACTTTAATAAACCAATTGATTACAGAAGATGACATGTTCAGCTTTTCTAGTTTCTCTAGTAAGATGCCATGATTAACACAATCAAATACTTTACTGAGATCTATAAACACACTGCTTGTGCCTGTAATTTCTCTATTCTTCATGGCCTCAAAACTTTTGTTTGTTAAGTCATGTAGGGTGCTTTCAGGTGAGTGCAGGGGTCTAAATCCTGACTGGCAACTAGGAATCAGATTGTTTTCATCAAGGTATCTATATACCGATGTGTGCACCTATCTTTCAAAAATCTTAATGATGATTGGCAGTATAGAAATAGGCCGATAGTTACCTGTACTACATTTATATCCCCCTTGGTAATTGGTGTTACTAAAGCATGTTTCCAATATTTAGGGTATCGCTCACATCTTATAGACATGTTACAAAATACAAGTTAAATGTAACCAGCCAGACTGTTACGCTGCCTGGTACTTGTAGGTTATTTTGTTTGCACTGTAAATAGCGCCACCAATTGAAATTATTATTGTATAACTGAGTCGCCTGGCGGCGCCCTATAGTAATCAATTTACATATGACATGCTGTGCGCTAGTAGTCAGCTGATTTTAGAATGACTATGCTCGGGTTTTATTTTTGATAAATTCCTTGCATTCCACTTAGTTTTCTTGTTGAACGCGTGGTCTTACAGAGAGTCACTCTATAGCTGAGCCAGCAATGCAGCACATGCATTTGCTTTGCGTATGCCTTTGCCAACACACTTTGCGAACGTTGGTATTAAAAATATTATGTCTTAGGACAAGTTTCACGTCTTCTTGGAGGCATGTGAGGTGTGGGGCCGCTTTGGTCGGGTACTGGATTCTGGAGTTGAGGCATTTAGTGTTGCGTCTTCAGGGTTGTTTAATAAACCTTGAATAGACCTTATGGTTGTCGTTTTTGGGTAGTGGTTGTCGTTTTTTGGATAGTGCTTGTCATTTTTGATAGAAGTAGTCGTTTTGATAACGTCATCGTTTTAAACAGCGGTTGTCGTGTTGATATCGATTGTCATAGTTTGTATAGTTGTCATACCAAATTTTGTGGAAATATTGTAAATTGAATTGTCTATGTAATATCCAGCTTGCATATCAAATGTGTGCAACTGTTTGCAACTGTGCCAACTGTTGACAAATTATATACAAATCAATAAAATTGTAGATTTATATTTTCTTCAAGAAAACAAGTTTGCTTTCCTGTCCTAAATTTGTGCAGTAGCCCTTCCGTATCGGTTACACAAATATTTAATGATACATGTAGGTGAAGCAATTTTGATCATTTTAACACTAATGTCATCCAGACCTGTTGCTTTCCCAACCGACATGGATGATATTTGCTTTTGAACAAACTCTTCTGTAACATTACAGTAGGTACTACCTGTATGCATTCTTTATCAAGAGAATCATTGATAGAAGCGTCAGTATTGCCAACTATTTGAAGTTCACGCAAGGGGTACATGTAGTTTCCAGCAGTACGCTTGCCGATTGTTAAAAAGTGTTTGTTTAATGTACCAGCAACGTCGGCGGACTCCTCAATATTTCCCCATTTGGATAAGTAATCGAATTTGGTACAGTTGTCTGTTTATTAGTGAGTACCTCCTGCAGAGTTTCCCACAGCATAGGTGAATTGCTTTTGATTTCTTATATGGCGGATGTGCGAGTATTCACTCTTTTTACTGCGGATTGCATTAGTTAACATTGTGCCGCCGTTTTTTGTATGAATCTCAATGGATTTGTGAGCCTGTGCGCTTTGCAATTTTGTGTACACGATCGCGCTGCTGCATAAGTTTAGGAATTTCGCAATCGAGCCACTTTACTAAGGCATAACGTAACGTAACTTCGTACTCAAAACCAGCTTATCAGCCAATGTTAATGATATCATCACAATAAAGTTCTCAATATTGACTGTTGTCAACTTTAATGCAAACCTTGTTTGAGCTCAAAAACTTCTAACAAGTTATGTTCCTAAAATTATAAGCTTTGTTGATCTCATATTCCCTAATTTTAACGTATTTCATATTTACACCCCTTCGTGTTTGAGAGGGTACAGGCAATTGCAATCAACTTAATGACTGTTTGTGATATTTCTTATGTGGTGGGTTTTATTCCTGCGTTTGGTAAAGTACATACTGTACACTTTGTTTGACGCTCGTTTTATAATTTCAATTATCATCATAATCATTTATTAATCGGACATTTTGATCGGACATTGCGCTGTGTAATCAGTGATTGGTCAATAATAAACGGTTGATCCACATAAAAATGCAAGTTGCACTCAACATTATAATTATCAGTGTTTGACTTTTAATGACCTTTGACCCTTTCTTAATTAGGGATGGAACCACTTGAAACTTTTGTAAGTGGCAGATTTTGCCCCAGCAAGGTGTCAGCCACACATTGACACTTGTTTTATCCTTGCACTCAAAATTATGATTAAACGTGTAAAATGTTAGCACTAATGAAAGACCTTCTTAAATGTACTTAGCACCAATTATATTTTTATTAAGTATACAAATCCTATTCAGTACACAGTAAACTTTCGACCCATGAAGAAATTATGTTTGCACTCAAGATTATGATTAAATCAAATTTTGGGGGTCTGTCAGGGGCTCCCCCCACCCAACGCACCACTCGCCAAACTTAAGAAAACCCATTTGGCAGTTGTCCCTTTTGCACTCAAAATTATGAATAAACCTGGCTGGGCTCCCGGACTAATTGCCTTAATTATCAGGAATGCATTTTATAGTAAATATCGTTTAACCGACCTTTCCAAAGTTTTACAATCATGGATGCTCAGGGAAAAAAAAGGTAGGGGGTGGAGGGTACATTGTAGGGGGTGGAGGGTACACAGTACATTGTGGGGGTGGAGGGTACGTTGTAGGGGTGGTGGGTTGCAGGGGTGGACGGTTGTATAGGGGGAGGGTTGTATAGGGGGAGGGTTGTATAGGGGGAGGGTTGTATAGGGGGAGGGTTGTATAGGGGGAGGGTTGTATAGGGGGAGGGTTGTAGGGGGTGGGTTGTAGGGGAGGGTTGTAGGGGAGGGTTGTAGGGGGCGGGGGGTTGTAGGGGGCAGATGTGGTAAGACATCTACTCACATGATTGATAGCATCTGGGAAGTTGCCTGTCTCCAGACATAAGCCGGCATTTCTCGGATAGTAGACACCCCCCTTGCCAATAGTCGAACCGTCCAGGAAGTTACCGGTGTAGAAGTGCACCCCCGGCTGAGTGGTGGAGACTTCTAAGGAGCGGCCACTGGCCGGATCCACCAGCCTGCAAGTACATGTAGATGTGGGTTATTCACTTAGATCAGAGGTCAAAGGTCATTGGCATGATTGTGGCTTGGGTAATGTCCGAATTATTTAGCTAGGGCTGGAAATGATACACGCACCTACACAAGTGGCTGCAGCCAATTATTAGACCTGGGGAAATATTCATGAAACCTTACTAACGTAGCAGCCAACTAGGCCTAGCACATGTAGGATTACTATAATGCCTTATAGTTTAAAATGTAATTCATAAAACCTTACTAAGAAACTTGCTAACCGGTTACATACATACATGTATACTAAATAAATACACCACAAGGGAAACTGACTATAATCACATTGGTAAACATATGTACATGTACATCCCAGTCTACTCAAAAGTATGCAACTAAATTTCAAAGTGAACAAAGAAATTGGCAAGGCGGGACTGGCACCAGCGTCCTCTAGAATACTGGACCGGCGCTCTACCAACTCAGCTATCTTGCCCTATGTTGGCAGTCTCCCAAATGGTCAGTATCTTTGCTATAGTCAGAAGTCAGAATGCAGTGTGACCAGGGATCTCTACAATGTCGCTGCCTAGGTTGTATAGTAAAATTGGGTGTGATCCCTGGCCACACGGCATTCTGGTGTAATGACTTCTGATTAGCGCCTTCGAATAAAGATACTGAAAATTTGAAAGACCGTCAACACAGGGCACGATAGCTCAGTTGGTAGAGCCCCGGTCTGGTAGGACACAGGCTTGAGTTTCGCTTTTCCAATTTCTTTGTTCACTTTGAAATGTAGTTACATACTAGGATAATTAAGATAGTTGTATTCTTTTGGGTGGAGTGGGAATGTATACCAATGTGATACTGTGTGACAGATGTGTGGATTATATAGCATGACGGAGTTCTACCAATTCCATGATTCTTCTAGCCATCGTCGGTGGTCAGTGATAAAATTATAAGCTAAAAATGTTTCATAAATTTATACCAATTAGTTACCAACTAGGCTTAGTAAGCAACTACAGGCCTTTTAGTGAACAATTAGGCAGAGTAACCACACATCTCACTAAAGAGAATTACCATGGTGTTACTGCAAACTAATTATCAAATAGGCTAATAGTAAGATTTCATAAATATGGCCCCTGGTGTGCAGCTATATAGCCAAGTAATTCAGACTTGGCCCTAATGGAATGTCCAGCTGATGTATTTCCCACAAGAAATCCTGCCACGCAAAGCAAACGGAGGATGTATTTTTATGGACTTTAAACATGGCAACATGAATACAAATTGAAGGTTTAAGATGATACCAAATGAGATCAAGTTATTCAGAATTTAAAAAAATTGATGTCCAAATTTTCCAAGCATTGGAAAATGGCTGTTAATGCTACTTTAACATCACCAAGCTGAGGCGCGAGATTATTTTTAACGACTCTAGATCCAAGGCGGGTTTAGACCGATAGTACTGGGAAGCACACCCACGCATTTCCGGCCTTCTCGTTGCTGACAGACATTTCCGGCCTTGCTCATGGCATATTTATTATGTGTTATCCGTTTTGAATCTGGGGAAAACTGCGTTTATACGTCCTCCGGCGCAAACTGGTTAAATGGGGCGTGACCTTTTTATGCAAATTCGACTATTCGAATATGCCCAGTGTCTTCACACAGTCAACTATATTGATCAGTTGCGTGGGCCTGCGTTCCATATCTAATTAGCGCTGCTTTACAAACAAATTTTGTGCGTGGGCGTATACAATGGGCGTATACAATGTACATGTAGTATGTATTTCGCACCCGATGTGTTTAAATATTTATAGATTTAACCAAATTGACCAATCAGATGCGTCCGTACGAAATCGGCTGAATTTCCCATAGGCCGTGCACAAACCGCTGTCGGGTTGTACAAGTCGTTAAATGAGACCGAAGCTGTGCAGCACGGAGAGCAGTAGTCTCGCGTCGCCCGTGGCGCGAGGATTCGCGGGCGGAGTTTGAACGCTATCACCGCGACAAACATTTAACGACTTGTCCCTAAGTCTAGCGCAACGGGCGCACACTGCGTAAAACTCAACATGCACAATCAAATATCGAACACAGTCGTCCTTGGCAAAGACTAACTATGAGGCAGTTTGGCCTTGATATTTGTAACCTATTGGATCTTGCTGCACTGGGCAGGGTTTTACAAAATGGATGCACACAGGGGTTCAAACGAAAGACTTGAAGGTTTGCACTGTAAAACCCGGTACTTTTCAGAACCATACAAACTCAGATAGTGCTACTGCAAACATTTATCTTATAACTTGAACTTTTTAATTTTCTACTCTAAATTGTCAGATAAATTTAGATAAAAGTAACTGACTTGACTGAAGGCTTGTCCAAGGCAGGAGAGTTTAGGCAGAAACTATGGTCGATACCACCCATAGGGGCATCCTTAATGTGATCAGTCAGCTCCACCTGCTCCCTGAGATCAAAGACAGTGTCCTGGACAGAAGCCATTTCACCTTTTAAAACAAGAAAGGGGAGGGAGCTGTTGTAAGTGCAGTTTAAGACCATTTAGTAAAACCATACCCCTTCCCTCTGTCATTCTTCAAAATCCACTCAATTTTCTTCAAAAAGATTTTAAAGGACTTAGGCTGTTAGAGACCAGCAATCATTACTTTCAAGGTTTTGATTCCCCTTGAAATATATGGGCTTTGTGCACAAGTACCCCTTTAGCAAAAAGAAAAGGTGAGTTGCGGCTCATCAATATCAACGCAATATTATACCTGACATTGATTTAAGTTTCTGGTCCTGCTACCGTATGATATTCATAGTGAAAATGCAATTCAGAGAGTCGGTAAACAGACAAAGCAACCCTATTGGTATACGATATGAAATGAACAGGGCGTGGCGCGTAACACGAGAAGCTAGAACAGTTCAAGTTCTACCGGTATGTTAATAGCGCCCTCATTCGACCTTTACACCTTAAAGCAGAGCTCACTAATCACTCATATCTTGCTACCGGTATATAAGCAGGATACACCATTTGCAGATATCGAATTTGTTTACTACCGAATTATTAAGAAATATCTTACTCATTTGAAAGTAAATAATGATTGTAGGCATCCAGCAAAATGATTGCGCTCGATAGAAAAAAATTGAATTTTATCTATAAAAAAATCACGATCCGGTGTTCGCGAAAAAAACAAGGGCATTAAAAACAAGTACCGGACGCCGGTTGAAAACGAATGCCGTTTTTCTTGCGTTTCTCAGTATCAATGATTGTAAAACAACCCCCAAAATCCACCCATTCATGATAATTCAAGCAATCATCAATGGTGTGTCCTACATTTAACTCACTGATGTGTCAGTATTATATGTGGACCCTGAAAAGCTGAAAAACAAATTCTGAGATTTAAATTTTGGGGTACGGATTCCTCAACAGGTACCCGTGTTTGTTGTACTCGGGTTCCCGGTTCATAAACTATCCGTAAATGCACACCCCTAGAAAATCATACGAAAATGAAAGGATTCAGGACTTCTTTTCCTCTTAATTAACCAATTCGCGCCGGGATTATTTTAACATCACCGAGCCGACGCGCGGGATTATTTTTATTGAAATTTGATCCGAATGTGTTCAGGCTGATAGTACCAGGAAGCACACCCACGCATTTCCGGCCTTGCTCGCTGGTGACGGACATTTCCGGCCTTGCCCGTGGCGTGTTTATGCGTCATCCGTTTTGAATCTGGAAAAAACTTTGCGTTTATATACGTCATCCGGCGCGGACTGGTTAAGGATCATTGGCAAGATTTTGGCTTTGACATGTTTGACGACTTTGGCAATTACCTGATGGAATGAGCTCCTCATTTACTGGAATGTAACGGTCGGCATCAATGCTAATTTGGTGCTGATTAATTGTACCACTATTCTAGTTTAGGAATGAAAAAAGAAGAAGCGCATGCATAATTTATCACAGTGAAGCATTGTTTACAGAGAGCGTTATCGGGCAGATAAGGTTACATTTGGGGGAGTTGTGCCTCTGCTGATGATACAAGCATGATATGACATTTGGCACACAGTTAAAAATACGGTAGGTACACTAGTCTGTATATATATGCAGAATAATATGCAATGACAAATCTGCAACGGCCCAGATTCATCCCGTAAATGCTCTGACTGTGTGCCAAATTCCTTGCTTGTTGAAAACAAACAATGTTTTTCTTGCTTTTTTTGGCATCCTTTATTGTAAAACTTTGAACAGGTCAATTAACCGATATTTACTACAAAATACAACTCCGCCAAACCAAATCCACCCATTCATGATAATTTAAGCCATTACCAATGGTGTATCCTACCTTTAACCCTAACCCTTCTACATGTACATGTACATGCCGATTGCTGAACAATCCATCAGGTGGTGCAGTTTGATGCATTCTGCTGTCAACACCAGTGCATAAACCACAACAGTCTATTACTAGAGAGCTAATCCCATCAAACAATGGCAAGGATCAATCTTGCAGAGTTTAGTGACCCCAGACTTGAAGCAGTTAGGCCTCCAGTTTTTTTCGCCTGATAAATCTCTCAGCTGAGCAGGCTGTCACTTTGACAAATGATTCAATCTGATGCATGTGGAAGGGAACTCACATAATACCCCTTGGGGTTAGGATTAACACAACCAGCCCCTGGGGCCAAATACAGCCTATTAAAGTGAATATACTTACATGGCCAGCTAGGTTGAAGTAGGAATGGTTGGTCAGATTGATGGGTGTTGGTGCAGTTGTCACAGCTGAGTAGATGACATTCAGTATGTTTTCATCAGTCAGTTGGTATGTGACCTCAGTGGTCAGCTCCCCAGGGTAGCTCTGATTGCCATCTGGACTAACATGTGTTAGTTTCAGGGTTGTTCCCTCCACTGAGGCATTCCACAGCATCTATTTGTGAAAAGGCAAAATAATTTGTTGATTAATTTTAAGGTTTACATAAAGTATTTTTGTACAGTGTGGTCAAACTGTACACTCTCACCGGAAAAAACTAGTTGAGATAGACAGGGAATCTTTCTAGAAGAAAAATTATACAAAGATCACCTGATTCACAGGGTCTAGTAGTTTTCATTCTAGTGGCCTTTTTCTGGAAAAGTTGAGGTCAGTAGAACAGGGTGATCACAGCTAGTGTGGCGGCAATGAAAGGCTTGTCTTATCATAGAGCAAGGAACAGAGGTCTTATTGACCACCGACTTGATTAAAAAAATTATAAACCCACAGCGGGAAGCCCTCACGGAGTGGGGTCTAGGGCCTGTTTAAGGGCCCCGGAAAAAAAAGTGGAATCTATTAAGCTCTATTAAAAAAAAGTACAATCTGCAGAGGCGATTCCTGGCTTCTTTCCTCTGAGTTTTTAAGTTGAGCAACACTTTTAAAAATGATATGGAGATAAAATGGAGAATTATGAAGATTACAAAGAAGAATATATATATAATGTGGGGGCACACCCAAAACTGAAAAATGTGAGCGCGGGCGCGACGCCCTATCGGCGTGGGGTCCGGGGCTTGCTTAAGGGCCTCGGCATTTTTTAATTCTATAGCTCTCTTTTTTAAGATTATATGGAGATAAAATGGAGAATTATGGAGATTATAATGGAAAATATATAGAAATATATAATACATAAATTTATATGAATGTGGGGCACACCCAAAACTGGAACATGCGAGAATACATGTACCGGTAAATACACTGTATATACCGGTAGCAAAACTGTCCCCAAAAAGATGAGCTTTCAGACAAACCAACCAACTAACATACTTACACAAGTTCATTATAACAACAAACATTTATCCCGATACACTGCAATAAAAGGGTACATGTAATTGACAATGGAGGGCCAATTTAATGACCACATATCCACCAGGCGTAGGATTATTTATCAAACCTCGATGCCAGGTAGTCCGAGTAACATACATGTATACGGTACATGAGCCACTGATACCAACAAGCGGCTAGATCTATGTGCACCAGGCGGGTTCAGGTTGTCTTCTGCAAAAAAACACAAATATCCGGCCTCGCTTGACCACAGCGAGTAGAGACCCTGAGAGGGATCCATGTGCATGGAGAAATTGAACGGGTGCGGGTCGCAAACTGGGGTTCCATGGACTGATAACCCTTTTTTTAAAGTATTTTTAATGCCAACAATTAGACAGCAGATTTTCCGATCCTCCTTCCTTTTTTTTCCTCTCACCTCCCTATCTTTTCCCCCACCCCGCGTTTTTGTTATACTCAGTTTACCCCCCCCCCCCCTCCCCCTCCCCCTTCCTCCTTCCCCCCCTTTGGATCTGCACCTGCACTGCACACTATATCCAGGCCCACACCACAATGCGACCAGACAAATGCCAGACAAAAATGAGGTGAATATACCGGTACTGTACATGTATGTCGACTGTTTTCCACATTGCACTGCAAAAAAAAAAAAATCTCTGTAACAACCTCTTGCTTGGTGGTGCACTGAATTATTAACCCCAACGTCACTGAATAAAACAAAATACTACTAGTACTATCGGTACAATGTAGTAGTACAATGTATGCCTGGGTGGTACCCTCATCTTCTTGTGTGCAATGCCTGTAGTAATTGTTAGTATAATTTGGTAGCTTACCCCAAATACTGTACAGTAGTACTGCTGGGTGTATATGTATCTGAACCAAACACACTTAAAAAGCAAAAAGGACCTGATTAGCCCTATACAGTACTGAGTACAGTCATGGAGAAATAAATAAGACACAGGGAGTTTGAATGGCCGCTAATCCCCCACAGGGTATTTACTGACCAATTAGCGACCCTGGCTGACCAGTTGTAAAGGCATGGAGGCCTCCCGCTGTGCGCCCACTTAACGACCGCGATAAGATCTCTCACATCTCAGGGTTTGGTACCGCTCGCAACCACTTACTGGAGAAACGAATTGCTTGTGCGTTCAATAGTTAATAGTTCACTAGCAAGCGAACGAACCAGTTTTCGCATGCGCAGTAGCTCTCTGTCGGTCGAAACATGTGGCCATTGTGGAAAATCGATGCGCATTGAAAAACTGGATCTGCCGATATTTCTTTTGTCGAAATCCGACATTCTGATGGTAAGTTACGTTTGTTATCCTTTTAAAATATGAACGGTACAATCATGGAAATATGGTAGCATATTTTTATGATTTTGTAGACTTAAGGCCGAGTTTGGCCGGCCAGAAATGGAAGGGTTTGCTCGTTGAGGCTTTTGTCTGCCCATTCGTGTATCGCTCAACGGTGCGCGACGTGTTGCGTTTTCTTTTTTTTGCATAAGAACATTTTTTTGAGAAACTTACGTAATATTTTGATATGCGCCTGCGCACTAGCGCGAGAGCGCACATCTTTCCGAATTCATGTGGCTGCGGTCGCGAGATTGCCTGCGGGGTGTTTACAGTCAATTATCCCGTGCTGTTTTACGACCGCGGTACCACGTTTGATCCATAGGTCGTTGTAACTCCCTGTGTCTTATTTCTCCATGGTACAGTTAACCAGGAACTGTGCTGTGACGACCCTTACCAAACAAGACTGCTATAATAGCATATGTGCATAGCTGTATTAAAACAGCATGTGAACGCTACGATGACATACATTGTACGGTACATGTACTGTACATGTACAGTAGCATTCACAGATGATGATGACTTGAGGACTGCTAAATTGACTATAAATTCATTTGTAAAAAAAACAAACCCTTCCACTAAAGTTACATAATCAATTTAGGCACAATTTGACACAGAATTAGAAACTGTTATAACGTGCTGTTACACTATGAAGCCCGACTACGTGAAAACCTTTTGTTGGAACAAAAAACGTGAAAAGTAAACAATAGACTTATCTTTCACGTATTAAAAAACGTGATAAGTCCACTTTTCACGTATGTCAAAGTATCACGTATTTGTGGAGCTAGCCTCGTTGCTAGGGTTGATCTTTCACGTAGAAAATACGTGAAAACTTTGCCGAGCGCGTGCCCATTGTTGGCGGATTAGTGGAGTGTCTTTTGTTGCAATAGGCGCTCTTGGACAATGATTCTGCGGTGGCCCACATATTTGTGAGGATTTGAGACCGTTACCAAACAATCCTGGGTAAGTGTTTGACCTAATTAACTTACAAAGGTTAGTTGTAAACGATCAATAACAACATTCGTATCAGAGAAAAAGACGTGAATAAGCCTGTTCTTTTATGGGTGCCGATAAACGGCAGTCCGTTATGGTACATACAAAACGGTGCTGTATGTTTTTCTAGTTGCGGATCGCCAAATTTATTTCAGGTTGCTTTCGGGCTAGACCCCTCCTCATTTTGAAAAACACAACGTCCTCAAGGGTGCCGACATATCCGATTTTTTCCTAGTTACGCCGCGGATCGGTTGAACAGTTCCGGATCAGTTCTTTGCATACAAAAAAAATCATTTTCCCAGCTATATAAGCACCCTGAATCAAGCCGATTTGTGTTACTTAAAGTATTTTAAAAATAATTGCTATAATTAAATATAGTTCATGTAAAATACTTCCAATAAAGTTTGGTAAGGAAGACTTTCAGGAGGACTTGCGTAAGAAATTATTCATGGCAATTTCCGTCTGTAATTAATTGTAAAGCAACGCGGCGACTGGCCTTCCTTACGTTCGGGGCCGGCCAGGGCGCGCGCGTGCGGCATGCAACATACAACGGACTTCAACTTTGGCCCATCACGTGGAAACATCAAAATTCGCTTGCGCGCACGTGTAGTTGGTACATTCACATGCTCGCGCGACCACGTTCCACGCCGTGTAGGGACGGCAGTGGTGTGCTGTGCATGCATAGTACCACCGCCGTCCATACACGTGTATGGACGGCGGTGGTACTCGCGTGGAACGTACTGCATTCTCGTAATTCCCGTGAAACAAGCGATGGTGCAGCGTTAGAAAACCTGCGTTTTAACGTCAATCTGTGCAAAATTGTGTCCCAATTTTGTAACTGATGTTGAATTTATTAACATTCAAAGACAATACGTGATATCAGATACACCAATTAAACATATTTAGTTGTGAATTTAAAGCAAAACCGTTCCCATTTTACGAAAGAAAACAACTTAAGCGAGCGTGTTGCCATTTTGGGCGATACCATTTACCTAAACAGGGGTTGTGAATTTTGTGACGCTTATCTGGCGCGTTTTGCGCTTAAATAATGCATTTTAACGTGGCAATAATCCAATTAATAAACGTTTAGGGTAATAACTTTCTTCTGGCATATTATGTTTTTTATAATCGTGATTATTTCTTCTGCCTCCCTTTTTAAAAATATTTTATCATTATGGACATTCCTATGTGAGGAATGGAACATGATTTTACTACATGTACTAAATTTTAGTCTTTTTTAAATAATAAGTATATTTTGTTTGATAATTTCTGTGTTATTGATTTTGAATAACGTTGTTATTGGTTCTTCAGTATTTCCTTTTGTTGTTATACTCCAATCAGTAAATCACATTTCCTTGGCGCTACACCTTATCTTTGTAACAAATTAAGGCAACTTTAAGAATTGCTCGCATCCAATGATTAAGCTGGATAGTATGTCTATATATATGCCCTATTGTTCATTGTACCTTATAAAATAAGCACGAGCTCTCGTGACAGATGAGGGCACTAATTGACAGAAGATATTGATTGAAATAAACTTTAATTAACAATCAAATCAAAATTACGTGTAACACTTAATACATGTATGTATTATAGTCATGTTCTCAGTTTGCGATTTGAATGGTTACAAATTATTGAAGTGGTGTATTTCCACCTTGTTTCAAATTGAATCACTCAGCTGTTATTTAGTTCTCTTCGGAAAGTCCTTCCTCTTCATCAGATGGTGCGACCTCTTGCCTTTCCTCACTCCCGTCAGTCTTCATTTCATCTTCTTCTACCAGGGTTTGCGGTAGTTGATGTCCTTCAAGTTCAAACCAGATTGGAGTGTATATCCCTGACCATCATGCTTATTGATGTTTTGCATAGCTAAGAGTATAACATTTACAAAATCTTCTAAACTACAAGCATCACAACAAATTAAAGGAGACGGAGAGATATTTCATTGTGGCGGTGTGCCAATAAAATGTAACTCGCAATTATACGGCCAGGCCTACTCACAATGAATATTTACATACCTTTACCGTAAACAATACGGAAACCTTTTACAGGTTATTTCCACACTTTTTTTGATAACCTTTTGCTTAATAAGCTGTGGTTGATGATGAATGTTGCTTACCAAGAATCAGTATTAACCTCGTCATCCTCTCCATGACGCTTGGAACATTTTTGTAGAACAGAAACCTACATGTAACTGATCCCTTATCCAAGGGGAGACCCCCCGAACTACATGTATTTTCTAGATGCTCTATTTTCCAAAGACTGCAGCCAACCACGATTCTTCGTTCGCAGGGCAAATAGTCGGCTTCTTCCAATTCAGTATGATTTTTAAAACGCTAAGTTTCTGGATTATGAATCATGGTATACACAAAATTGTAGCGATTTACATGTATGATACAGGCTATTCCTTACTTTACTAAATCACATTAATCTTGTCCTTATATTGAAGTCATCTATACAAGTTGCTATAAATGCAACTTGAGTTTATTCATGTCCATGGTACTTTAGCTACCAGTAGATTTTGACATGATAATAGTCTGCCAGTTAAAATGCATATATATTTTTAAAAAATATTATAACTTACACCCGGGAACTTACATCCATGTAAGCAAGGCGCTGCAGCTTTATTCATGGATAACATGTTTGGGAAATGTAAATCACCAAGATTAGGATATAATAATAATAATATACAGTAACTGCAATATTGCACCGTACTTCAAAGAAGTATTTGCATGTTTAGGCATGGGCTGGCTTGTTAGAGATGAATACGCAGATCATTATTGTATCATAGGTCAATATTTGCAATTTGTCACACTAAAGCAGATCCTTATAGTTCTTGTATTAACATAGATTCATTCTAATTCAAGTGCAGTGCAGTGCAATATTGTAATTAATGTGTTTAGTATTGTGACAGTGTTACACGTAATTTTGATTTGATTTTTAATTAAAGTTTATTTCAATCAATATCTTCTGTCAAGTGCCCTCATCTGTCACGAGAGCTCGTGCTTATTTTATAAGGTACAATGAACAATAGGGCATATAGTCTTATTGTCCTAGACACAGACACATGGTTACTGTACTATCCAGCTTAATAATTGGATGCGAGCAATTCTTAAAATACACATGAAAACTCCGAAAAGCTTTTGGTAAATTAAACTTTTGATGAAGGCCTCCTTTTCATGAGGAATAACTCAATAATAGCTTAAACATGCTTTCATAAGTTGACCGATTTCTTATTCTTAAGCGGATTTGAGCATCAGATGGACACTTAAGAACGAGTTTTTCGTATTCTGGGTTGCCAGATGAACATGTTGACATAAGTTTTGTGGACGTACTCGATCATACCGATACAATTATAAACACGTGGTGGGTCAAAAGGGTACACTTTTAGGCTTAATTGCATGTTTAAGCCATGAAGAGACCAACAAAATACTACTTTAACAACTGGTCCTTGTCCACAATGTTTAGACCTTCACATTAAACCTTATTTCAATCCTCTACCCCATGTGGTTCCGGAGAAATGGCATATGTGACCCGCTCCATCGTAATCAGGAATAAGTCGCTGAGGCCGTTTTACGCAATCGGCCGTTGAAGTGAATGCATGGGTGAAAATCGTGACCAAGTATTTGTTTGTGCTGTCCGTATGATTTTGGTCAATTTTGTTTATTTCAGAGCTGTTTTTCTCGGAATGTGGATTCGGCAAATAAATATACACCTGTCATCTTCATCAGACCATAACTTTTTTGAGACTTATTCCTTATTTCGATGGAGCGGGTCACATTATTCCAAACGTAATTAGGTCAATTATCGATCTTTGACCCATTCTTAAGTGGATTAGTGCATGGAGTTGAAACTTAAGAATTAGATATTCGGAATCAGGATATCTTGGAGTACATTTTGAGCCAAAATGTGTCCTCGTACGTGACAATACCGATAAAAGTGCTAATTAGCGTTAATTAGGCCATTCTTAAGTGGCTTAGTGCATTAGTTGAAAACTTAAGAATTGGCTTTTTGAAATTAGACTCCCTTGAAGTACATATACAAAAAAATTGGTCCTCGTACGCCACAATACCGATAAAAAAAATTGGGAGGTCATTTTGAGAGTGCCCCCAGGGGGCAGTGCAAGAGTGCCAAACTTAAGAATCCACATTTTGGGGTTCCCACACATACATGTAGTCCTACTCATTTCAGGTGTCAAACCTTTCGTACTCAACAATACCGATAAAAGTCTGCTAGCTCCTGGACTACAACCTGCCAATCAGAACGCGCAAATCTTTACCCGAAGTGTTCCGATCATATTTACGGTTTTTCATAGAGCTAGAGGTCAGTGTTCTGGATCGTACAGTTGGTACATGTACACAATGTACATACATGTGAATGTACCAACTACACGTGCGCGCAAGCGAATTTTGATGTTTCCACGTGATGGGCCAAAGTTGAAGTCCGTTGTATGTTGCATGCCGCACGCGCGCGCCCTGGCCGGCCCCGAACGTAAGGAAGGCCAGTCGCCGCGTTGCTTTACAATTAATTACAGACGGAAATTGCCATGAATAATTTCTTACGCAAGTCCTCCTGAAAGTCTTCCTTACCAAACTTTATTGGAAGTATTTTACATGAACTATATTTAATTATAGCAAAAAATACTTTAAGTAACACAAATCGGCTTGATTCAGGGTGCTTATATAGCTGGGAAAATGATTTTTTTTGTATGCAAATAGAACTGATCCGGAACTGTTCAACCGATCTGCGGCGTAACTAGGAAAAAATCGGATATGTCGGCACCCTTGAGGACGTTGTGTTTTTCAAAATGAGGAGGGGTCTAGCCCGAAAGCAACCTGAAATAAATTTGGCGATCCGCAACTAGAAAAACATACAGCACCGTTTTGTATGTACCATAACGGATTGCCGTTTATCGGCACCCATAAAAGAACAGGCTTATTCACGTCTTTTTCTCTGATACGAATGTTGTTATTGATCGTTTACAACTAACCTTTGTAAGTTAATTAGGTCAAACACTTACCCAGGATTGTTTGGTAACGGTCTCAAATCCTCACAAATATGTGGGCCACCGCAGAATCATTGTCCAAGAGAGCCTATTGCAACAAAAGACACTCCACTAATCCGCCAACAATGGGCACGCGCTCGGCAAAGTTTTCACGTATTTTCTACGTGAAAGATCAACCCTAGCAACGAGGCTAGCTCCACAAATACGTGATACTTTGACATACGTGAAAAGTGGACTTATCACGTTTTTTAATACGTGAAAGATAAGTCTATTGTTTACTTTTCACGTTTTTTGTTCCAACAAAAGGTTTTCACGTAGTCGGGCTTCATAGTGTTATTAAATTAAAATGCCATAGCAAATATTCTAGTTTAAGAACATGAAACTGCATTGCAAAGAAATGTATTAATGCAAACAGTTGTTACTTCAATCCAACAATTAAATGTAAACTGAATCTACCACTTTGTTTGGTGTACATATCATAACAATCAACACTTGAGTAGGATTGGAGGTGGTGATGGAATTAGGACTATAAATAAACAACATTCTGAAAGAGCTTTTAAAGGGTTTTAGTGCATCACTTAAATTTTAAAGTGCCATGTTTTTACAGGAATATTCAACAGAAGAAAGTGGTACTCATTGAAAGGGAAATTATCACAGGAACATGTTACCACACAGGAATATGCATGGTACCACACAGGAATATGCATGGTACCACACAGGAATATGCATGGTACCACACAGGAATATGCATGGTACCACACAGGAATATGCATGGTACCACACAGGAATATCACAGGAATATGGTACCGGTACCACAGAGGAATATGGTACCACAGAGGAATATGGTACCACAGAGGAATATGGTACCACACAGGAATATGGTACCACACAGGAATATGGTACCACACAGGAATATGGTACCACACAGGAATATGGTACCACACAGGAATATGGTACCACACAGGAATATGGTACCACACAGGAATATGGTACCACACAGGAGGGTTAAACAAATATATTACCATGGGTAAAAGGAAATTAATGCCGCAATTTTTTTATGTGAAAAATACGATAATTTTATCATGATATTTTCATAATTAATTTTGCTACATTTTACTTCTTGGGTACGCTCAGTGAAATCAAATTTAGATTTTTTTTTTGCTAATCCTTTGCAAACTTATGTGGGAATTGTATCATGTCAAAACCAAAAAACGATTCCCCACTGTCAAATCAGCTATTTTCAATCATAACTCAATATAGCACAGCGCGACTTTACGCCGTTTTTGTGGGAGCAGGTCACATATTATGTACATGTAGTGCGATATATTTTTGAGAATTGTGCTTCATGCTTCTTTTTAGATGTTTGGGTCAATACTTACCACTCCGAATCCTTTGAAGCCACCGTGCAGATGGTTCGGTCCGTTGTTCGTTTCCAGCTGATATTCTTTGCCGTCTATCACAAATCGTCCTTTTGCGATTCGGTTTGCATGGCGGCCGGCAACCACTCCAAAATAGGGTAGATTATTTTCGTAACCTTTAAAAAAAATTGATTCAATGACTCATCATCAGTACAAAAGTTAAAGTATCCTCTTGCCCATTTACAATAGACAGGTGTGCTGTGGTTAAACAAAACAATGGAATTTTGTATCAATTTTTAAAGATTGCCAGCCGGCCGGCAATAGTTGAAATACATTGTACCTGACTATTTTCGAACACTGTACCCAACTTGTAAATTTAGTTAGTCCCCATTTTATTTGGAACACTGTTACACACGTTAACCCTAACCCCCTAGGCCCTTTTTGCTAGCAACCATCCTCAATCCTCCAAAATCCTCATTTTTTTAAAAACCTCATTTTTTTAAAACCCCATCTGGCCTCAATCCTCAAAAATCCTCCACACTTAAAACAACATCATGTGCCTCAATTCTCCAAAATCCTCATTTTTTATAATCCTCCAAAACTGCAATGAGGAATCTGGTGATTGAAAAAAAGTCAATCCTCCAAAATCCTCATTATGATTTTTTGAAAACCCCACAGCCTCATTCCTCCAAAATCCTCATTTTTGGAAAACCCCATTGTGCCTCAATCCTCAAAAATCCTCCACACTTGAAACATTGTGAAACAACATTGTGCCTCAATCCTCAAAAATCCTCATTTTTTTAAAACCCCATACAGCCTCAATCCTCAAAAATCCTCCAAAACTGCAATGAGGATTTTTGAGGATTGAGGAGCGTTATCGACCAACTGTTTCCTAACCTGATAATTCCCTAATGTACATCTATACAATATAATACAAAAACAGAATTTAAACTAAGGCCGTGCCGGGTACCCGGGTACCCGTAACCCGACCGCTGATTGCGGGTACCCGGCTCCAATTTATCGATTTTATTACCCGAAACTGCCTTTGTAAATGTTGACACATTATTTCAGAAAGGCAAGCGTCTCTTATGTTCATTGCGTGCCGATAAATTGTTGGAAAACATCTGAGTAAAACGTCTTTACCGACAATTTCCGATGTCTAGATAGCAGCCTAACGGATGATTGTGCTTTCTTTGTAGTCATTGTGATAAAAAATGCCTTTGAAGTCTATTTACTGACAATTCTGACTGCTGCTATAACTTGCGGCTGACATTGTATCAATGTTTTGTTACAGTTGTCCTTTGAGTAAGTTTTTCCCGAGGTTTACTTTTTTGGAAAATGTGCCGAATTAATTCACGATCCCACGGACCCGTACCTGGAATGTGGTTTTGAAACCTGATACTGCAGGAGAGGTATTTGGCTCTATTGTATCAACTCTGCGGCCAGCCAGGAACTGTGGTTGGCTTTTTTGCTACATTTCGTGTCGGCTCACTCAAAGGATTTAGTTCATTGAACCTTATTTATTTTGGGAAAAGACGTGCCACTGTAGATGTGCAATTATGGGAAGCGGCAAGTCAATTCATTTACAAACATTTATTACTAGCTGAGAGTAAACTCCACACAATACGGGATCGCTGTTGACAATCTGGCTCTGAAAACCGGGCACTTAACTTATCTTGTTTTTTTTTTTTCACTGGACCTCCGGACTACTTATAAAAGAGTTTTGACTAGACCGACGCTGTTTTATGTGACTAGAATTTGTTTGCGTCGAACCCCGAGTTGCAAAGTAGGCCCGTGCATTTGTTTAGTTGCGGAATGCAGGGGAAGTAAGCACGCCATGCCGCGCCAGCGCGGCAGTCGCGCTGCAGCTTGCTAGTGGAGTGAGCGGGAATGTACATGCACGTGCCGACGCGGTGTATACTTCCGGGTTTTTGTTATGATTCTAATAATAGTCACGGGTACCCGGGTACCCGACCGTGACGGGAATAGGGTACCCGGGTCCTGTACTACCCGTAAACGCACACCCTTAATTTAAACACATCCTTGTTGGCTTTGTAAAATAAATGGGCACCAGAGACGAGATTACTGTCGTGGTACTTTGGCTGTAGTTCGTAAAACCAACATGGATGCCATAAACAGCATGGTCACAGTAACAATGAATAGCGCCCTCATGTGAGCACAACTGTAAACAAACACGAACATTAAAGCAAGTGGAAAACACAACATATTTTCCCCCTTCGAAAAATTCCAGTTCATAAACAGTCAAAATCCTTCAGATGATGAGGTTGAGTACGGGTGCGATGAGATCGGCGGAGTTGGGCTTGAGTTGTTGCAGGGTTTTGGTTATCCACTAAGGCCGTGCCGGGTACCCAGGTACCCGTAACCCGACCGCTGATTGCGGGTACCCGGCTCCAATTTATCGAATTTATTACCCGAAACTGCCTTTGTAAATGTTGACACATTATTTCAGAAAGGCAAGCGTCTTTTATATTCATTGCGTGCCGATAAATTGTTAGAAAACATCTGAGTAAAACGTCTTTACCGACAATTTCCCGATGTCTAGATAGCAGCCTAACCGATGATTGTGCTTTCTTTGAAGTCATTGTGATAAAAAAATGCCTTTGAAGTCTATTTACCGACAATTCTGACAGCTGCTAGTGTTTTGTTACAGTTGTCCTTTGAGTTTCCGAGGTTTACTTTTTGGAAAATGTGCTGAATTAATTCATGATCCCCTGGACCCGTGCCTGGAATGTGGTTTTGAAATCTGATACTGCAGGAGAGGTATTTGGTTCTATTGTATCAACTCTACGGCCAGCCAGGAACTGCCGTCGGCTTTTTTGCTACATTTCGTGTCGGCTCACTCAAAGGATTTAGTTCATTGAACCTTATTTATTTTGGAAAAAGACGTGCCACTGTAGACGTGCAATTATGGGGAGCGGCAAGTCAATTCATTTACAAACATTTATTAAGCTGAGAGTAAACTCCACGCAATACGAGATCGCTGTTGACAATCTGACAAAACCACGCACTTAACTTTTTTTTTCACTGGACCGCCTGACTACTTAGAAAAGGGTTTTGACTATCCGCTGTTTTGAGTGACTAGAATTTGTTTGCGTCGAACCCTGAGTTGCAAAGTAGGCCCTTGCATTTGTTTAGTTGCGGAATGCAGGGGAAGTAAGCACGCCATGCCAGCGCGGCATGTGCACATGCACGTGCCGACGCGGTGTATACTTCCGGGTTTTTGTTATGATTCTAATAATAGTCACGGGTACCCGGGTACCCGACCGTGACGGGAATAGGGTACCCGGGTCCCGTACTACCCGTAAACGCACACCCTTATTATCCACAGGAAAACAGAATGGAAAGTCATGTGCGTTGTCCAGTCTGGTTGCAGGAGCAGGGGTCGGAATCAGTCTGCGTGCATTCCAACGGGTGCCGTCACTAAGTTGGAAAGTGCTGGGACTAAACCGACGAGAGTTTTGCAGGCGTCTTCCCCGTCAGCGAGTTTGGTTTATGGTTTGGATTGCCTCATCAAATTTTTGGCCTGCAGCGAGATTGGCTTTCAAACCCTCCTTGATAACGCGATTATAGCACTCAACACCACCTTTACTCTGTGGAATGTATCGGGCAGTGAGACGGGGCTCAATACCGTGGCTGGTAAGGAAGTCGGAAAACTGGTCTAATACAAACTGCGGTTCATTGTCAGTTACCGGTATGATGACTTCTAGGAGGCCACATTTTATAAACATTCGCTGAAGAATGTTGATTACAGTGGCCGAGGTGACTGTACTTTGTCGTAGCGATCCCTGGCCATTTGGAGTGCAAGTCATACACCACAACAAGGAACCTCTGGTTGGCTGGGGCAGCCTCGACTGGACCGAAAATGTCGAGCTGAAGTTGTTGCCATGGTTTTTGTGGCCATGGAATAAGTGGAAACATATTGTTCGATGTGAGTGTCAATTCCAGGCCACCATACTGCATCGCGACATCGTTGCTCCATACGGACGATACATGTACCTGGATGGCCGTCATGTGCAAGTGATAGAACGCGTTGCTGCAAGGAACTGGGGATTACTGCTCTGTCCCCATGAGCAAGGCAGCAATCGTTCCACACTGAAAGTTCATGGCCATTGCTTTGGCCATACTGTCTTTAGAAGGTGGCATACACGTTATTGTAGCGTCATCTTGTGACATAGTTTGAGTTCCTCACAAAACACAAGGTTGCTGATGGAACCAGTGATAAGCGACATGACATACATGATACATCATCATCGGTGTAGCTGTCAGCGTTGGAGTATGAAGCAGGTGTCAAACGGCTGAGCATGTCGGCAACGTGGTTGCGGTTGCCAGCAATGTACTGCAAAGTAAAGTTATACTGGTGAAGACAGTCAGACCAACAACTGATTCCTAGTGGTCTGTGCCCAGATCCAGCTGTCGCAAGAAGTGAAGCGCTTGGTGATCCGTACGCAGAGTAAATTGTCTGCCATACAGATACACATATGCCAGTGTTCACATGCATAGATGCAAGCGAGGGCTTCGCGCTCTCCTGTAGAATACTTCCGTTCAGCTGCAGAAAGGATGCGAGAAGCAAAGGCTATTGGGCAATATTTGCCGTTAACTTCTTGCGAAAGCACGGCCCCAATGGCAGTGCCGGAGGCGTCGGTGGTGACATACATGTATGTAGTGGCAGCGGGATCGAAGTGTGCAAGGACTGGTGGAGAAGTAATTTTCTCCTTTAGCGTGGTGAAGGCTTGGGCTTGGGGGCCGCCCCACTCCCAAGGCGTGTCATTGCGTAGTAACTTGCGCAGTGGCACTGCGATATCTGCGTAACATGGTATGAACTTCAGGTAGAAGTTGCAGGAACCGAGGAGCGAGGCAAGCTTTTTGGTGTTAATTGGAGCCTGGAGTTTCAGGATAGCGTCCATGTTTGCGAGCTTACAAGTACATGTAGGATTGACTCCTTCGGCTGAAACCCTGTAGCCAAGGAAGTCGATCTTCTTAGCTGCAAAGATAAAGTTATCGGCATTCAAAGTGATATTGTGCTTGGCGAGTCGGTCAAGCACAGCATGGAGTCGCGCGTCATGTTCGTCCATGGTCCGTCTATAGACAACAATGTCGTCGAGTAGATTGATGGCTTCGTCGATCCCTGTGAGCATACTGGTGACAATTTCTTAAAAAGCACATGGCGCTGAGGAGAGTCCATAGGGCATTCGGCGATACTGGAACCCCCCGGTCATGTGTCACGAAGGCTGTGAGCTGTTTGCTCTCCTCTGCTAGAGGTATTTGCAGGTAGCTACATGTACGACGCATGTCCACTTTAGAGAAGACCGTAGCACTGTGAAACTCGTTGGACAACTCGTTGATCGTGGGAAAAGGGTACTTGTCTCAAATGATACCTTGCTTTATTCACCTCTTTCAGATCCACAGAGAGGCGCCTTCCTCGATGACCAAATTTGATATTTAGGGAGAAGCGTTGACGCGCTCGATGATACACTGTGATTCGAGTCGTCAAAGTTCTGTGGAGACTTGGTCGCGAACTGCAAAGGGGAGACGGCGAAGGCATCGTGAGACTGGTTTGACAGATGGGTCAACGCGGGGTCGATGGCAGAAGTTCTTGATTTGCCCGTAGCCGGTGAAAATGGTGGGGTACTGTTTGTCAATGTCCACCGCATGTACATGGGGGTGTCAGTAGGGTCAAACACCTTGAACCCAAGTTTGTCAAACAGGTCTACACCCATAAGGCTTCTGCCCTTAGCAACATGAAAGGTGGAGTCATCCAGTGTTCTGTCCTTGTACTGAACTGGAACAGAAATTACCCCACATACCACTATTTTGGAGTCGGAGTACGCGTGAAGGCTGGAGGTTGGTGGGCGTACGTAGGGGGTGATGTGCAAAATGTAGCTTGTACGTAGCCTCGCTCAGGATGGACACTTTTGCCCCAAGATCGATGAGGAGGCATGTAGGTTTGCCGTCTATATCGAGTGTACAGTCCTTGAAGTTTTCAGAACCAGTATAGGAAGGGTCGCTAACTGTGTAGACCATCCTGGATTCATCACTGTGGGTTGTCCACATGGCGAACACAAGCGCTACATGTAGCTTGTTGTGATGAGTGGCAGACACTGGCAAAATGGTTTATTTTGCCACATGCAGATCCCTTTTTCCCACGGGCGGGGCACTTGGAACTCTTTGCCGAGTGTGCTTTGTCCCCACAGTTAAAACAATGAAAATCTGGTCCGCGATCAGCAGTGGGTTGTTTTGTAGCCCGGGGTCGGCGCTGTGGTTGACGCTTTGGGCGGACACCTTGTACTTGAGCTGTAGTGGTCTGCTGCTGAATGGGGGCAAGGGATCGGGAGGCTTTGGAATCAGAAAGAGCCGATTCGATTTGGATAGCCAATTTAGTGGCTTTGTCCAGTGTCAGAGAGTCATCCTCCATGAGCAGGCATTCTTGAACGCGAGGGATAGAAGTTTTCTCAATGATCTGATCCCTGATCATGTCTTCATGCAATGCCCCAAAGTTACATGTGGCTGCAAGTTCAGTCAAAGCTATCGAATTGTTTCATTGGCTCACCATTGCCTTGTTCACGTTTGCGATATTTGTATCTTTTCATCATGACACTCTTCTTTGGGCCGAAGTATTTCTCAAGAACTTTCACTGCTTTATCGAACGTATCCCTGTCTTCAACCTGGCGGAAAACACGCTGGCCCTCGGTGCCGAGACAGTGAATAAGTATCGACTATGCAATTGTTTGACAAATCCCGCGTGACCTACAATCCTCCAATCAAATGACAAGGATCTACTTAGGTGTTATATAATGTCTGCTATTTTATAGACCATATCGTAATTACTGCTGCCATTGTGACGTCCCAATGGTAACAAGGGATAACTTTTTTTTTTTTTAAGTTTCCTCTATAGTACTTCCTCAATTGTGGAATTATGGGAATGAAAAACGATAATGTTTGCTGTTTTGTCCTTCCTACTGTAGAGAAATCAGCATCAGTTGTAGTGATGTGAAAATTAACTATGATTATAAATGTGTCATGAACAGTTGCGTCTGCGTGTGCGTGCGTCTGCGTGTGCGTGCGTCTGCGTGTGCGTGCGTCTGCGTGTGCGTGCGTCTGCGTGTGCGTGCACACGTGCGTGCATGCGTTAGCCATTTGAAAATAGTATTATGGAAAAGAATTTGAATGATGCTTAAGGTTTACCTTTTTGCTCAAATCGAGAGAAAAGGAGTTAAATTTTGGCGGTGGAAAAGGATATACATGTGGAAAAGATACTGTATGGTGGAAAAGATATATGTGTACGATTAGAAGGAATTGAATAAAGTTTAACGTCAGACTCGGATGCATGCAATGCAAAGAGAACTTGTCTAAACATACATGTACAGTGTCTTACTCTGAAATTCCACTCCATACTTCGCATGAAGTACTCTCGCGCCTCTTGGCCGTACTCTCATAGAGCTGATTTCTCTACACTACAATTCCTTGTGACCATTGTGACGTCACAATGGCAGTGATATTTGCGACGTGGTCTATAGACAGTCCCCACGAAAAAGGGGAAAAAAATATTCACCTTCGACTTGTTCATGTCCCAACACCACATCGGCAATATTGCCAGCTTTGTCAGGCATCTCCAGAGACGTGATGGCGGCACCAAAATTAGTGATCT
Organism: Crossaster papposus; assembly: GCA_037893245.1. NCBI lineage: Eukaryota > Metazoa > Echinodermata > Asteroidea > Velatida > Solasteridae > Crossaster > Crossaster papposus. The sequence goes on along the minus strand of JBAIAA010000131.1, from coordinate 34,069 downwards.
TGACTACCATGCCATTCTTGTTGCTGAGGGAGTATCTGACAACCAGGCGGCCATCTTTGGTGTGCCCAAAGTCATCCCGACTTATCGGCATCTTTTATGTCTTAACAAAATAATGTACAAAAATGAATTACATCAGTGTTGCAACGAAATTAGATATCAACAAATTTATAAATTTGGTGCACCGAAACTAGAAATTACACGATTTTGCATAGTGTTTGCATACAATGTAGTTAGTGTTTTGATAAAAGTACATTAACCCCAACCCTGCCAGATCCAGCACAGTCCATATGTGGTGACTGCTTGACCTTGCTGGACTCTGCACACAAGTCAATGTGACAAAGTATTGTTTGGAGCCCCAACGCTAAATTGTCTTCGTAGTCAAATCTACAAAGCTTTGTCGTGTGACCATCCAGTTTAAGTCTATTGTCGAATTTTAAACTCAAGATACACTATCTCACTTTAGGCTGTTAATTGTTTACATGTACATGTACATCTGTTTCTAATTGTTTTGTTTTACTGTCTTAATGTTTTGTGTAATTAATTATTTAATCTATAGCAAATTTTTTATTTATTTTAATTTAGATTTTTAACTGATGCCTGTTAGTGGCGGTTCACCGCTGTTGGTTCTCAGAAATAAATAAATAAATAAATCTGCTGCGTCTGGCAGGGTTTCTAGCCAAAATACCCTGGAGGGTTAGGGTTAGTGGTTTTATTAACACGGTAATTAAATATGCAAATTGGGTCCTCGTAAGTATCCCACATTTTCAAAATTGTTGATATTTTGTTGTTATACTAGCTTGTATGTGTGGATAATTTCAAGAATAAATAATGATTAGAACATAGCCATTGCTATGCTTAACCGAACCTTACATGTACTTGTCCTGTTTTGTAATCTTTTGCAAGTTTTGTTTAAGATGTTTAAAGTAAGTTTTCTCACAAACACGTTTTGTGAAACCCATGACTTTCTAAAGCGCTGTAAAAAGTATTTATCGCAAATCCCCTTCCCCCCCGCCCCAAGTGTGATGTACTATTGGAAAGTTCACTTTCTCAGGAATTTGAAAATACTAATATTTCCGACTTTACTCTCATTTTCCACAGTAAAGCTTGTGCCATGTCATTAAACAGTCGCTACTTATACCCGGTCCTACTATTCACCGAGAACACACCGACAACACGCACAGCACCGACAACACACCGACAACACATCAAAAATGTATTCTACACGTATATATTGACAACAAAAGTATAGCACTGTAATATACACGTACTTGTACACAATACAAACAAGTGTCATTGTGCTTGAGGTAGGTTAACATTTCTTTTGTAAAAATTGTGTTTTTTCACGCAAAAAAAATATCTCTAACTGTAGCACGGTTGTTCGCCGCCATCTTGCCTTCGCAAGGAGTTAGCCTATACCATTTTGTGTACGGGTGTGCAGACAAATGAAATTATCAAGATCGAGCAGAGGGCGCCCTGTACGGTTTTACCCTTACGGAAAATCAAGCTTGCGGCAAGCTTGCGGCAAGCTAGTTTTAAGCTTGTGACCATCTAATTGAGCTTGCTGCAAGCTCAAATGAGCTTGCAATAATTTCTGCAAGCTAGCTGCAAGCTTCTTGCAAGCTTGCCAGCCCGTGCAAGCTTGCAGCAAGCTTGCACGGGCTCGCTGCAAGCTTGCTGCAAGCTTATATGAAACACGTTTGTCTTCATGCAAGCTTGCAAGCTCGCTGCAAGCTTGCATAGTTTCTTGGCAAGCTCGCTGCAAGCTTGCATGTTTTTTTGGCAAGCTTGCAAGCTTGCAAGTTTTTTTGACAAGCTTGCAAACTTTTTTTTGCAAGCTTGCAAACTTGCATGGTATCTTGGCAAGCTTGAAATTTGTAAGCAAGCTTGCATGGTTTGGTTGCAAGCTTGCAAGCTTGTTTGGCAAGCTGTCGTAGCAAATGGCCAATGTGCAAGCTTGCTATAAATGTAATGTACTTGCAAACATACAAGCTTTCCATTGATATACATATTTCTGTATACTAGCTATGTTCTGCTAATGTAATGGAATAGACCAATCGCAAACAAAATGTTCTTGCATGCAGCTATCAAAATGTCATTCATTTTATAAAAGCGCCAAGCGCGCAAACCTCCTCCCCCCAAAAAAAAAGATATATAAAACAACAAAAAAATATTTAAAAAATGTAAGAGCTTACCATATAAAATTAATGCAGCAATATCGATCAAACAAGAACAGTTCAGTTAGAATTTGACACCATTTTTTTTATTAAGAAACAATGTTATTGTAAAAACCAAAGTTCATTCATGTACATGACATACAACAGTAAAACACGTACTTAAGCAGCATTAGAGCTGTAATTATAACAAACTTTCAAATGCAAATCTGCATTAAATTTAAGTATCTGTTAAAGTACATTTCATGTACATGTACAAAGTTGATTAAATTTATGGAGCACAAGTCAGAAATTTACATTAACCCTAACTCCCTACACAACAAAGGAAGTTGGAGGATTTTGAAGGAATTGTATTGTTCAATAACAATGGTGAGGGAGTTAGGGTTAATCTGGGGAAAATGTGAAACACCATTATTATCTATATTTAAAGTATCATAGGAACAGCTCCTTTACATTTCTGTCATTTAAAAGGCAGCATTTATTTGAAGTCGGTGTGTATACATGTACTTTCTAATCTCCTTCAACAGTGTTTGGACACTTTGCAACAAACACTGTATCAATATCCTTGATATCTACATACACACATAAATTTAAAATGGCTTTAACAGGTACTGCCAACATTGACTGGATATTTCGTTTACATGGGACAATGTGACCCACAGTAGCAGAGGTAATGTTATCTGTAGACATTTTGTATAATGATTCATCAAACATTTCCACAAAGGACATGTAAACAGAACACGAGCAGATCATTTCACATGCACAACCAACAGGTGTTATTTTTATGAATTTAGTAATGTGACCATATCTCTCCGCATTACTGTGCATAAATGACACAGTATAAGAATTTCTGCGGACTGGCAGGGTAAATAATTTAGAGCATATGACAATGTTCTTTTTTAAAATACGAGAGAATGCCTCACACTTGTACAAGGTGCCTGTGCAGTGATAACCTAAATATGAATACAATGCAATCTTCTCGTCTTGTGTTAAACAGTAGTTTTTAAGTAGACCTAGGGTATAAATGCCATCACATATCTGTTCTCTCTTCGAACTACAGGAAATTCGACTTTTCATAGACAAATAAAATTTTGAAACGGGCGTCCCAAGTGTTAGCTGCAGTTTCAAGAGACTTTCTTTCAATAATATACAAATATTATTAGCCATCTGTAAGTCAATCTTTTGTGTTCCGTGGAAAAGAGACAATAAATCTCCATTCAAAGATTCAAATGAAAAACATGAGTAAACCCACAAAGGTCCGAGATCGCGCACAACATCACATAAATGTAATAACTGGTGTACATTTGATGTCATTTGCTTTTGTGAATATAGACAGGCATGCATCATACAGAAGTTTCTCAGCACTGCTTCGCAGTGATCTACAGTATCTGGTGAAATGGAATCCCCATTCAACAATACGACAGCTTCAACCAAAAGCAGATAATGTTGGAAAAAAATGTCGGGCAATAATCCTGTCAACACTGGCAACGAATAATATAACAACCAGGCTCTACATTCCGATGCTTTCCAATACTTTCTATGTTCTTTTATGCTCCGAGGAACTCTGGTAATAAAATTAGGCGGTTGAATATTATGAAGTCGTTTATCAACTACATCTATAAGATGAGAAATTGAAAAGGGTTCTGAAGAGTTACTGCTGTCAAACCAAAGAAAAAGCATTCTTCTGACAATTCCCAGCAAAACTTGATGCATCCAATCTAGTGCGGTACCATGAATAATATCTGGCATTTGATACAAAAACCACGAGGGCCCTTTCACTCCCAGAACAGGATGTCCGGTTTGAAAAGCTTCTTGAGCTGACTGCAAGGTTTCTTCGTGAGTTCTTTTTGGACCATCAAAATTACTAACATCTACAGGAAATGTTCTAGCATGTCCTCTACCTACTGCAATTACCTGTCCAGGTTGGACACATCTTGGACAGCCATACAAACCATTGAATTGGTTCATATTGAGGACCATGCACTTTGCTGGCATATCGCATGTTCCGCACAACAACATTCCACGCACGTTAATTTCATTATTCAAATAATTTCTTATAGTCACTCCATCAAAGATATTTTTCAAAGTTGCATGAAATGGTTTCAGAAATGTCCCCATACATGGTTTTGATTCTCCATACCATATACCAGCAATAATCATATTTTCTTTATGCATTCTCTTGTTTGGAGGCAACTCATTAATAGCAAAATACAATGGCCATATTGAAAAACGGGATGATTTAAATATAGGAATACCATCTGTGTACCACATAAAAGAGATATTATGCTTATTATTAAGAAAACCTCCTGGTGATGAGAACCGTCTATAGAGATTTCCATCATATATATCTTCTATATTTCCGTGTACCTTTTTGTTACGTTTGAAACGGTATTCAAGATCTTCACAAAAATCTTTTCGCTTGAATAGCGTCTCTAACTGTGCTAAAAAAGGTATTTCAATGAAATAAGAAAGGGATTTAGGGTCACTGCCAAAAACAGCATTACAACATGAACAATTACCATTGTCGTTTTCAACTAAGAATTGGCACTTGGTACAGAATTTATGGAATTTGAGGGGCATTGATAAATCCGAAAAATATTTCCGGAATAAATGAAGTGAAGTTTTGCACAGATTGGGCTGCTGACAGTGAAGCGATACGAGAGTGAGAATATCAACCAGGCAACTTCCAGTTAAACTATGTCTGAGACACAGGGTGAGGATGAGGAGCATGCTCTCTGCCAATGTTATGAGAGCACCATCATACAGAGGTGAATCATCGCAACATTCACTTTCCCCACATGTGGAAAATGACTCGCCCTCGTCATCTGACAAATTGTCATCAAGTGGCTCTTGGGCTTGATTGTACCAATCAGGGTTATCATACACTTGCTCTTCAGCATCATACCACATATCTTCAGTGTCATTGATGTTGCAACCGGTAGTAGAATTATGCATATACTGCAAGTCTGTAGACGGTTCCACATAATGAGGTGTGGAATGAATTGGCAGACGATCAAAACCAATGTCTGGGGTTTCTGTACATCCTTGTACATGTAAATCTACCTGTGGTTCACAGTCAACCGATTCCAATGCTGCAGTTCCAGATGCGGCCAGTGCTGACGGATGATCAAGACACACAGGTGGATTTATGTCTTCTGGCAGGCTTGGTCTGTCTTGTCCGGCTGATTCTAGTGAACAAGTTGTATCACCTTCATACCAAGCAGTGTCACTTGTGGACTGGCTTGTTCTTAGATCATGCAAGTCTGCTGCTGTAACATCAAATTGAGAAAAGAAAACATGCATTTAGTTCTCTGTGTGTTTGACTTTGTCTACAAACACATGTCTAGTTAAATAATTGAAACTATGCAGGAGGGATTCATACTGGAAGAAGCAGCATAAATTCATTCCTAAAACTATTTAATTCCCCCCCCCCCCCCCCCGTGAACCGCCCCGAATTGAGTTCGGTTACCGGCGATCCGTGTCGAGTTGTGGCGCGAAATCCTACGGAAATCGGACACGCGGTACAAAGGTCAATGAATAAACAATCAGTTAGGCGATCGACGTGACACGTACATGTACATGTACGTACATGATTTTCGACGTACATACATGTACAAATAGTTGCCTCTACAACAAGTTATGAAATGACCATGAACACTTGGGACACTTCAGTTTCAAACCAGACTTTGTTAATTCATTTGGTGATTTAAACGTGTATTTGTTTATCTTGTTTTCATAATCATGTTTTTTAGGCCAAACATTGTGAAACATTACAGACTTCAACAAGTCTAAATTTTTTCGCGAGTTCCCCCACAAATATCATATAATATAGATAGGCCTAGGCCATCTCTAATGAGTGGCGGAACCCTGCCAAATTATTTCCTATATAATTATTTTCTGACATTCCATAAATCATGTTCCATTTCCCCCTCCATTTTTTACTTACTTGCATCGTCATCGGGATTCTGACATCGTTGAGAACGCCATTTTGTTACTTTAGGCATTGACCTCGTTTCTCCAGACAAATTTCCTTTAGATTGAGAGAAAGCATAGGGTCCTCTCCTCTTCCTGTCCGTGTTACTCATTGTGCAGATTTCGCGATGAAAATGTAGACTTTGAATGTAATTTCAACACCAAAAATCTCGAAAATCACGCAGGCCTAGTTTCTACGTTGTTGCGAAAGCGAGTAAGTTTGTGTGCAGCTAGCAGTACACGTGCGTGACGTGACGTCGTACGTCAACCTCGTTACCAGGGCTACGATCTTATTGCGCCCAACAGTCCGCACTGCACTGAATAGATATGATAGCCAGTGTCGTTGCGTTTACGCATTCTTGATCCTCACGGCCATGGGTTAGTGAAGGAACGCACACGAGCCCATGGGTCGAGGCTGGAGACAATTAAATGTGTACGTTGGGAATTCGCGGGCCTTTTTTTTTGCTAAGCTGATTTAGTGAAGTACCAGTCAACTCAGTATACATTACGTGCCATTTTAACTGGTAACCTAATAAGCAAAACATGTCTATGCTTAGAATCCGAGATCGCGCCCCGAGATTGGAGATGATTACACAACCCCCCATAGGGCCTTTTAGAAACCTTTGCTTCGTCTTCGGCTTTGGCTTCGCCTCCGAATTTTGAATTACTGAGAAGCAAATAGAAATTAAAGCAAATAGAAATAGTCTAACTTTTGGGTTCATATCAATGGATTGAATGTTTCTGAAGCACAACAGGCATCAGAATGGGGCAGGGGATCTCGCAGTTGGGATTCTAAAATCGCCTTAAGCCAAAGCCGAAGACGAAGCCAGGGATTCTATAGTAACCTCGTTTCCAGGGGTGATCGATCTCGCCGTAGTATGTGCGCGCTCGCTACCTCTATGGTGCACGCACAAACTACATGTACATCGAGATCGATCAGACTTGGAAACGAGGTTGCTCGTAAGCAACCCCGGCCCCAATCTCGGGGCGCGATCTCGGATGCTTACCAATACCAGTTAAAATGGCAAACTATGGGGGCATAGTGCATGCACGCACGTCAAGTGCCAGCGATGCTGCAGAATACCAGTTTGGGACCAAGTACTTTTTTAAAGGGTTTTCGTAATATTTCCTTTCTATTTTATTTATAAAATCCAACTTTTATTTCACCCAATCGACTTTTACAAGATCCATTAAGGCATTATATTATTTTATTAAACGCTGAATACAACTTGTAATTTGATTGTATCTATTCATAATACAGCGCTCAGGGCTACCGCATTCCTAGAATGTGAATGGTTGGCTCTCACTAGTGTACGTGGCACGTTTTTCAAATCTCATGTGACGAACGTACGCAACCGACCGATCTAATTCTACCTCGTGCGCGCTGAGTGTTACTTCTTTTGAATTCGTTTGAAAGAAAATCTGAATGCAACAATGGATGGCGGATTTGTAAAGCAGTTATTTGCTTTGGAAGCTGAACCCCAACGAGCCGAACAAACAATACCAAAGTCCACAATCGATAACAAATTGTGGTGTTTGGTATATTGGATTAATGACAAGCAAGTGAGCATCGAGAAATTATCGAACGTCAAGGAGCATGCAAGGGCAGAAGGTGTTCGGTCCGAAATTCGTTTTAAGGATGGGAAACGATATCCAGGCAAAATCATCAAAATTAGCCGTAAGTAAAACCAACTGACTTCACCATGTAATTGACTTTATCATCCATTAATCAGAGACGTGATTTTTCAGGGTTTTAATGACGTTTTTTTTGTTCTCTCCTGACCTCGTTTTACTTTAGGAACGGATCGGACTAAACTAAACCAGTTAATAATAACTAAACTAGGCCTATAAAATTAGAAAAAATATATTTAAAATTTATTTATAACAAACCGTTAGACCCTTACAAAAAGATAATTATACATGTTATAGGGATGAAACAAATTACATTCTGACGGCAGCATGGCCATGGAGCGGGCCTCGTAAGTCGAACGATATCTTACGCTTCGGCTTACTTAGCCAGGCTTTGGTGAACTGGACAGTGTGGATTGCAATCTTTTTATACTCGATGACGATAGGCACATCATGGATTTTAAACATTTATGCCAATCGGAGAAGAAAACCGGCAAAATGTATTTTCAGACTGTTTTACTATTGTGTTATGAGCTGTTGCCTGCAAAATATGAATTTCCTTGAATTCCACTCCCATTAATTATTATAATTAATAATAGAAATAGGCCTTAATTGACCCTTTTAGTTTTACTAGTTTTAGCGAATTTTAATTCATTTAAATGTCAACAAAATACTGAAGTTGGCAACGCAATTTAACAGTTTCCTCGGTAAACTTTACAGATCAGAAGACAGAGCTGGAAGAAGAACAGTACAATGTTCTCGTCTCCATAGAAGATTTCAGCCGTACCAGTACCGGAGATGCAGCAAATGCCACTAGTCCCGCAACTGGCAAACAAGTTGCAAAACAAGGAAAGAAGTCTGTTGAAGAGGCGTTGGGATCTGGGGCAGAGACGAGCATGACAAGTGGAGCAGGGAGTTCGAAGAAACACACGACTAGTACCAAGTCTGTAGCAACCAAGCAGAAACCCACTACCACTACCAGTACCAAGCCCCAGTCAAAGTCCTCCAAATTGACGAAGGCTGTCACTCTGGCAAAGATTCAGCAAAACATATGCCGAGATATCCTGTTCTGTGAAGTACGTGACTTTTTTTTTAATAAAGTAAAGGGTTTATTATTTTGTGCACTTATCTTCACTTCACCTCCATCATTGTTTGCTGATGTAATAACAGTTATGTTTAGTAGGCAAATTTTTTTCCGGTTACCGATCGACCCTATTTTTACAGCACGACTACTTTTTGTAAGAAAAAAAAAATTTGCTTTAAGTTTAACCTACACAGCTTCTTTAATTTCCTGATGTTGACTGTTTACTTTTCGTTATTCTTTATAATTCAGGCTCCTGCATTTGAACTTGGGCCCAGTGAGGAGCCAATGGACTTGTCAGAGTCAGACTCTGAACCCCAGCCACAGGTTGCAACGGTCGTTAATAGGGTAGGCCTAAAGTTGTAATTCAATTTTACTTTAAATTGTAAATTGATCATGGTATGCTAGCAGCTTTCATAGTCACTGATTTTTACACAAACAAAATTAGAATGGAACATGTATTTTTTATTTTTTTTTATTTGCTGTCTTACATGTAACACTATTGCCTTCGATATTACACAATGCGAACGATACCTTTCTTTATTAAGCGGCGTGCACTACTAACAGGAGGTAAAGTGACGTGTGGGAGATGGGTGGTACATGTAGCTCTCAATGCCAACTGAGAGGTCTGTAGTGGCATTCAAGCCCTGGTTTAGTTGAAATTGAGCTTATATATGTTGCAAACAAACTTACTGTATGTAACGTTATATTGTAAATGCAGACTTCATCAGAAGAAGTGAACACTTTGAAGCGCAGGGTGAAGGAGCTGGAAGTTAAACTAAAGGCAAAAGATCAGCAGATATTGGAGCTAACTCAACCAGGCACCTCTCGCTCATCACATCCATTCAGCATTGGTAATAAGTCTTTTAAGCTATTTGGCGACTAAAAGATCCGGCTTTTAGCCAGGTGTGCACTTTGTCGGACAAATGACAAGTTATTTCGCAACAGCTTTCTCAGAGGCAGATTATAAATAGCTCCTATCCCGCCTCTTATCCCCCTCTCCCTCCCCCCCCCCAAAAAAAAGGGGGGAACAAGTTTGTCAAATACAAAGCTTCAATTTTATACAAAAAAACAAACAAAAACGCTTTCAAAAGCTGGCCACGGGCCTGTAGATTGTTCTTAACAAAATTGTCAATTAACTATTGGAAATTGATGTAACAATTATAGTGACAGATGTTCAAACTGACTCAAAATCTTAAGGCACAAACCGGCTTGTTGTGAAGGCTATTCCAAAGTAGAATATAATGGTCTTAGTAGGAACTTTTAATTGTGCCATATTCGTGGGATCTTCTAAAAAGGTCACTGGACTGGACTTATGGTTAAAAATAGGGTTACAAAGTTGTTTTAACCTTCTTAATTTACAATCTTTTACAGCAATCACTCCAAAGAAAGTAAAATTTATGAAAGAACTTTCAACTTGGGTTGAGGCATCAGCCCAAACTGGAAAGGCCAAGTCGGCCCAAACTGCAGCTCCTACCAAAACTGTCCCAGCCCCTACTGGAACACCGGACATGCTTGATTCCACTCCAAGTACCAGCCATGCACAGCCTCTGTCACACAGCCTCAGTCCTCCTGTGTCACACACCCCAAGTACCAGCCATGCACAGCCCCTGTCACACAGCCTCAGTCCTCCTGCGTCACACACCCCAAGTACCAGCCATGCACAGCCCCTGTCACACACCCCTCCTGCTGCAGAAGTTGCCCAAGGCACGCTGACTGAATCTAGCGAGGTACGTTATGAGTTAATTTGGCGTATCTGTCAGTCAAGAGGGCATATTTATAATGGAGATTTTTATACATTTGTCCTACTAATTTAGTACTCACTCCAGTTGTGTAGGCAACATTTTCTATTAAAAAAATGTTCAAGTTAAAAAAAATAACACTGCAGGTCCAAGCAATACACATTTATGTTAATGCAAAACAACAAATAAAAAGACATGTTCTACAAAAGAGTTTACAATTTGAGCAAAACAAATTTCACTAAACCTGGGCTTCAACCCAATACCTCTAGATTACCGTACCAGCACTCTAGCACCCTTGTGGATAACGGCTTTATAGCCGGTGATCACACCCTTTAATCGATGCAAACAACAATGTTTAAACCCAACCAAATCAGCAGGTTCTACAAAGCTCAGAAATATAGCAAAACAAAGTTCTTCTAACCCTTCTATAGAAAATGCACCACAAGTTGATATGAGCAAGTGTAAAGGATCAAACTAAACATGATTTTAGGGAACTCAATGATGCATACATTTATGAATATGTTAAGGATTTCCCTTCATTTCAACAACAGGAACTTTGCCCCTTAAACGCTGGAGGGATGCCAGTAATCACAGAAAGGGCAAAACGGATTGCCTTCAACAAGGGGCAGTGCAAAGAATCCCTTTTGTACAGCCTGCTGGAGGGAGTGTTTGGAGTCGGGAGGCTCTCCAGGGGCAATGCATGTGGCAAGCGAGACGCTGTGAACAGCAAGAGCGGCCACTGCAATTTGCCCCTGGATGCTGAAAAGCTCCACGAAATAAAAGGTATAGTCCATAATACGTCTCACACATAAAGGCCGCGATAAAACATCCGAGTAACTCCGAGCCGGCGGGTATAGGACTTTTACTTGTGATTTATTTTGTTTTCTGAAATTTTTTTTTTAACAACAATTTGAATTATAAAATGGCAAATTTAAAATGAGTTTTTCAATATATGAAAACATGCTTAACTATGGAAAAGTGAAAAAGAAGTTTGAAAGTGCACTTTAAACAAGAGACATATGATTTTTGTTCTTGTTAGTAAAAAGTTTACAATTCAATAAAAGGTTGACTGCTTGAAATGTGCTAAATTTAATAAACAGATCAACCTTGTCTAAATTTTAAATGCATACTGCAGCCATGAGGTACTTATGATAAGTACTGAAATTCAAGCTTGTTTACAATATTTATTGTACAGAATTGACTGCAACATATAAACGTGTCTTGTGTGCAATTTGCATGAACATTTTAAATTGATTGAAGGCATTCTCTTCATCTTATAATTCCCTTTAGAGTGTGTACTCCGTCGTTATCGGCAGCCATCGGGACAGCCATGCATGTCCCCCAAGGACTTCAATACAAAAATCAACCAGAAGTGTGCGACATGCAGACGGTCCCTAAAAAAAACCACTACCAGCTAGGTGACAGTTTATAATCCTGCGACGTGCCACCGTTCTTTTTTTCGAAGTCGCTTCGCTGTAAAAAAAAATAAATACTTTTTCATCCCGTTTAAAAAAAAAATCGCATATTACATGTATTCCTAAGCATTAACCGGTTGAACCGGTCACCAAGCATTTAGCAAGCAAAGTGCTATTCCACGAGTATCCCATTACATTGTTTACATATAAAGGGGCCTTTGAAAAGTGGATTATACTGCTAGATCTACCAAAGCAATCATCATGCTGTTGTTACCTTGCCCCATTTTTTTGTTGATGTTTAAATTATAGTATTATGTGTTTTACTGAATGTCAATAAACTGAAAAACTAATCATTCAGGAATACGCTTTTGTCGACATCTTTTTGCTTTCAGTTCCTTTCATCAGTTCAGCTAGCCTTTATCAGCATTTGCTTCTGCAGACAGCTAGGTCTTAATTGTGGCAAGATGTCGGCAAGCTTGCAGTAGGCTTGCCATTTATTTGGCGCAATTGAAAGTGATATGCGCATCCATTATTTTTGGCACAATCATGCCAACGATAATAAATTAAGCTAATCGCCATTTACATATGCAGCACGTATGATCGATGCCCATGCATAAATGCCATGCTGTATCTGCCTGCGCAAGCTTGCCATCCTGCCTGCGCAAGCTTGCCATCCTGCCTGCGCAAGCTTGCCATCCTGCCTGCGCAAGCTTGCCATCCTGCCTGCGCAAGCTTGCCATCCTGCCTGCGCAAGCTTGCCATCCTGCCTGCGCAAGCTTGCCATCCTGCCTGCGTACATTGCCTGCGCAAGCTTGCCATGCATCCTGCCTGCGTACATTGCCTGCGCAAGCTTGCCATGCATGCATGCGCCCATGGCTTAATTCCGGCCAGCTAGCTGTTAATTGGCAAGCTTGTAATCCTCCATGTTGTGCAAGCTTGCTGGCGCAATTAAGCTTGCAATAAATAGCCATTCATGCAAGCTTGCCACCGAGCTTGCGCAATTAAGCTTGCCGCATTCTTCCCACATGGCGCAAGCTTGCCATTCTGCAGGCAAGCTTGCAGAGAGCTTGCAGGGTTCCAAATATGCAAATTAAGGCAAGATTGCGGCAAGCTTGCTGCAAGCTTGCCATCCTGCAAGCTTGCCATCCTGCAAGCTTGCGGCAAGCTTGCTGCAAGCTTGCGGCAAGCTTGCTGCAAGCTTGCCATCCTGCCGGTTGCCGCAAGCTTGCGGCAAGCTTGCCGCAAGCTTGTGGCAAGCTTGCCCTAATTTGCATATTTGGAACCCTGCAAGCTCTCTGCAAGCTTGCGGCAAGCTTGCAGTCTTGTTTTCTGCAAGCTTGTGGCAAGCTCGCAGCAAGCTTCCTTAAATTTCTGTAAGGGTATGCTGAGTTAAAGTAGAATGGAAGGTGAGTTTTGATATGACTTAATTGGCCTACTACATGTACTATGATTTTTTTCTAAGTAATAATGGGGAGACAACATTATTATCCTGGTAGGCCATGCCTGTGATCGTTTGTTTGTTTGTTGGGGTGTTTGTTTGTTTGTTTTTATATAATTTTGTTTTTATGTGTTTCTATTTTATAAAGTAAAAACTATTTAATTTTTGTTTTATATATTTTTTATATTTTATATTTTAAAGTTTTGATCTTATTTTTGCACACCAACTTAATGTTTTAATGTACTTTCACATATGATTTACGAAACAAGGCCCCTTGAAAAACAACCATGGTTAAATGGACTGGTCACCGTGTATAAATAAGTTTAAATAAAAATATTTTAAAATAATTAAAGTATAGAACTAAATTGGGAACACACCCAAAAGTTTCCCAAAACAGGCCAAATACTTGACAAAATATCTTGGAAAGCGCATACTGGCTTCTAAGTTCTATACGTATGTTAAAGATGAATTATCTGGGCTTCAACGGTACTCACGGTTATTTGGGGTTGCAAATCCGAGCAATTGCGACCAGCTTTTCTAAACACTGTTTTCAAATTGCCTAAGGCGCCTGGTACTGGTAGTGGTAGGGAGGGGTCCTACTATTCACCGACAACACGCACAGCACCGACAACACACCGACAACACATCCAAAACGTACTCTATATTGACAAAAAAGGTTTAGCATATACACGATACAAAAGAGTGTCATTGTGCTTGAGGTTACATTTCTTTTGTAAAAATGATGTTTTTTTCACGCGAAATATTTTTCTTTAACCAGCACGGTCGTTGGCCGCCATCTTGCCTTTGCGCGGAGTTGGCCTATACCATTTTATGTACGGGTGTGCAAGAAATCAAATTATATGTCATACACAACTAGGGCCCTAACACAACAGAGTGCGCCCTGTACGGTTTTATGCTGACTTAAAGTTAGTTGAAATGGAAGGTGGGTTTTGATATGACATGGCCTACTATGCTTTGTTTGACATTTAACATTCGAGTACTCTGGTACGGTAGGATAATTAGCAATTTTTTTAATCAAACTTATTTTTTTAATTTTAATCAAAATCAAATTAATTAATTACCTAAATAAATTGTTCCCTTCTCTTTTTGAAGTACTCGAATGTTAAATGTTGTCTCCCCATATAAAACAAAGCATAGAGTAGGCCATGTCATATCAAAACCTACCTTCCATTCCATGCTAAACCTTGCTCTATGCTTTAAGTCAGCATAAAACCGTACAGGGCGCCCTCTGTTGTGTATGACATGATAATTTAATTTCCTGCACACCCGTACATAAAATGGTATAGGCCAACTCCGCGCAAAGGCAAGATGGCGGTCAACGACCGTGCTGGTTAAGATATTTTTTCGCGTGATAAAAACATCATTTTTACAAAAGAAATGTAACCTCAAGCACAATGACACTCTTTTGTATCGTGTATATTACAGTGCTATAACTTTGTTGTCAATATAGAATACGTTTTGGATGTGTTGTCGGTGTGTTGTCGGTGCTGGGTGTGTTGTCGGTGAATTAGTAGGACCGGTAGGGAGATCGATTGATTTTCCATAGCACGCAATCGTATCTGCTGCTAACGTGTGAAAATTAGGTGACAATAATTTATTGTAAAATCAATATTTCTTCATATTTTACCTTCTAAATTTATCCTGTGACAGCCAAGAAGTTGCAGTTTCCAAATGTGACTTCCAATTTGACAAAATAAGTTATTAAAACCTGGAAAAAAAACTATGAAAGTGCTCTATGTCGGAGAACTGCGCGATAGCTGCTTCTTTCACTGGATCTCGCCATTTTGGGAAATGTCCTGCTAGACCTTTGAACTGTGACGTCATTCCACTTGCTGTAGGGTATGTAGTACGTGTATGTAACATGTATCGTGTTCAAGAGACATCAAGCTTTCGAATGATATACCGCGAGCACTAGTCTTGGTTCCAAGACCTTCGTGTTGTTTAATCCGCGATCACTGACAAAAACCACCGATGTTATAGAGGGCGCTATCTCCAGACGAACCGCTATCACCCGCGAACTGTACTCACTCGATACGCGATCGAAGGTCTTGGATGAGTACGACGAGTTAGCACTTTTGGGGGCGGTCAGACTATTGGAATATATGCAGTATTCGTATCACGTGATAATGAGGGACGGTTAAGCAAATACGTGTAAGGGTTATTTTGTTCAGACACGCAGCGATATATTGACCCGTATACATACATGTATATACTATATACAAATGTACATGTACAATGTACATGTACATGTACATTGACACAGCAAATCATGGATGCCCTGGCGTTTATTTGTGACTGCGGGTGCATAGGTATTTCTCTATGGTGTTTAAATTTGTGATGAGTAAAACCACCTTGCTCTATTAATTAGTCTAGCCCTAGACCCTTGTGTTATTTCGGCGCCCACCACGCGCGCAGATTCGTTAACGCTGTCTCTCAAGTTTTCAAATCCCAGTTCGTGTGCGTTCTGGTCTCACGCATGCGTAGTTTACAAAATGCGGCTGGATCCCCGTTCGCACTGGAGCCGACGTCTGACAAACGTACATGATTTTATAGCGGCCCAGTACTTGTTCCATATCAGTGAGATTTGTTTGTTTGTTTGATCTTCTGTGTAGTCTTTCTTCTGTGTCTAGTTATACACACTCCGCTCTATAGCTCTCAACCAACACTATATAGTAACCTGACTTAGGAACGGTATCAATATAACACCTAGATAATCAACAATTCAGTGTTACAATTCCCCAATTACATAAAGGTACTTACCTGCAATATAATTATAATTATATAAGACAATAGATGAGAGACCTACCGGGTATTGTTCCCTGTTAGTGCAAACTGATCCACCGTTTGACGCTAATGGAATCATCCTCATTAGTATTCAACACTTCTTAATGCTGCTATACATAAATCCGATGATGCCAGGAATGTTTTTCTCTTTGAAGCTTGATGTATGGAAATAGCGTCACTCATTGAAATTGGGATGGGAGCTAAAGTCACAAGACCTGTAGAAATGGAAGTCAAATGACAACAAACATAGGGAGGGAAACCTAAGTATCTCCTCCATTGTCTTATATAATTATAATTATATTGCTGGTAAGTACCTTTGTGTATATGGGGAATTATATATCGCCAATTACGGAGAGACTTACCGGCCGTAGACTTCAAAGCATTCCAGATGGGCTAAAACTGCATGACCAAACTCCGAAGAGGTTGAAGGTTTGTTATAAAAGGTAGTGGAAGTGTTGGTCGACGACTAGTCTGCTGCTATTTCAGGATATCTGACATGGAGACCCCTGCACGAGCTGCTGCAGAGGTAGAATCACCTCTAGTACAATGACCTTTAAAACAAGAAGTGTTAATTCCAGCTAGGGGCATGATATGTCCCTCGGCCAACTGAAGACAGTAGAAGGTACTACTGGATGGATAGGATTTGGTGTGAGAAGAAGCAGTTGAGTCATCTTCGAGCTACCCTTGCCCCTAACAAGGGGAGTTCTGTCAAGATACTCTTAATAACACGAACTGGACAAAGATTTCTGCAACCAGAAAACGGAGCAATTTCAAAATCATGAAAAAGCTTGGATACTGATTTTTTTTGGAAGGATTGACCATCCCAGCCAAATATAATAATAAGTACCATCGGTACGTCTGGACATGTGGTTGATATGAATGGCCGTCAAGGTCGAAACACGACTAGCAATAACTATAGCTAGCAACATAGCGACTTTAAAAGCAAGCTGCCCAAGAATGAGATAAACGTTCATTGTCTGGCAAGAATTACAAGCACATGTAGTTTAAAGCCGTAGGGACATTCCAGGTAAACATATATAGGGCAAGGAGGACGAAGTGTGAGAATACCCTTGAAAAGCGGGTGACCAAGACAGTGATGCTGACCAAGTTCCATCTTTAAAAAATTGTGCCGATGAAACAGCCGACCGGTATTGTTCTGTAAGGTAAACCATTATCAAATAAATTCTGCAGGAAAACTAGGAAGTTGACTACAGATGATCGAACTGGATCAACCTGCCTCAACCTGGATCAACGCACCAGCTGTTCCACTTCTTCCAAGCACAATTAAATTGCTTATCTGTTCCTTCACGCTAATGAGATAATAGTGGAGGGCACTGCTTGGGAAAACCGTCTGACTGCAGGTTCTTCCTGATAACTTCCATGCGGCCAGCTGCATATGATTTGCCAATGGATGAACCAGATGATGATTGTGAGGGAGTCGAAGAAGATCTATTGTCCTTGGTAGAACAAGAGGAAAAACTCTATGGCAAACCCTAACAACCTGGGGTACCATGTTTGTGTTTTCCACACCGGTGCAATCAGGACTACTGTTGCTTCGTCTTCGCTGATTTTGTGTAGACATTTGGAGATCAGGGCAAAGGGAGGAAACACGTATTCCTTCACGTCCCGCCATCTATTATCTAAGTTAAAGAATCCGGCTGCCTGGAGACAAAGGTTCTCAGTTGGGCATTCAGACTGGATGCGAAAAGATCCAACTGGGGCGAGAAATTCAACCTATGACCTTGTGAAATATTGCCGGATTGAGCTGTCACTCCGCTCGGTCGTTGAACACTCTGGACAACTCGTGCCGTGACATTGATGAGAGACCCAGGAATGTGTTCCCCTGACAGAATGTCCTTTTGAGGCACCGGAGCCAGCTTTGGATTGCTAGTTGAGCAAGGTCCTTGGAATGAGTACCGCCCTTGTGGCTAATGTAAGCAATAGCTACCGAATTGTCCACTTGGAGACGAATGTGGAGATCGTGGTAATCTTTCAAGAGAGTCTTGAGGGCATAAAGAATTGCCATAAATTGCAGAATATTTATGTGGGACGACTGCTCCTGCATCGACCACCTACTTTGCGGTCCTTGAGACAGGCACTCCAACCCAAAATCGAGGCATCCTTCTGAATGGTGACATTACAATCTTAGAAGTTCCATGGATGATATGCTCCTTAGTTACCCGGTGTGTCGGACTAAAATCACGCTCGGTGATAGGGCTTTTGAGTATGCTGCACCCACATTATGGAATGCTCTACCATTAAATATTCGGAAGTCGACAAATCTTGCTGTTTTTAAAAAATCACTTAAAACACATCTTTTTAGTATGGCTTTTTATTGATACTGTCCTTTTGGATGAGTTGGACTAAAATCATGCTGGGTGTTATGGCATCTTAGTTTGCTGCAAATTATGGAGCAAAATTATGTGATGTAATGTGTTGTTTTGTCATGTTAATGTGTAATTTTTAAATTTGTATATTTGTAATGCGCATTTGAACATCTTTTTTATGGAATTTGCGCAATATAAGTTAATAATAATAATAATAATAAGAGTGACGAATTATTTTGCGACCATTTCATGCTCGCAGGTACCGAGACCATGCTACGAGCTCGTCCCTAGACTCCTGAGTGAGAAAGACTTAATTTGGACTCGTATAATCGTTGTCCTGATGAAGAACCAATTGATCTGTTCGAACTGGAGGTTGCGATAAAATATTGGAGCCGTGAACACAGCCTGGACTGTTGAAGATAGTCTACCCACGAGACTGGCAATCTCCCGGACTGATGTCGAATCTGCAGCCAGGATTTCTTGGCAGCGGTTGACAATTTTGTCATCTTCTCTCGACCGAGAGACAGAGTCATCGAAGAAGAATCTATGACGAAACCCAGGTACTGGATGTTCCGTGAAGGAGTCAACGTTGATTTGTCGTGGTTTATTAAAAAATCTAGATGCTGAAGGAGATCGACTGTCTCTCGAGTGTTGTTCACACTTATGGCTATTGACGAACCAAGAACTAGAATGTTGTCTAGATAAATGACACATCTGATTCCTCGTTCCCTGATGAAGGACACAACCGTTTTCAAAATATTTGCGAATGTGGGGTTGCACTGCAAAGCCCAAAGGGGAGACATACAAAACTGATAAGTTGTCCCTTTCCAACAGAAGCGAAGACATTTGCGATGATCTTTGTGGATGGGCACTGCGAAGTAGGCATCCTTTAGGTCGATTGTGGTCATCCAATCGTCCTTCAATAAAAGATCCTTGACATCCGTGATGTTTTCTATCTTGAAATGCTGGTATGATATAAAAAGAGTTCAATAAGAGAAGGTGCATTATTTTTCTTAATAACCTTTTGTCGAGTACATATACTACTACTAGAACTAGTACTAGCCAAATGCATGTTGACGGGAGAGCTAGGGCTAGGCCTTGACTGGCTGATGACCTCAACATTGATATATTATGCCTCAAGAAAAAAGTTCTAGAACATTATCCTTTGAGATTTTCTCTGGACATTCAGGATTCGCAACAGATCGAAAAACTTCAAAAGGGGCAACTAGAGCCGCCTTCAAAACCTGTTGTGGGATACACACGTAACTTCTCATCGGTGACTATTTAACAAAAGCTTATGGGGCTAAGCTGTTCCCACCATTCCAAAAACTTTACAGAATGGGGTTGCCCAAATCCTTGATGAGGAATACGAACATTATTTTACCACCAGAAACTGAAGCTGTGGCTGCAGAAAAGAAAAAAACCCGATTTTTCGCCGTCACTATCAGTATCACCCGAAATCGTCTCCGCCGTGGCCGCCTCTGACAGAGAAGGCCCGGATGTACGACTTCGTTCACGCCCGGACGCTCGAAAGCACAACGGCTGTTCGATGAACGGTTGGACTGGAGCGGATGGAGGAAACTACTGCGGTGGGATCCTACCACAACCATGGAGGTAGGCCCCAACGAAAGATTGGCATAATATGGCATAGGATTAGGAGACACACCTGCAGAAACAGTAGGACTGGAGGTACATTCCAAGGTGGACAATTTCACTGAATCTGTCCCTATGACGGAACTGAAGGTGAAGGTTGGACCGGCCGCTGATGGTGTTGAGCCCAAGCCTGCAGTCCGGGGCTGACGACTGGATATACCCGGAGTTTTCTTCCCGAAAAAAGGTGCCGATGGCTTGCGCCATCGATTCCCTGATTCCCCAGCGTGTAGCTGAATAAATATAGGCCAGTAAAGGTTTTGGCTACAACAACCCGCTACCTAAAAAACTTTCAAAACACGACGGAACTGAAGTTTGGCAAAATGGAATTTCAGATCCAACCCAAGACTTGGGTTGGCCCGGTTTGCCAGGCCCAGGCTCATCCTCACTGATTCTAATTCTTTAAGGGCTACCAAAGCCAAAATATCCACGGGGGCTTGTTCGTCGTCGTCCGGTGGTGGTACGGTGTGGACACCGTAGCGGGAGCTGAAGAACGCCCACGGTGCTTGGTTATTTCCTTAGGCATATAAACGCGTAGTAAAACATTACAACAACAACAAATATATAGCATAGAATAGTAGAATAGAACTAGAAAGGGATTGATACGTACGATCAGTCTGCACACAAGTAACAAAAGACAACCATTCCTGGCATCTTCGGGTATATGTATAGCAGCATAGAGAAGTTTTGAATACTAATGAGGATGATTCCATTAGCGTCAAAGGGTGGATCAGTTTGCACTAACAAGGAACAATACCCGGTAAGTTTCTCCGTAATTGGCGATATATAATTGGTGGGAGCGGTGGGATTCGCGTGGGTCCAGTTCACGGGTGGCGGTTCGGCGTGAAATAGCACCCTCTATAACATCGGTGGTTTGTGTCAGTGATCGCGAAAAAAACAACACGAAGGTCTTGGAACCAAGACTACTTTGCTCTATGGTGAAAACCTGGTGGCCCTGGAGGGACATAAAAAGTCGTGGATTTTTTCGCGACTAGTGACAAAATTTACGACTAGTCCCGAAAATTTTCACGACTAGTCGCGAATTATTCACGACTAGTCACAACAATATTCACGACCAGTCGCAAAAAAAAGTTCTCGACTAGTCGTGAAATTATTTGCGACTGGTCGTGATTTTTTTCACGACTAGTTTTTTGCCACTAGTTGTGAAATTATTCACGACTAGTCGTCAATATTTGTTCGCGACTAGTCGCGAATAAATTAACGACTAGTCGCGAATAAATTAACGACTTTTATGTCCCTCCAGGGCTACCATAAATTTCCCATTTTATTTCAGGGAAACGTAGTTTTTGCAGGTAATTAACTGTTTGCCAAAGTGACACACGACCTCACTAGATTTTAGGCTAATACTAACGTGCGTTCGATCATAGAGAAATGGGTTCGATACACTGGAATAAAAAATCCGTCTCTGCAGGAATTGTTCCAACGAGCAGCATCACCGTGTACGGGCATACTCTCCAACAGGTTAGTTTGTTTTCCGCTAAAATCATTTAAATGCGTAGACAGTTCTTCGCAATGTAAAAAGACCGCGCTGTAAAGATTTAGGCTAAGTTTGCCATAATAATTATTACCGCCATAGAGCCAACCTCTAGGTGAACCTAAAAGTTTAGATGGATTACTCGATAGTTTTATGCGATTTTGGTTGGGAATAGATATATAAAATAGTTCATCGGATAAGGACTCTATGGATATATCGTGAAAATGTCTTATACGATATTCAAAAGAATAAAGATTCCACCTACCCGGTTGGATATCAATTTTATCAAGATTGACAATTTGATCCGACGTTAGATCATTTGTATCACCCGTAAAACTCTCCCATTGTATCGACGCTTTTTTTATCGAGGTTGTGAAAACCCAAGTCTAAAACAAAGTTGTTTAACTTAATGCGACGGCCACCCCTGACGTTATCTATAGGTTCCGATAGTTTAAAGGTCTGCTCGTTATCTATCATGACGAACGTGTGAGACTGCATTTGAAAAAAGTAACCAAAATATGTTTACGTTCCAAAATTATATCTTTACCTCTATTATCGAATAACTCGCTACGACTGTTGTTTTTTAAGGAAATCGTGAGGCTGCTTATTTTACCGGGTACTAGCTCTTTCGGAGAATTATCGTATTTGACGTAAATTGGATCTTGAGAATGATTGTTTGATCGAGCAGCATCACCCGATAAAGGTATACTCTCTAAAAGATTAGTTTGTTTTCCGTTACAATAATTATAATGCGTAGACAGTTCTTCGCAATGCAAAAATACCGCGTTGTAAAGATGTATGTTAAATATTCCAAAATAATATCTAAATAATGTCTAAACCTAAAAGTTTAGGCGGATTATTCGATATGGTTTAATATATGCAAAAGACTCAAAGGTCACTAAATTTAAATAAAATAGTTTATCGTTTATCGGAGTAATGGTCAAAGGATTAATATCATCTTTAAAACGATCTGCAAAAGAATAAAGATTTCATCCTAGGGGTGTAGGGGTGATCTGGATGGATAGCACCTTTGGCCATGAGCAGCCGCCCTATGCTTATGGGAGCTCTAACCTCTGGTTCCACTAGTTCACCCTAGCTCATGTATGTTCCACGAAACTGCTTGACAGCAGTGGCCACACCCTTGCTCCTGACCTCGGCTGGTCAGCCAAACTACATGAGTGAACCTGCATGGTGGACTCCTGCAGGTGAGGGACCTTTCCCCTCCATTACACAAGTCCACATGTCAGCTCGGCAGCAGGAGTTGGCAGCTGCAATCATAGCGGTGCCACTTTCCCCATATATGTAAAGGCCTAAGTGTCTCCGGTATGCTGTGGCCGACAATCAAGCGGAGGAACTCACTTCTGAGTCAACGGTTGTTGGTCATTAGGCGTAGTTAGTTTGTCACTGTGGGGCAACCTTTCTTCATCTCAGTCGTCACGCTATGCGTTCCGCTGGTCCAGATGAATGCAAGGTCCAGAGAAGAGTGTCTGTCCTGGGCAAGCATTTACTCTCAATCAACGTTTGCCTCGGCGCTCGGCGTCCCACAATCATGATTGTTCGCCTTGATCAGAATAAGCGTCCGGCCAGTCGGGGCCACCCTTTTTTGGGGACTTCCGTTGCCCGCCAAGGACTGCGTTCCAGGCAGGCGTGTCCGAGTCGTCATCCTGCTACTGCCTCTCTCGTGCTAGCTTGTTGGAATGTTCGCTCCTCGACTATACACACTCATCGCCAATCTTCTTCACCAAGAAAGTCTGCGATAATTGATCTTGAACTTACTCGTTTGGGCATAAATGTGTGTGCTCTCAGTGAGACCTGGCTTATACCCCCGTCACACCGGACTGGCGTCCTTACTGCGTCCTAAAATGGAGGACGCCGATGGTCGCCGTGAGAACCCCAATCCTTTTTCTTTAAAATATCAAGATTTCGGTCACCCGTCACACCGGGGTCCTGTGCTCCGCGATCTGTACGTCTACTCGGCGTCCCCACGGCGTTCTCACCACGACCTTACCGCGTCCTTGGCGTTTCTATTGAGTTTGCACGGCGTCCCCACGGCGATCATCGGCGACCTCACGGCGTTTTTGGCGTTTCTACCACGACCTTACCGCGTCCATAGACGTGGTGGGGTCGTGGTAAGAACCCCATAGACGTGGTAAGGACGCAGTAAGGTCGCCGCGGGGTCCACGATCCATTTATTCGCGTCTCCACGGCGACCCTACCACGTCCATACTGCGTCCCTAGGGCGTCCTTCGAGTTCCTACTGCGTTGCTACGGCGACCATGGCGACCCCAGGGCGATCCCACCGCGTCCTGAGCCAGGACGCCAAACCTCGGCGTTTACTTTGAACATGTCCGAAGTAAACGCCGTCGCTCTGCGACCTTCGGCGTCCTTGGGGTCCCCACGGCGTCCTTCTGCGTTCTCACCACGACCCCGCGGCGTCCATGGCGTCCCTACCGCGTCCTGGGTCGCCGTAGGAACGCAGTAAGGACGCCAGTCCGGTGTGACGGGGGTATTACCGGCAGTGGCTCAGTCCGTGAGGGTAACTTCTCATTCTTTTGGTCTGGTCACCCTGACACTGCAAGACCTATATGCAAGGAGTTGGCCTGGCAATTCAGAACTCGCTTCTCCCATGTATCCAACAAACTGTTCCCCACTCACCCCGTCTCATGTCCATGCGGATTAGCCTTAGGAGTGGTCTGGTCACTGTCATCTCGGCATACGCTCCTACTCTGATGGCTACTTCTGAGGAAAAGGATGAATTCTACCAACTCCTCGACAATACTTTGCTCAGCATTCCAGCTGGGGATAACATTGTGCTTGCCGGAGACTTAAATGCACGCAGCGGATCTGATTACAGGTCATGGAGTGGTGTAATTGGCCCCCACGGTGTGGGCAAAATGAATGACAACGGGCAGCGCCTTCTCGAGTGCTGTGCTGGCCACGATTTGTGTCTCACCAGCACTTTTTTCGCAGGTTCTCCTCGCTCCAAAGCATCCACGCTCACACCGATGGCATCTACTCGACCACATTATCGTCAGGAAACGACAGCTGTGCGGTGTCAAACAATGTCGTAGCATGCACTCAGCAGACTGTAACACTGACCATGTCCTTGTCCGTAGCAAGCTCAGAATGCATCCCAAACAATTTCACACAGCTCAGCCGAAGCAAATCCCTGCAGTTAACACCTCTGCTACCCGTGACATCATATCTGCGTCACCAAGTTTCGTGAGCTCCTCACCGATCGTTTTGGCTCATCTCCCACACCTGACAAGTCTGGTCCCGCATTGTCTAGATTCAAGGCTTCAGTCACGGACTGCGCTCTTACCGCCTTTGGTCGACGTACTCGAACGCAACCCGACTGGTTCCGTGATAGTGCTGACATCCTGCTCCCGGCTATAGAGGCCAAACGAACTGCCCGAATCAAAGCTACCGTAATTCGTACACGCTCTTCCGCGTCTGCGCTCCGCGCTGCAAAGAGTAAAGTTCAACGCCTTGTTCGTACCGCCCTCTGCCGTTACTGGACTGGTCTGAGTGCCCGCATCGAACACTGCGCTGACTCTGGGGATATCCGTTGCATGTACAATGGTATTAAAGAGGCCGTCGGTCCTACCCCAAAAGAAGAGTGCTCCACTGCTGTCAGCTTCTGGCATAGCTATTACTGATCCATCAGAACAGCTTGACCGCTAGGCAGAGCACTACAGCTCTATCTTTGATAGCTATGTAGAAGTGTGCTCCCATGCATTAGCCTTTCTGCCACAACTTTCCGTCCTGCATGAGCTTGACTGTGCCATCACCTTGTTTGGAGTGACACGTGCAATCAATAGTCTTAAAAACAACAAGTCCCCTGGTGCAGACGGCATTCCTCCTGAAGTCATGAAGTGCGGTGGTGCTGCCCTGTCAACTGAGCTTCTTAACGTATTACAACTCTGCTATAGCACTCGCGCTGTCTACCACAAGACCTAAAGTATGCAAATAGTATTACTCTCTTCAAAAACAAAGGTAGCAGACAAGACTGTAACAACTACAGAGGCATTTCCTTGTTGAGTATAGCCGGCAAGGTTCTCGCCCGTGTACTACTTCCCAGGTTACAGGTCATCGGTGATAGAGTCCTTCCAGAGAGCCAGTGTGGGTTTCGTGCTTCCCGCTCAACTGTCGATATGGTTTTCTCCCTTAGACAGCTACATGAGAAGTGCATGTCAGGTGTGGGAGCAACTACGCCCGCTCTACGTCGTCTTTATCAACCTGACAAAGGCTTTTGACTCTGTGAGTCGCTTAGGCCTGTTCTCCATCTTGAAGCGCCTGGGCTGTCCAGACACACTACTGTCCATCCTCGTAGCTTTCCAAGACGACATGCAAGCCACAGTTCAATTCAATGGCTCCAAATCTGGAAAGTTCCCGATCCTGTGTGCTGTCAAACAAGGATGTGTGCTTGCTCCCACCTTGTTCGGGGTCTTCTTCTCGGCTCTCCTCCTGCGCGCCTTTCCTGACCCTTCTGGCGTTTTGCTCCATTTCCGCAGCTCAGGAAAGCTATATAGCCTCTCTCGTCTCCGTGCCAGGACTAAAATTAGACGCGTTCTCATTAGAAAACTCCTGTACGCAGATGATGCTGCTCTTGTCGCCCACAGTGAATCCGATCTTCAATCCCTGTGTAGTTCTTTTGCCAAAGCCTGCTCAGAGTTTGGCATGTGGATCAGCCTCGGCAAGACAGTTGTCCTCTCGCATGGTTCCATAGCTCCTCCCCTGATCTCCATCAACGGGTCTAGCCTGAGCGTCATTGATGAGTTCGCATACCCCGGCTCAATCATCTCCAGCAACAACTCCCTTGATGCTGAACTCGACTCCCGCATCGGTAAGGCCGCAACCACATTCGGCCGTCTCCGCCAACGTGTTTGGAGCAACAAAAACCTCTCCATGAAACTGAAGATCAGCGTCTACGTGGCCTGTGTACTGAGTGTCCTGCTGTACTGCAGTGAATCATGGTCCACGTGCTGTCGCCAAAAACGTCATCTCAACTACTTCTACTTCCGATGCTTTTGCTACAATCTCGGTATCCCCTGGCGTGATCATGTTCCAAACGTCTCCATTCTGCAGCTGACCGAAACTGACGATATGTTTTCCATGCTGAGACAGCGTCGCCTTCGTTGGGTCGGTCATGTGCACAGGCAGGTGGATGGCCGAATCTCCAAGGATCTCCTCTTCGGAGAACTTGCCGACTACGATACAAAGACGTCCTGAAACGCGACCTTGCCTCTTTTGTGATACCACTTACTACTTGGGAGTCAATTGCCAGCAACCGTCTCCATTGGCGCTCTGCTGTCCATAACGGTTTATCCTCCTCAAGACAACTATACATTGATGATTGTGAGAAACGTCGTTTCCATCGTCGTGTGCGACGGGATGGCCCATGGTGATGATGATGGGCAAAGGATTATGATGGGCAAAGGATCTTTAAAACGATCTGCAAAAGAATAAAGATTCCATCGACCGGGCGCGATATTAAGTTTGTTACCTAATGAATTATCACCAGATTTATATATATGTTATATACTATCGTCTCGGAATTGTACGGGTTCACGTGACCCTTGCGCTAAGACCGTGCTGGAAACCGAATCTGGCGGTAATTAAGGGCGCCCTCAAAAAGCACGGATAGCGGACGGCGCAACGAAGATTGCATGGAGGTGATCGAGTCGTACGTCATTCTACTGTATGACAGAACCTCAACAGAAACCAGTGTTGACCTTGCAAGGAAACATATCATTGCTGGCAAAGGCAGGTCCATCGATGCCATACCACCAACTCGTGCACCCTGTTCCAACACACGAAACGGGCAATGCATCAGGGCGGATATGTGTGGGGACAGGAGCGTATCTGTTCCCCAGATATTCCCTCACCAGAGTCTTGAGGGTGGAGAAAGATTCCATCACGAGGATGGGAACCACTATGGACAATACTACCAGAAGCAGCAGAATCCTGTTCGGAGCTTCTCCGATGTGGTTGCAAGAAAGAATGCACGAAATATTTTCGTGCACACGAAATCATTTCGTGCACACGAAATCATTTCCTGCACACGAAAACATTTCCTGCACACGAAATCATTTCCTGCACACGAAAACATTTCCTGCACACGAAATCATTTCCTGCACACGAAATCATTTCCTGCACACGAAATAACGTGAGCTCTAAATCATTTCGTGGGCGTCCGTATGCAGCACTGGAGTGACGTGGTATTTTTGCAATACATGTGATGACGATTCATTGAGTATATTTCTCTCAATTAATGTGAATTTCAAACCAAGTTATTACCGTACATCTCAGTCAATGTTTCAGACAATAACATGGATTTTATGCCAAGTCTCCTGTAGGATATGCTCCGAACGGCACCAATGCACAAATGTGGTTTCTTACACCTCCGCAAAAGGCGAAAACTTTTTGGCTTCCGTGCCCGGCACTATGATAAACCCTGACATTTATTTACAGTCCTAGTCGCTTCTGACAGAGTGGATGACTTTCACTCAACAGTGCGTAAGTCCATAGATGAAATACGTTTATTATTTTTGGAAAAGTGTGTAGAAAATATAAGTTTGATCCTCGATATTAAAAACAAGTGTACATTTATGTTCACTTAAATTGTCAGTGAATATTTTAACCTGGCCCTATTTTTTGGCGTCTACATTTTTTTTACAATTATACAGTTATGTCAAGAACGTTAAGTTCTCTGGAAACAAACACACGAATATTGGATTTGGGAGATATCCCCAAATTGGGCCCAAGCTTATGTGGATGGACACCTACATTTAACTTCAAATGGGTCACTTCGTGCAGGGGCGTAGCGACTGGGTGTGTGTGTTGGGGGGGGGGGGGGGGGGGGGGGCACTCCTTATAATTTATTTATGTCGAAATTTCAAGCCTCAGTTGGCAACTGGACCCAACAACTCAGTCGACAAAATATGCCACCAAATTAATAAATTGGTGGCCCGTTTGCCGACCGAGGCTCCACATGCCGACCGAGGAAAATAACAAAGAAAGTCCTCTCAGTAATTATCCATCATACCAATTATCAATTATCCAAGTCTATCAACAGGTGTACTAAGTGTACTAAGCGATCATTAGGCAGGTCACTTAGGCAGGTCACTTAAATCCTAATGTTCTTACCCCAGTTCAAGTTTCCACAGAACTATAAATCAGAAATCGTAATCTTGATTGGTGAAATAGGCCTATACACAATTGTGTAGACTGCAGTGAATTGATAAAAAGTAGGCGTTTTTGCAGTGAACTGTTTAATAGGTGATGACATAATCTTGATCTTGATCACCTTTTGATCATGATGCCAGATTTAGATTGACCGGACTATCGTAGGGGTGTCAGAAATAACAATTGTTTGCGAATAAACAAGCAAAACAGTAAAAAACTGAATGCAATTGCGACTTTTATTGAATGTTTTATGCAAAGCCAATGTGGACACTGACGTTGTATTAATCATGCACCATACCAATATGCCTAATAACTTAAAATTAGTCAGATATTTCTTAAAATAAAATACAATGTAAATCAAAAACTTACACCAATATTTTAAACCAATATTTCTTTTAACAGAAACGTTTAAGAGGAAATTAAAGAAATATAAAGAGGAGGGGCGGGGCTCGAATTGTTAGACGGAGGAGGGTAGTGGAATGGGATAGGTATAGTCTTGTAATGAGGAAGGACGTTATGTGATAGCGTCATGAAGTCATTGACATTTATAGATTGACCCAGATAGATTTGGGTCAGGTCCAGACACGTCATGTAAAACAGTACACAACATAATATTTTAAAGGAATGTCGACGTCGTAGGGGTGTTATGGGCCAGGTTGTGTACCCACGTTCGGGCGTAGTGCACGTGCGCAAGAAGTTGGGGTTGGTTGGGGATAATATTCTGGGGTATTTCATGTTAAAAGATGGATTCTAAGTTTTAAAAGAGGTGAACAACTCTAACATTAGCAGTCAGGAGAGTTCATTATGTTCTTCAACTGGAACAACACAATACTCGTAATTATTATTTCAACCAAACAACAATATGAACAATGTGAATACAATCTTACATATTTAACGATGAATCGAATACAATGGCTACAGTATTGAAAGTTTGAGAGGTAACCAGAATATAAACCATTTGATGAACAATTTAAGAATCAATGAATGTAAAGGGTTTTCATTAAGATGAAGATCTGAGAGAATTTAAATACTCATTTTATAAGTCGCTTATACAACACATATACAACACATTTCACGCGGTAGCAAAGAAAATAATATATACAATAGTCACCTATGTTAGTCACCGTTATAAAGGCCTGTTATGGTTATTTCATACGTTACATTTCGGACACCACGGAGGGACTTGTCTTTTGGGTTCTATACGATTTTACCAGTTTCAAATCATTGTGTTTTTTTGTCTGTCGAGTCGTCGGCAGGCCTTGCGCGTACCGCTGTTTCCTCTGCGCGTGTATGCGCAACCTTCGGATTTCTTCTAAGGAGTTGGAAAGCTTGAGTGGGGAGCTTGGGGAGCCCCGCGCGTAATAAAATGTGTTATATTTAGGGGAGTTTTCAGTTGAAGCGACCTCTAAAATGAGTATTCAAATTCTACAGTTTGAATTTATCTCTTTGAAATCGTCAATCTAATGATACCCCTTTATATTCATGGATTCTTGAACTTTTCGTCAAACTATTTATAATGTTTTATAGCTGTTTATGTTACCTTATAAACTTACGAAACTGTAGCCATTGTATTTGATTCCTTGTTCCACGTAGAAGATTGTACTCACATTGTTCACAATGTTATTTGGTTAAAATAATAATTATGAGTATTGAATTGTTCTAGTTGAAGAACATATACACTGGTTTTGTTAGAGTAGTGGACCTATTTTAAAACTTAGAATCCATCTGTTAACCTTTAATACCTCCAAACATTATCCACAACCAACCCCACTGCGCACGCGCAATACACCCGAACGTGGGTACAAAACCGGGCATAACACCCCTACGACGTGGACTCTTCTCTAAAACATGATGTTGGGTACTGGTTAACATGATGTGTCTGGGGTGACCTGACCCACATCTATCTCAATATATACACAATAATCTTCGGCGCATGCGTACATCTTGACAATCACCCTATGACGCTATCACGTGACGTCCACCCTCGCCCTAGACTACACCTACTTCATTCCACTACCCTTCTCAGTCCAACAATTCGGGCCCGCCCCTCCTCCTCCTCCTCCTCCTCCTCCTCCTCCTCCTCCTCTTTCACCTTAATCTGGGCTGTAATACGCCACATCTACTACCGCCCCCTAAAAGTCATACATTTTTGGGAATATATAATCACTGGGAAATATAATATAATAAAACGTTTAATGCTAGACAAGCAAGATCGATTGTGTAATACGTTATAATGGTCTGCCAACTTGTATGTGGTGTTGCAAACTATACCCTGTTTTTAGCTAGTACATCTGCAGTCTTTTGTTAGATTTGTGAAACAATATAGGAAATTGGCGACAAATTGATGACTAATTGATGAAAAACATTTCGATGTAAAACCGACGCTATTTACCACGGTATCATATTTTCTTTGTACAGCAGACATACAAATTAAATGCATTATTTTAATGCTTGCTTACAAAACAATCCCGATTAATAAATTAATAGTGGTGTATTAACGTCCTGCACAAACGAAGTAACACTTTCACTTAAAAGTAGGATACACCATTTGCAGATATCGAAACAATTTACTATCGAATTATTATGAAATATCTTACTTATTTGAAAGTAAATAATGATTATGGGCATCAAGCAAAATTATTGCTCTGATTATCCGGTAATAAAACAAGAACAACATAAGTCCCACTGCATGCCCGACGCCGGTTGAAAACGAACGCCGTTTTACTTGCTTTTCTCAGCATCCATGATTGTAAAACTTTTAACATGTCAGTTAAACAATATTTACTATAGAATACAACCCCTCAAATCCACCTATTCGTGAGAATTAAAAAAACTACCAATGGTACATTCTACCTTTAATGCTCAAAACAGAATTTACTAATAAACTAATTTTGGATGCACGGATAAAACCCAACACCATAAAATGTATTCAAATGTTCATGCAAACAATTGATGTAAAAGTAATAATTATCAGTTGTCTTTTAAATTCGTAAGGTCCGTCCATTCCAAACCAACCATTGTGTAGTTGTCTATCCACTAAACGTGTCTGGCCCAGCTTTGAGAGGAGACTATATACTCGCGTTACTTCTGCCTGACCAATCCTGGAGAGGAGACTACAGACATGTAATCACGGCTGCTGACCCTGTCGTCAATAGTTAAGGAGCGAGTCTGGCGACAACCTTGCTTGCAAATGGAGGCGATGTCACTTGTGGGGCAGACAAACACGTTACAGTGCACCCACACCTACAAGCAATAACGACGTTGCTCTCATTAGATATCTGTTTTTAACCCTAGGCCTAACCCCTTACAGTGATTTGCTAGCACTATCATAATGCCAAGTTGCCAACAAAATACATCAGTATTGCAGACATTAGCACTGCATTAAATTATATACCTTAATTTAAATTCGTGTAGTTAAAAATCCTGGACTAAATCTTACCAAGATACTAATGTTCTTCACACCGTGAAATTATTTTAAACCACACGTGTGACTTTTATACCCTAAAGTGTTCCTCTTCACTTCTCGCAAATATAACCCTAACCCATTTTACTTCTAGAGCCTTTTATCACGTGGCCAATTCCACACAAGGTTTTCGGTTTGTGTATTGTGTGGAAATATTGTGTTTGCAAGTCCACACAGGTGGGTACATGGCCCCCCAAAAAACCGGCGAACAAAGCGTGGTTTCGCTAAACTGTGTCCCAATTGGTATAACGGACGGGAATTCTTGTTGTAAGAAAACGATACCTTTTCTTCACTCAGTATATAAACTTACCGTGTCAAGGATACGCCAGCCAAGGAATGCGAAGGCATCAACAGAGAAACGAACCTTGTTGGAAACGCCTGTTTCATACATTGTTAAAGTGCTATCCCGAACACACCTGCAATATACAATACGAAGAAAACTCTCTGAACGGACAGGTCATTGCACATACCTATGTACAACAATTACTAGTGATTTGATTATATTATATTATATTTGATTCGATTTGATTTGATTTGATTCAGGTTAAAATTGACTCAACGACAATGTGACAGATAAAAGTTAATACTGTTTACCCAATTTAACCTCATTTTAATTGGGTTCCCAGTGCGTTTAGGTCTCATTTTCTCTGATGCTCTGATTTGATATAGCCTAATTAATGAGGTTTAAATTGTGATTGTGTGCAACATTTTTTTTCACTCGTGTGCTGTGTACAATTTACCTTCTGATAACCCCTCCTTTTGAATCCGATAATACTTTTTTGCAAAACACTCCTGACTAGCTATATGTAGAGCTCTACTTTGATGTCAGACTCACCCGCCTTTGATCAATTCGTGACGGGGCCAGCTGTACGGATTTTCTGACGTCGTGGCCCAGCAGGACTGGAAGAAAGTATCGCACTGACGGTTGCCATAACAATTGGCATCTCCCTCAAAGTACAGCCTAGTGTCGAACGGCACGATCGGGAGCTCGTCATACAACTGGTCGTAGTCTGCGTTGTTGAAGAGCCTCAGCGTTGTGTCTGTCAGGTGATCCAGGAAGTCGGCCCTGCCTTCGAACTCTTGGTACTTGATAATTCCCGGATAGGGGTCAAAGGTGATGGTTTTGATGGTCTTTGCGGGGATGTTGCAGGAGAAGCGAATTTCGAGGTGGGGGGCTCGGGTGACTTTAGTCCCCGCTGGACTGTAGTGTGCTTCCGGGATGTAAATTACGTTACTGTACTTATAATCCGTGCCATTATGCTGTGAAATTAAGGTCAAAAACAGAGGACACCAAGGTAAACAACAGAGATAAATTTAGCAGGGCGCTAAAGTGATGGAGATGCCATGATTGGAGAATATAGAAAGCAGAGCTTCGCGGAGGTTGTTCGCTTTCTGGAACTTTCACAAATTACAAGCATTAGGGTGTAATTGAAGCACGGTGCATGGAGACTGTTTTGTATTTGTACTCTTTTTTTTTTTTACACATCATTATATGATCTGAAATCTAAGATCTTTTCGATTTGTTGTAAGAATATATTAAATATTGCTGTATACGTTTCTCCACCCAATAGTTGTATCAATGCTAAGTCATTACTGAAAAAGGGAGGGGGGGGGGGGGGGGGGGGGTGGGTTGGGGGGGGGGGGGGGGGGGGGTGGGTGGGGGGGGGGGGGGGGGGGGGGGTTGTCGAGTCTA